>CM059837.1:13346029-13946029 GCA_030444775.1 Atalantia buxifolia
TTTTATTAAAATATCACATTTGCCGAAAAGCCCAATTAACTCTTAAATTAATCTTGGCATTCTTGGCAGGTGAAATTCCTAAGGAGATTGGCAATCTACAAACCCTACAGACTCTAGTTCTTGGTCCCAATAACCTAAGTGGTTCCATTCCACCAACGATCTTCAATATATCAACCATAACACTCATTAATCTTTTGGGCAATCAGCTCACAGGCCATCTAGCATCAACACTTGGCCAATCACTTCCAAACTTGTGGTCGTTAATTCTAGCACAAAACAAACTTATTGGAACAATTCCCGACTCCATCACCAATGCTTCCAAACTCCAAACACTAGAATTGAGCTTTAACTCATTTTACGGCCATATTCCAAATACATTTGGCAACTTGAGACACATCCGCAGGCTTCACCTGAGGTCTAATAACTTGACAACCGAATTATCATCTAATGAAACGTGGAGGTTTCTCTCTTCTTTGACTAGTTGCAGAAATCTAATATCGTTGAACTTTGGTTCTAATCCACTACGTGGCACTCTGCCACCATTAATTGGAAATTTCTCTTCTTCTCTTCAATATTTTTATGCATTCGAGTGCCAGCTGGAGGGTCATATTGTTGGGAAAATGTGCTCTTTAAAAGCATATGTGTTTATTTAATTGTAATAAATAATTTTTCTGATTAATAAAATAAATGAGGTATTTTATTCAAGTATCTTAATTGCATTAATATTTTGAGTAAAGTCCATTTGATCATATTATATGTATTTATGTGATCACCATGTGGATTCATGTACATATAAATACAAGTTATCTTATGATTAAATAAATTATGTTACATAGATTGATAAATAAAGTTGGGCACTTTATTTAGGTATAGACCGTAATAAATTCATTGAATGATTTGTCTTAATCATGTATGAATTTATTGATGTAATCTGACTACATTGAACAGGATCATATATGAGATTTAATTAACCTTGAAATGACCATCGACTTATTAAATCTCATAGGCATTGATTTTACTGTAATCTTAATCTTGAGTTAGTTATGATTTCATGATTGTAATTGTTATTCCATTTGAGTTACCAATGGGCACGACACACACTTGTGATCAAGATTACCCTAGGTATCTTGGTGGAGGCAATTATGAGTATTGGAGTTATAGATTAACAATATAGAATTTGTGCGACACATCTCTTGATGGGTTTTCACTTGATCATAGAATTCTCCTGGCAGAGTGTGTCAACATATTTAGTATGTTGAAAATGATCATTAGAGAAAACCAGGTAAGTATCAAGGAACAAGATGTAATTAAATCGATTGGACAGTTGAGATATCGATTTAATTAATGATGTGGTATAAAGGATTATGCAGTAAAGAAATCAATGTGGCTTGGCGAATTATTATTCGAGCATACAATTATGGAGGTCGATTCCCAATCTTATAGTGGAGTAGAATTGGAATTAAATAATTATATTTGTTTAATTACAAATTTAATTATTGTAGCCACTATTGTATGTTCCCAAATGATCCCCGGGTTAGCTCATTTAATTGACAACACCATCATTGGACCCAAAAGCAAGAAAACTGGCGTATTAGGTGAAAATCATAATTATAATATTTGTTAAAGCCTAGTATGTTATATTCAAGTGTAAAAGGGGGCTTGTGATATTTTACAAGGTGGTCCCCTAGTTAATTCACATTCTCTACTTTTACGTAAGTGGAGAGAAAGTATTTAATTTAAATATTTAAATATTTAAATTAAAAGATGAATTCTATTTTAAAATAGGAATCCTAATCCTAACATACTAGGGTTTTTCATAAGCTTTTATAAAAGGGGTACTTTTCTCCTTTTCGCGAGGGGAAGAATCCCAGGATTTTTGAGAAAAATATAGAAGACATCTAAGAGACGCCAGTTGCAATTGGGAGTGGTGAAACAGACGCCCACACGTCCAGTGTTGATCGATCTTGAGTCATAGCCTGGAAGATCGTTTGGAGACGGATCTACAACTGAGTGGTGAAACAGACGCCCACACGTCCAGTGTTGATCGATCTTGAGTCATAGCCTGGAAGATCGTTTGGAGACGGATCTACAACTCTCAATCGTTCGTCTTCTCAGATTATCAAAGGTACGAATTTCTAGATTACTTAATTCTTATATGTTATATGAGATCGGTCCAAAAAGGTTTTAATTGAAAAATTGAAAAACCTGAATTTCTCCCTACACATATTCCTCAGGAAATTGGAAATTTACAGGGCTTGATACTTTTAAGCCTCTACAGCAATGGCTTGAAGGGAACTATTCCAACAACGATAGCAAGATTGCAACAGCTGCAAGGTATAGCTCTGGCTGATAATCATTTGCAAGGATCCATTCCCTATGATCTTTGCCAGTTAAAGCGGTTGAATGGATTATTATTGCAGGGTAATAAGCTCAATGGGTCTATACCCACGTGCTTGGCAAGTTTGACATCTCTGAGGGAACTCCGCTTGAACTCCAACAAGCTCACTTCTAGTTTTCCATCAGCCTTATGGACTCTTGAGTACATCTTGTATGTAAACTTGTCATCAAATTCTTTAACTGGTTCTCTCACTTCGGACATACAAAACATGAAGGTCTTGATAGACTTAGATTTATCAAGAAATCAGTTATCAGGTGATATTCCAAAAGCCATTGCTGGTCTCAAGGATCTGACAACTCTATCTTTGGCCGGTAATCAATTTCAAGGTCCCATCCCTGAATCATTTGGCAGTTTGATAAGCTTGGAATCCTTGGATCTCTCTAGTAACAATCTTTCCGGAGGAATTCCTAAGTCATTGGGAGCACTGTCACATCTCAAACAATTTAATGTATCTCACAATAGGCTTGAAGGGGAAATTCCTATTGAGGGGCCTTTCAGAAACTTCTCAGCTCAATCATTTCGTTGGAATTATGCACTATGTGGTCCACAAAGACTCCAAGTCCCACCTTGCAAGGAAGATAAGAACAAAGGATTCAAGAAAATTGCTCTACTTGTGCTGAAATATATTTTTCCTCCGATAATATGCATTGTGCTAATCGCACTTGTCTTTATCTTCTTCCTAAGACGTCGAAACAGGAATACAAAAAGTCCAGATGATGAAGAATTGTTATCTCTTGCAACATGGAGAAGAACATCCTACCTAGATCTTGAACGGGCAACTGATGGATTTAATGAATGCAACTTGCTTGGTTCTGGTAGCTTCGGATCAATATATAAAGGGATACTTTCTGATGGGACTACTGTTGCAATAAAGATTTTTAATCTGCAACTAGAGCAAGCTTTTAGGAGTTTTGATTCTGAATGTGAAGTCCTGCGAAATGTTCGTCATCGAAATCTCATAAAAATCCTTAGCAGCTGTTGTAATACAGATTTCAAAGCCTTGGTGCTTGAGTTCATGCCTAATGGCAGTCTTGAGAAATGGTTGTATTCTCACAACTATTTTCTAGACATCCCCGACAGGTTGAATATAATGATAGATGTCGCATTGGCTCTTGAATATCTCCATCACGGCCATTCAACGCCAGTAGTTCATTGTGATTTGAAGCCTAGCAACATCCTCTTGGATGAAAATATGGTTGCACATGTGAGTGACTTTGGCATCTCCAAACTCTTAGGTGAAGGAGGTGATTCTGTGATACAGACCATGACAATCGCTACAATTGGTTATATGGCACCAGGTAATGTGTTCAACGTCTAATTTATAATTCTACTCATTTTTCAAGCATAGGCATAGATTCATCGATTAATATCCAAATATTATTTTTTTTTTTTATCATTTATTTTATGATAGATATCTTTTTGATAGTTTGAAAATGGAAAGTGCAGAATTCGGATCAGAGGGAATTGTTTCATCCAAATGTGATGTTTATAGTTATGGCATTTTATTACTGGAAACTTTCACGAGAAAAATGCCTACAGAGGAAATGTTTACCGGAGAAATGAATTTGAAGAATTGGGTGAAGAAGTCATTACCTCATGGATTGCCAAAAATTGCTGATGCAAATTTACTACGAGGAGAGAATTTTTTTTCTGCCAAGATGGATTGTTTGTTCAGCATCTTCCATTTAGCATTAGATTGTTGCGCGGAGTTACCGGACCAGAGGTTATATATGAAAGATGCTGCAACGAGACTCCAAAAAATTAGAGAGAAGTTTCTGGAAGATGCCAACACGTTGGGTATTAGAAATCCCCACGAGTCCTCCTTGGAGGAAGGGACGGTGACTGTTGTTAGTAACAAATAAGCTGTTGCCCTGTTTCTTGCCACTTGCTAATACCCTTTGTTTTAGCTTTTCTTTATCTTATTATGATCTTTAGTTTCTTTATGGCTTCTAGACTTCTAGGCTGCTTCCTTCTTTCTTGCTCTGCTTCTTTCTTGATCTTGCTTCGTTCTTTCTTGACGCCTCAATGTTCCCTTTTGTCTTCCTTTTTCCTCTTCTTTTTTCGTGTTACACCTGTCCGGAAACTATTTTTAATTGATATTTCCCATTTCAATAATAACCTCACTTATTTTATTCACCAACAGTGATAACGTAATAAGAATAAAGAATGAGATTAGAAGAGAATTCCCACAACTCTTTCCCATTGTTTCTAGTTTTTATTATGTATTTCTAAAATTTTTAATAAATGTATTTGAATTGTAATCATATGCATGCAAATTAAAAAAAAATTATAAAAATATTACAAGTAAGAGATTAAATAAAAATAAAATAACTTTACACTTTTTAGTGTAATATAATTACATCGTCCTAATAATGAAACTATTGGTAATTGAAAATCGGATATTTTAAAAAATTCTCTTATTATTATTCAGAAACCCACATCCATTACTAAAATTATTTAGAACATCATCAATAAATACATAAATGTTGATCTCATCCCCTTATCTACCAGCATTGCGATACTTTTTTTTTTTAAAAAAAAAACTACATATAAGAATTCCTGTACAAGACATTTTGTCTGAGAATGAATAAAAATAACTATTAAAAAGAAAAAAAGGAAAAAGAAGAGAGAATTATTCGTTCAGTGTATTCAATTACACATGTTAGTGTAAGTATGAATATTTTGTTTTTTTTTTATTTCACTGGGCAACCCATAGCATTATTTACAGCTTGCAAAGCTCCCACTAATTCCCGCCAAATTTCATTGCCAGAGCACAGCAATGAGCGTTAGGCTCAAATTCACCAAAACAACAGAAGCATCTCTCTCACTAGACAAATTCATTAAGTCCCAGAAAAACCTTTCTAAAACTCCACCAAAACTCTGGGCAAATGAACCAAAACCTAAACTCACGGACACTGACAATCAACGACCGCCAGTTGTTGATCTAAGCCACCCCGTTTTACAAAAACTTGAATCATGCTCAACAGTCAAAGAATTCCATCAAATCCACACCCAGCTCCTAGTCTCAGGCCTCTCTCAAGACTCTTTTGCAGCGAGCCGAGTCTTAAAGAAGCTTTGCACTTCTTTAAGCTCCGTGTCTCTATCTGTTCTGTTCTTTGATGCTATTCAAGAACCTGACGCTTTCATGTGTAATACTATAATGAAGAGCTTTTTGATGTTGAATGACCCTTTTGGTGCTTTGAGCTTTTATTATGAGAAAATGATGGCCAAATTTGTTGAACATAATCATTATACGTTTCCGTTGTTAGGGAAGGTTTGTGCTGGGATTAAGTCTTTGAGAGAAGGTAAAAAGGTTCACGCCCGGATTGTGAAAAGTGGGTTTGAGTTGGATCTTTTTGTAAGGAACTCTTTGATTCATATGTATTCGGTTTGTGGGGAAGTTTTGGATGCGAGGAAAGTGTTTGATGATGGGCCTGTGTGGGACTTGGTGACTTGGAATTCGATGATTGATGGGTACATGAAGAATAGGGAAGTTGGTTTTGCGCGTGAACTATTTGATTTCATGCTTGAGAGAGATATTTTTACTTGGAATTCTATGATTTCAGGGTATGTGGATGTTGGCGACATGGAGGCAGCCAATGGGTTGTTTGATTTGATGCCATTTAGGGATGTTGTTTCTTGGAATTGTATGATTGACGGTTATGCCAAAACAGGAAATGTTACATCAGCTCGTAATTGTTTTGATAGGATGTCTATGAGGAATGTGGTTTCTTGGAATATATTATTGGCTCTTTATGTGCGGTGTAAGGATTATTGCGAGTGTTTGAGATTGTTTGATAGGATGATAAGAGGGGACGCCAGGCCAAATGAGGCTTCTCTTATGAGTGTCTTGACTGCGTGCGCAAATATGGGGGCAATTGATGTAGGTCAATGGATTCATTCATATATACAGAAGTGTAGGATTAAACCTGATGTGTTACTATCAACTTCTCTCTTGACAATGTATGCAAAATGTGGGGTGATGGATTTGGCAAGAAATGTTTTTGATCATATGACTGAGAAAAATGTTGTGTCGTGGAACTCTATGATAATGGGATATGGTATGCATGGGCAAGGAGAGAAAGCCTTAGAAATGTTCATGGAGATGGAAAAGAGAGGTCCAACACCCAATGATGCCACTTTCATTTGTGTTTTATCGGCATGTACACATGCAGGTATGGTATTGGAGGGTTGGTGGTACTTTGATCTTATGCAACGAATTTACAAGATAGAGCCAAAGGTGGAGCACTATGGTTGCATGGTTGATCTTCTTGGCCGTGCTGGTTTGATGAGAGATTCAGAAGAGCTGGTTAGTAAGTTGCCAATGGAAGCAGGGCCTGCCTTATGGGGAGCTTTACTTTCTGCTTGCAGTACACACTCAAATTCAGAGCTTGGGAAGATTGTGGCAGAGCATCTAATGGAATTGGAACCAAGAGATCCTGGGCCATATGTGTTGTTATCTAACATTTATGCCTCAGAAGGGAAATGGGATGAAGTTGAAAATCTGAGAAGGATAATGAAGGAAAAGGAACTAGAGAAAGCAATTGGCTCCAGCTTGGTTCACCCAGGTGAATTTGCATCTGAATCTATTGTGGAGAATTGCCCACCGCATCGGAAATGCATTGTGTACTCAATGTTGGGTGAGATAGGTGCGCAGATGAAAATGTGTCGTTGAGATGTTGCGAGTCAGATAAGTATGCAATGACATAGAAAATGTTCACAAAAGCTTCTCTCAATTGTGCAAATGTACATTTCTGCCATGCATTCTGGGGAAGGGAACTTGGTAGCTGATTTAAGTCGATGATGCTAAAGGGAAGAGAGTAAATATTTGAAGGATACGGACATAAGGCAGTGGTGAAGAACCCCATGGCACAGCTGAAGAATTGTGCTTTAACCCAAGAGGTCGAGATCAATGGCAGAGGTGTGTTGATTCCGCACTCCAAATTTATTTATTTTTTATGTAGGTACCATGTACTGATACATTCATTGGGCTTTACATGTTTCGTGTTGTTTATTATACAATTATCCTAATGCTTATCCTAAACTTAGTGTGTCTCTCTTTCATTGCCTGCTGGGATGTCTTCATTGTAAGGAGGAACTCAAACTAGTTTGTATTGGATACCTTGTTCACACGTAGCAATATATGTATCAAATTGTAATGATCAATCCAATAGTGCCAGTCCATTCTGATTGAACTTTTGTCTTCAAGTTACCAACATTCAACCTTTTTAGTTATAGTTTGATGATGCACTTCTGTGTTCTGACCAAGAGCAACACAGATTGTCAAAAGAGTGGAGACCATTGTGTAAAGATGCAAGTGGTTTCTGATATTTACTTTGATAATGGTTATCAGTTCCTTCCTCGATATTCCAATATGACAGCATTTTTTTTTAAGACAAGACAAGGCAAGGAAATTTTTTTGTAGCCTTGGGACGTAGTCAGCCTTACCCCTTAAAAGTATGTATAATATTGAAATTTGAAATATTTTTATTAGCCAACAAGTACAATGATTACATGAATTTTCTGTTTTTTATATCACATGCCGATCACTTTGTTGAAATGAATGTTTTAATCAACAAATAAACACAACATGCATACTAGAAACATTACATAACAGTATAAAAGGAAATTTATTTAGAACAAACAAATATTAATTCTGTCAATATTAGCTATATATATGTTTCAATCAGGATTTCTAACCATATTAAAATTTTAACATACACTTTAATGTAATATATTTTGTCTCGTGTGTATTGAAAATATGTGTTTTTTTCATTTTTTATTTTATAGTTTATCTTTGACTTTAATATGGTCATTAATCCCTTATTGGAAACTCAATATATATATATATATATATGATCAGTTGACTTGAACTCCGGTGTCATATGTTTCTCCAGCTTTCCAGTCTTGTGGTATGTTATTAACAGGAACAACCCACGACTCATCATCTCCATCTTCATCGCTAAACAACATCCTCAAAGATAACGGACCGCTGGGCGGCGACGTCGTTGTCCATACCGCTCCATGACTCCTATCCAGAAGCTTGCACGCAAAGTTTGTAGTCTGCATATATTTACGCAACAAGTCCAAAATTGTAAGCAATTAATTAGTGACTTCATCAATAATAAATCATTAATTAATTAATTGAGGCATTTTTTTTTCAATTAATTACCTCACAAAGCTGCACAGCAGTGATATCCTTTTTCCCCTGTTGATACCATATGACAAATCCCAAATAATGAGGATTGTTGCTTTTCTCATCGATCTTTATTGTGATATTTTTGTATGGGTAGCTGCACGAAACACTGTTGCACGCATGCACATAGAAATTTAATAAGTTTCCCATTAATTAGCTATACAGCTTATATATAATATAAGTACGGACATTTGCAAGTTATAAAATTCAGATTTGAACTGTAATTAAAATTGTACTACTCTGTAAACTTATAGTAGCTTATGTTTAGACAACCGGACCTGAGCACAATTTTTCACATGGACTGGCCTTACATACCGTCTATATTCAACATCCACAACACCACGTGCTAATAGAGCTGCTGCCGCATAGGTGGTTTGAGCCATTCGGCCGAAGGCTCGCCTGCTCAAAATAAAGTCGGTATTGGGACCCCAGCCTGAATCCGTAATCACTACCGTTGCTCCCCTGTCTGAGCAATAGTAGCTGTTCAAACACCTAACCTATTGTGACCATTGAAACATAAATATATTATAATTAAACACAAATTATGACAATATTATTAAAAATAATAATCACATATATCCTATATTAATGCTGGTAAGCACAGAAAATGCTCATTTAGTGCTCACGGTTATTTTTAGCTTGTTTTGAAAATACATAAAATAGTTAGGCAATTAACTCAGACGGTAAGGATTAAAAGAGCATTTGCCCCTGCTAAGCATACATATCGAAAAACTGAAAAAAAGAAACCATGGCTGTTTGAAAATTTTGTTTGGTTGCATTTGAAAAATAATATTCGTACAGAAAAAAAAATTGACAAAAGCAAGGTTAAAACCGGTGCCGGTTTACTCATTTAATTGAAAACAAGTTAAAACCAGCATTGGCTTTACCTTGTTTCCGTCGGTGCTCAATTAGCACCTTGTCTCTCAGGCATTTTGGTTGGATATGCATACCTGGTAGCAAGCGCCACAGCCAAGACCATTACGATAGAGATCAGATGCAGCCGATACATCTCCACCGTTGATTGTTGCTCCAAACGAACCAAACCCACAAGCACCAGCTGCACTTACCCCGTGAGTATTAATTGCGTAATTAACAACAAAATAATCTTATTAATTATTTTATCATTATTTAATTAACTTACAATCAGTTCCTTGCTCATCAGAATTTGGGTAGTGAGCTGCTCGAGATCGAATGAAACAGTCGGGACATGTTTCAGCCTCGGCTGCCAGAGCTTGCATAATACATAGAGTTGCTAAAACGAGCATTAAGGATTTGAGAGAAAGAGCCATTAACTTTTAGGGGAAAAAGGAGGCAATAACTTATAATTCAGTGGAAAGCTTAGAGGAATTGAAGTTGGTATGCATGAAGTGAACGAGGTTTGTAGTATTTATAATGAATTTGTAGCCGCCAGGTTTGGTAAACTTTTTGCCAAGTTTGACATTCTTTCTAGATGTTATTTTTATTTTAAACTACTAGTGGAATTCTATCGGGATTATAATATTTTCCAATAGCCCTAGCTAAATAGAATTACTCATTTTGGAAATGTGAACAATTCCTCCAGTTTGACAATTCAAACTTTAATTAATTTATTACAATTTTCCTTCCCCTGTAAACATTTTCACCATTTTGCTAGCAGAAGTTCATATACTTAAAAGTTAATTCTAGTGTGAAAGAATATTATCCGTAAAAATCAAATTCAAACTCCCAAGTCTCATCATTTTATCCACAAAAAGTCTATGTGCATATTAATGAATTTATGGTTGTTTCAAACAACATTTCTATTTTTTTATTGATATTTGTTCATGTCAAAAGCATATTTGTAGATGTGAGCAGCGTAATGCCAAACAATAAAATTTTAGGATATAAAATTTGAATTGAATTAGTGATGTGACAGATATGTGTATATTGTCAATTTCTAACTTACTGAAACCAATATATAATATTTACCCTCCTATTACCTTCATAATATCTAATAACCACTTAGCTCCAAAGATTTAAAGAAAAATAAGGATAAATGAGTCATTTATTTGATATTTGATTTTAGAAATATTAAATATATTATTTTTTAAAAAAATTAAAAAATAATAGAAAGTACAAGAAAAAATATTACTATTAATTTTTTTATTCATATTGAAGCTTATATTTCTTATTTTTAGTACATAAATTTTTTATTTTAATTTCAATTTATGTGATTTATTCAATTTCTAATAAATATGAATAAAAGTATATTGAAAAATAAATTAACTGATATATATTAATTTTAATAAAAAAAACTGACAATCTCCATATGTATGTATGCATGTATGTATGTATATGTATATGTGTGTGTGTATTTGTGTGTAGGTATAACTTGTCAGTGTACGATACAATTTATAATTACTAACACATTAGTTGAGATACAAATTTTTTGTAGTTATAAGCTTGTATTATCGTCATAGATTGTCCAGTAAATTTTAAAACTTGACCCAACATTAATTAGAATTAACATTAAGTATAATAACAAATAGAGCTTGAAAATATTCTAGATTCATTAGCACATGACCTTGTTAGTAGGGATGGCAAATTGGTCTATCCAAATTAGATATCCATATATCCAATCCAATTGGATTGGATAATATCCATCCAAAATCTTCTTGGATATGGATATAGATATTTTAAAAATATCTAATTAAATATTGGATGGATATGGATATTTAATGGATATTCAAAATCTAATTAATTTACCTATTTAAAGTTTTAAAAAATTATGTTGTTAAACTAAAATTAAAAAAAACAAAATCTAATTTCCTCTTATATTAACTAGTGAAGAATTTAAATTTCTCTTATATTAAAAACTAAAGTTTCTAAAATTACCCTTTAATTTTTTAACTTATTTAATGCTATTAATAATTATTATTTTATTTTATTAATTTAATATTATAAATGGACCTCCACCGGAAAGTCGTTGAACCACCGCGCGGATCTCGCTGGACCACCGCCGGACCTCACTGGAAAGTCGCTGGCTCACCTCCGGACCATCGCCAGACTTCACCAGAAGGTCGCCGGACCACCGCCGGACTTCGCCGGACCTCCGCCATTGGCCACTGGACCGCTATTATATATATATATATATATATATATATATATATATATATATATATATATATATTATTACTAATATAAATAGTTTAATAGCCAAATTTGATATTATAATTTTAACTATTTTATATTATTATTTTTATATAATAAAAATAAAATATCCATAGATATCCATGGATCTCCATATCTATATGGATAAAATCTATATTTATGTCCAATATTAAATACTGGATATGGATATGGATATATCCATTATAGATAATTATAGATTTATATTTAGATGGATATTATCCATCTATAATTAGATATTTGCCCTCCCTACTTGTTAGATTGTTGAATATGCAGGTTGAGTACTTTGAATGCGAAATTCAACGATGAGTCTTGCTTGGGATTAGAATAAGAATATGGGGGGGGGGGGGACAGTTAGGTTTTCTAGCATTAGAAGACTGTAGATTAGGCATCTTATTGATCATCGCGTTCAATTCCCACTAGTTGGTGATATGAATGCGACCACACGGACACAGGCTGCGGAATCCTGGAAAGTGAAAGGAAAGCACCCACATTTCAAACAAAAGTTTGCTAGTTGTGTTCTATGTACACACACACACATATATATATATATATCAACGATGTCCGCGAAAGCAACAGTACGAATTAATGACATGAGGAGCCCATGGCCATGGATAGCTTTGAAGAGATTGAAAGCTTTTATTTATAGAATTATTAAACTAATTGACATTAAATATATTAGAAGCCTCCTCGGTTGTTGCTCAGCTATACTTTGCTTTGCATCCGCGGTCATGTAAGTTCGAGTGATAAAGCGTTGTGTTTAAGTGGGTGATATCTTAATATTCTTATAGTTTTTATTAACAAGATATATATATTGGAAGCCATTCTTTATTTGAGAACCCAATTACTGCACACAGCCGATTAATATAAAACAATTGTAGTTTCATTTTAACGTAATTGTATATCAATTTGTTTTGCAATTTTTAACGTATATAAATGCACTTAGTGCATGGCTTTATTCGGTTGTTGTTTGGACGACATAATACTTTTTTTTTTTTTTAAAGATTAACATCACCTTAATTTTGACAGTACGATACCTGAATTGTTTATAATTAACTTCTGAGCTTTATTTCTAAAGTTAATCTAATTTTACTTCAATGCTAATCACTTGAAAATTTCATATAACTCGCAAGAATTAATTTTTCAAGATAATTTTACCCAAAAAAAAATTCTGCTTTTACTTAACAACCGATTGATGATTCAATTCTTCACAAAAATAATTGTTAAAGTCAGAGCAGCTCAATTCAAATACCCGTAATATTATTTATTAATCGTTTTTCATTTTTAATTGATTTGGAACATGCCAGTGCGGAGAGATCTTGGCTAAGCTGACCAGAAATTTTGTTGACAGTCGATTCTGATATCTGAAGAAGAGGCGCGTACATGATGCCGACTTTGACTGCCATGAAGGGTACAGTTTAGCCACATCAGCCATGACGTGGAAACCATTATAGCTGGAGCAAGCAGAGGACCACTTTAAAAAGTTAAAAATGTCAGATTTTTTTAATCGACCAAATAAAACTTCATAAAGTTGATAGTCCATTATCTAGATAGTATGTGGTGGATGCAAGTTGGTATGTGGTGGCGTGCTTATGAATTATGAGGATGTAGATAATATATTGAAGTTAAAGGCAAAAAGTGGAAGCTACAGGCAAGAACCACAAAAGCTAAGGTGGGGAGTCCAAATGAGCTAACTGAAAACAAAAGAAGGGGTAGTGACATTGGATACAAAAGCCTCAGATAAAAAGAAAATAAAAGTGGTGAACCCAATAAAAAGATTGATTTGGAATTCACAAGTTAGCTTTCTTCAAACTGAGTTTAAGTTGGATGGAAAAGCAACAGAGGAGGCAGCAATGGAGAATGCAGGAGAAATGTAGGAAGAGATATTGGCAGAGGCTGGTGGCCAGCCCCACCAACAGCCATGAAAGTTTTAAGTTGAAAAGTCTGGGGTTTGGGAATCCCTGGACGCTCTTAGAACTGAAAAAAATTCTCCAATTGCAAACACCTCAAATTTTGTGTTTATGTGAAACGAAGTTAAGGTTTGGGCAAATAAATAAAGAATGCAGAAATCTAAACTTTGAAAATGGTTTTAAAGTCGGTCGGAGTGGAATGAGTGGAGAAGTAGCTATGTTTTGGGATGTTGAAACTCAGGTAGAAATCACTTCTTATAGTAACCATCATATAGATGCGTTAGTTCAAAATGGAAGTGTCAAGAAATACAGGTGCACGGGAGTCTATAGACACCCTGATATGAAGCAAAAAAAGCATACATGGGAGCTGCTTAGAAGATTGGCAGGGCTGTTCTCTTATCCTTGACCTTGCTTTGGTGATTTCAATGAAATCTTGCACATTAACGAAAAAACCGGCGGGGGAACAGAAATGTGAGTATGGTGGCTGATGAAAAGTTATAGATGATTGTAATTTTGTGGATGCTGGCTGCACGGGTTACCCATTTACTTGGTCGAATAGAAGGTTTGGTCCTCACCTCATTGAAGAGAGGTTAGATAGGTTCTTCTACAGTAAAGATTGGGGAAAGAATTTCTATGATTCAGCAGCAAATAATTTAATTACTTGGACTTCAGATCACTCCTTAGTTGAGATGGAAGTTCAAGAGAGAAGTGTGTTGCTAAGGTATGTTAGTAGAACTTTCTCGCAAGTGCACTACGAAGACACGTGGAGTGCTTATGATACATGCAAGGATATAGTAAGGCAAGGATATAGTAAGGCAAGAATGGCCTACCTACTAAGAATGGAAGCTTGGGAATCCGGTTCTAACTTTTCATAAAACAGCCAAGACCTCTTTGGCTGCTATAAAGCTTTGGAGCAAGAAGGAATTTAAGGGTAGACAAAAAGAAATGGAGAAGCTGATGAAGCAGCTGAAGGAGATAAAGCAGAACTATAAGCATTATGAAGGTGAGGAGGACCTTAGAAGAACAGAACAAAAGCTCAACAACTATCTCATCGACGAGGAGATGTACTGGAAGCAAAGATCGAGAGCCGACTGGATTAGGGAAGGAGATAAAAACACCAAATTCTTCCATTCCAAAGCAACATCTAGAAAAAGGAAGAATAAGATTTGGGGCATAGAGAATAATTAGGGGAAATGGATTGAAGAGAAGGCTGAAGTTGACAAAGAGTTTTGCAAGTACTTTCAAGAATTGTTCTCATCTACAAACCCAATTAAAGCTCAGATGGATGTTGCCTTTGAAGGAATGAAGCCGAAGGTGACAGAGTAGATTAATGATATGCTGGCGTAACCTTTCACGGCTGAAGACATTTTGGAAGCATTAGCACAGATGTGCCCAACAAAAGCCCCAAGACCGGATGGATTACCAGCTGTTTTCTTCCAAAAGCACTGGTAATCCGTGAAAGAAGGGGTGCTGTCAACATGTCTCCACATTCTCAAAGACCAAGGTACCATTGCCTATTTGAATCATATTTACATTGCGTTAATTCCTAAGATAGCTAAGCCTAGGAAAGTCACAGATTATAGACCTATCAGCCTTTGTAACGTAATTTACAGAATTGTCACTAAGGCAATTGCTAATAGGCTAAAGTCAATCCTTGCTCAAATCATTGCCCCCACACAGAGTGCTTTTATACCCAATCGACTTATTAGAGACAACATTATCATTAGATATGAATGCCTCCATAAAATTAGATTTAGCAAAGGTAAGAAAAATGACAAAGTAGCCTTGAAGTTAGACATAAGTAAGGCATATGATAGAATCGAATAGGGTTTTTTGAAGGCTACAATGAAGAGATTGGGATTTATGGATAGGTGGATAGAATTAATTCTAAATTGCATCACTACTACATCATTTTCTGTGCTTATCAATGGAACCGCAAAGGGATTAATTCTACCTCAGAGAGGACTCGAACAAGGCTGCCCCCTTTTCCCCTATTTATTTATTTTATGTGCAGAAGCCTTCTCGAATATGTTGCTGTATGTAGAAAAAAAGAAAGCTAATCCAAGGCTTAAAGTTCAACAAAGAAGTAATCATTTCTCACTTATTATTTGCGGATGACAGCCTGATTTTTGCAAAGGCATCAATTGAAAGTTGCAAGCATCTCAAAGCCATTTTTGAATGCTATACTTCAGCCTCAGGACAAATGTTCAACTATGATAAGTCCTCCATGTTTTTCAGCGATAAGATCCAGGAAAGACAAGTTGCAGCCATAAAAGACATTTTCCAGCTCAAAGTGGTGTCTAGACATGAGAAGTATCTTGGTCTTCCCTTTATGGTGGGGAGGACAAAAACAAACTTTTTCCGTGAAGTGAAGCTCCGGGTAGTAAGCAAAATTTCAAAGTGGCAGCACAGGTTTTTCTCTAGTGGAGGCAAGGAAATGCTTATTAAGGCAGTGGCACAAGCTATTCCAGCTTATGCCATGAGTGTGTTTAGGATTCTAGCGGGTTTGTGTGATGATATTCAGAGGGCAGTGACAAGATTCTGGTGGGGCTCCAAAGAAGACAAAAGAGGCATTCGCTGGGCACGATGGGAGAAGCTGAGCTTTGCAAAAAGTAGAGGGGGCTTGGGTTTTAAAGATCTTATTTGCTTTAATTAAGCCTTGGTTGCTAAACAAGGATGGAGGCTATTGCAGTATCTAAACTCGCTATTAGCCAGAGTTATGCAAGCAAGATACTACAAGCATTCTGAATTCCTTCACGCCAAGGCTGGCTGTAATCGTTCCTTTATATGGCGAAGCATATTGTGGGGGAGACAGATTTTGCAGAAAGGAAGTAGATGGAGAATTGGAAATGGTGATAGTGTAGATTTTCAAAGATAATTGGATCCCTCGGCCAGCGACTTTTAAACCAATCTTTCCATCAAATTTACACAAGGATGCTAGAGTGGTTGAAATGATTGGTTCTGCAAATCAATATGAGGAAGGTCTGATCTGGAAGAGCTTCAAGGAAGAGGATGCTGAGGCAATCATTAAAATTCCATTATCGAAAGGAAAAAAAGATGATGAAGTGTTGTGGCACTTTGACAAAAAAAGGAAATACTCGGTTAATAGTGGTTATCAAATTGCCTTTCAATTAAAGTATCCTGACACTCTAAGTTACTCTGGCGATGTATCTAAATGCTGGAAGGATCTGTGGACTCTAAACCTTCCGGAGAAGATTAAAATTTTTCTTTGGAGTTGTTAAAAATCTTCTCCCCATAGCTGAAAACTTGTGGATAAAAAAGATCATACCAACTCTAATTTGCCGATTATGCAATAAAGAGGTGGAAACCATAGCTCACTCACTGTTATACTGTAAAAGCTCCCAAAAAATTTGGAGGCAAGCCCCTTTTGCAGTAGAGCTCCATGGCGGCATAAATCAGGATATGTTGAGTTCGATGCATGATTTGTACAAGAAGCTGGCCAAATCTCAAATGGAGCTGGTAGTAGCTTATTGGTGGGCTGCCTGGAATGCTAGAAACAAGAAGATTTTTTAAGGCAAAAAGATGAACTATCTGGTGTCTGCAGCTAAAGCAGAAGCTGTTATAGGAGCTTTTAAGAGAGTGAGAGAGGATGGAGAAACTGCCATTAAGTCGAGGGCTGAGAATTTTAAAAAGCAATGGGAACCTCCTCTAGTTGGAACTTCTAAGATAAATGTTGATGCAGTTATTCATGTTGGATCGCAAACAGCCGGGCTGGGAGCTGTGGTCAGAGGGTCTGATGGCACAATAGTGATGGCAGCTGTCAAAACTGTACCATTTAGAGAAGAAGCAAGGTACTCAGAAGCAGAAGTTGTGGAATGGGGTGTTCAGATTGCAACGGAAGCAAAATTGTATTCGGTGATTGTAGAAACAGACTGTCTGAAAGTGACTAATTTAGTCAACACCAAGTAAGGTTGTAGGACTGAAATCTTCTGGGTAAGTTCAGAGATTCAAAGCATGTGTAGGCAGCTTGATTTTGTAAGGGTTAAGCATGCTCCTATAACTTGTAATCTAGAAGCTCACTATATAGTGAAATTTGCCATAGGCTTTAAGGAGACAGCTATATGGGCCAATGAAATTCCTCAGGCCGTTTTGGATGTATTCACAAAGTTGAAGCAATGTAAGTATTGCTTTCCTTTGAAAAAAAAAAGAAGATAATTTATTGAAGTTGATACCTGATAGTTCATTAGCTAGTATTTGTTATATATTGTCTGTAGGGCAATATATCTACCTTTATGTAGAGTTTTGCGAATAATATTTTAAGGGTGTGTTTGGGATATGGGATTATCAATCATGGGTTATTAAAACACCATTTACATTAATTTAATATCAATTTCATATTTGGAAAGAATTTGCAAGAGATTAAAGGGGTATGCTAATTAGCATTTTGCTTTTTTCTAATAATAATAAATAAATATAATTTTTTAAAATTTAATTTAATATGATATTATATAATATTAATTTTTATTTTCTTTTATTTTTACATCATAATTATTAATATAAATTAATAAATTAATAATTTATTATTCATATTTTAATTTTTATTATATTAAAAATATAACTAAATAATGTATTATTTAATTATATAATAATTAATATATAAAATTGAGTGATAGTTAATAAGTTAATATAAATAACAATAAGTACTCAAATAATATATAAAAATAAATATAACATAATATAACATTATTTAATTATAATCTAGTAATTAATATATAAAAATTAATTATTATTTAAAATTTAATATAACTAATAATAAATATTTATATATAAATAAATTTAAATAATATTAATTTAAAATTAATACCAATAATATAATAATATGAAATATTATTATATTATGATATTATTTAGAGATTATTTGATTAAATTATTTACTTTGATCTTTATTTCATATGTTATATATTTAGAAAATATTAAAAAATAAATGTTATGCTGCCAAGAATGTAAGGTTATAAGCACTCAATATAGAAGCCTTAAATTTTAGAAATTTAACATTATGTTAAAAAATATCATAATTTTTCATAAAGATTTATTTTTCAGCATAACATTTATTTCTCTAGGTACTAGTAAATATTATTTTCTAAATATATAATTTAAGTTAATCACAAAAAATTAATACAGTACAGTGTAGCACCAAACGTTATACAATATTATTATAATAAAGTACTAATGCAATATAAAATAATACAACACACCTGTATTAAAATAATGCAATGTAATATAATATAATATAGTGTGCAAACACACCCTAATGGTACTACTAATATAGACTTCATTGGATTTATGTTTGCGGTGGTTAGTGTTAAGAAAATTATTCCACAACTGATAATTAAGAATAGTTTTTGAGTAGGAATATGAACTCAAGGCAATTCTCAATTCAATTATGAGTTAATTTTTTAATATGAGTTAGGATTTTTATAGTATAAGAATTAATTAGTACTCCTACACAAGTAAGAGATCGACCTACACATCACAAAACTGATTAAAAAAAAATCACATTAGTTAAGAATCATAAATAACCTAAGAATAGTAATAACCTTCAAATCTTCGCTTTTGAGTAGGAATGAGCTAGTTTTTTTTAGTAAGAATTATGTTATATTGACTTCTTTTCATTAGCAGTGGATGGCGCGGGTAGACGGCGCCGGTTGGTACGAACGATGGATAGCAGCAACTTACTATTGATAGTGGTGCCTAATAAGGATGGCAAATTGGTCTATCCAAATTGGATATCCATATATCCAATTCAATTGAATTGGATAATATCCATCTAAAATTTTTTTAGATATGGATATAGATAATTTTAAAAATATCCAATTATAAATTGGATGTTTATGAATATTTGATAGATATCCAAAATCCAATTAATATCCGATTTGAAGTTAAAAAAAATTAATATTGTAAAACTAAATTCTCCGCCGCTTCATGAATTGTTCACCAGGTCTCTCTTCGTTTCTCTTCTTTCTCGGCAGCTCTCACAAGGTCTCACCATGAATTGTTCACCAAATTCTCCGCCGCATCATGGCCATCGCCAGAAGTGGATTTCCTATCGGCCAGCTTTTCAACTCCAAGTCCGGATTTCACACCCTGAACTTGAAGTAGCGGCCGTTTGTGTTTGTCAGAAACAACGGCGTCGTAATGAGGAGATTTGTGATAAGAATTGGAGGGCTTGCAGAAACGGTTAGTGTTGGTGTGGCTCATGGCCCATTTTACGTCAGTTAAAGAGAAGTTATGAAGCGGCTGCTGGGATTGAGATTTGATGGCGGTCAATGATGGTGATGGTGGGAGTGAATGTGAATTAGGAGCGGGCTTAGACAACGGCGTTTCGTTCATCTTAATCTCTGAATGAAACACCATTGGTTGATGAACACAACTACACGAGAGGAGAAGAAGCTCTTCTTTCTTATTATTTATATATTAATTTCTCTCTTCACTCTTCTCTTGTTATTATTTGTTTTTTTCTCCTTTGGTATGCGGTGCTGTTGTTGGTGTTTATGTTGGTCTTGGATAGATATCCATATCTATATGGATAAAATTTATATTCATGTTCAATATTAAATACTGAATATAGATATAGATATATTCATCATGGATAATTATAAATTTGTATTTGATGGATATTATCCATTCATAATTGAATATTTGCCATCCCTAAACTGCCTAATATGGTTGCTGGTTAGCTTTTTATTGATTATAAAAAAATTAAATAAGATTTAAAAAAAATTTAGTTGTTATGCGGGAGATGGATCCCCACATGTCAAGCATATGGAAGCACAACATGGATCTCCATGTGTAACGATCAAGCACATATCTACACAAGATTGATCTCGATTAATCATGCGTTTACTAGAATTTAGTTCTCCTTAAGGCACGTGAGCGATAACATGCTAAGAGACCATTGAATTGCCAACAATATAAGTAGCATAGGTTTCTTGATATATGAATTAATAAGAAGGGTGGGATATTTACATTTTGCTATTTGTATAAGCTCGCCACTTTTGAAAAGTACTTAGAGCAAGTTCATGTAATTTTTAATAAATATAAATGGACAAAAACATTTGTACAATTAATCAATTAAGTCCTTTTTGTAATTTTGTTCTCATTTAAATTTCTTTAACCATTTTTTACTATTACAGTTGCTTTAACATAAGTTTTATTTTACTATTTTATCCTTATGACATATAATGATCCAATTTTCATAATAAATATGTGTTCTTGCATCAAATAGCTTATATATTTAATTTTGTCATCAATTATCTAATTTTTTAAAATGAAATCTGATAATTTTCAATACCTTACATATAAGTTACATAAATTTAACAACCTGATAATTTAAATAATTATTGTACCATAAAGATATTGTGTTAATTAGTTTAATTAAAAGTTCATAATCATACTAATAAAGTAGAATTGACACATCTTTCAGAAAAATTTTTTTTTTGTATAAAAGGTAAAAAAGTTATAAATTTTTGGTACTTTTACTATATAAGGTTAAAATAATCAATTTAAGTTTGGGCTAAAGCAGTCATAATGTAATTAAATAAAAAATTTTAAGTCACAAAAAATAAACTATGATAGATTTAATTAATTAATTCACCAAAATTATTCTTTATTTAAAATTTTAAAATAATATAAATTTTTTGTGATTATTCTCAAGTAGTCAAGAGGTTTTACAAAAAAAATTATAGGGTAGAAATATTACCACCGTAATGAAAAAGGCGCAAATCCTCTGGCCTACTTATCCTAGCTCCCCACGACTTTAGTTCAATTATTATTTCTTACGCACTTTCTATACTTGTACAGGTCTCATTTATATACAGTGAGTAAATAATACAGGAACAAAAAAAAAAATATGGCGGTTCTTGTTAAGAGTTTAGCAAATTAAATAATGAAAATAGAAGCGGGGTTATCTGTAGCCGCAAAATAAAAGTAAAAGTATTATGAACACCAATTTTTATAATAAAAATTTTAAGCCACTAAACTACGAAGCACTATGTCAATTTACTATTGAGGATAAGTAATAATTAATTTTAATTAGTCACAAGCTCACAGCTTCGTCCTTGAGTAAGGCAGTAGCGGGACTGCGTTTGATTAAATTCATTTAAGGATCAGATCTTTATCCTTTGTTCCAGATAATGGAAGCCTTAGAAAACTAGAACTTAAGAAGTAAAAAAAAAAAAAAATGGCGCTATTAAGAAATAATCACAATTAATCCGTCTTATAGTGTATTGTCATTTGTAAAAAGTTCATCGCGGTTTCAAAACTAGTTCAATTTAATTAAGAACACAGCTTAAGCTTTCGAATTAAGATTTGATCAGTTTAGTACGTTTGCTTTTGAGATCAAATTAGGTTTATTAATATTAGTAGAGAAAATACGAGGATAGAGAATAAAAAATAATTAATAATATATTCTGGGCCACTAATTATTTTTTTGGGTATTAATAAAACTAGAAATTAGTATTTAATTTCCATTAATTTTATTGGTGTTAGCGACCTAAAATATTTAACATAAATGTGATGATTACAACTGAAATGACTTATTGAGATGACTTATTGACTTTTAGTACTTCATGTCTTAATTTATCGAGTCTCATATAGTACAGCGATGTATGACATACAGCCTACTTTTTCCACTTGAACAACCGGTATTTTACCGGTTGTTCTTTCAATAATCTTAAAAAAATCATTTTTAATGGAAAAAAAAAATAAAATGAAAAAAATAAGGAAATTTATAAACATTTAACTTAAAAAATATTTGAGTGAGAAAAATATTTTTAATCTAAATGAAAGTTAAAAAAAATGTAAAATCATTATGTCCCAACACTTTTGGTTAAATATCAATATATTAGGTAAATGTTTCAAGTTAATTTCACATGTCTCAATTTTTTGTTAAACTTTCTCACTAATAGGTTCATTTGTTTCCACTTTCCAATTCACTATTTTTGTGTTTAATATTCCTATTAAATTCGTTAGATACTAATATTTTGGCTTAAATTCTAAGTAGATTTGTTTCTCGTTAATAAAGTTCCTACTTTTGGTTATACTTTCTCCCTTATGGGTCTATATATTTCAACTATTATTTCACTGATTTTGCGTTTAATATTCCAATTAACCCAGTAAGATTTCGGTTGTTTGGGTTAAATACCCAAATTATTTTTTTTGATTAGATTAGTTCCCGATTTTGGTTAAATTTTTTCATTTATAGGTTCATATGTTTCAATTTATTATTCCACCGATTTTACGTTTGATATTCCTACTAAATTCGTTAAATGCCAAAATTTTGGGTTATGTTCCAACTAACTTTCATTTTCCGTTGGATGAGTTCCTAATTTTCGTTCCGCTTTCTCTCTTATTGGTTCATGTGTTTCAACTAATTGTTACTCTAATTTTGTGTTGAATATTCCCATTAATTTGGTAAGATTCTAATTATTCTGGTTCGATACCAAATTTATTTTTCATAATTTTATTTTTGGTTAGGTAAGTTCCTACTTTTGGTTATATTTTCTCTCTTATGGGTCTATATATTTCAACTATTATTTCACTGATTTTGCGTTTAATATTCCAATTAACCCAGTAAGATTCTAGTTGTTTGGGTTAAATACCCAAATTATTATTTTTTTGTTAGATTAGTTCCCGATTTTGGTTAAGTTTTTTCATTTATAGGTTCATATGTTTCAATTTATTATTCCACCGATTTTACATTTGATATTCCTACTAAATTCGTTAAATGCCAAAATTTTGGGTTATGTTCCAACTAATTTTCATTTTTCGTTGGATGAGTTCCTAATTTTCGTTGCACTTTCTCTCTTATTGGTTCATGTGTTTCAACTAATTGTTACTCTAATTTTGTGTTGAATATTCCCATTAATTTGGTAAGATTCCAATTATTCCAGTTAGATACCAGATTTATTTTTCATAATTTTATTTTTGGTTAGGTAAGTTCCTAATTTTGGTTATACTTTCTCCCTTATGGGTCTAGATATTTCAACTATTATTTCACTAATTTTGCGTTTAATATTCCAATTAACTTGATAATATTTCGGTTGTTTGGGTTAAATACCCAAATTACATTTTTTTGGTTAGATTAGTTCCTGATTTTGGTTAAGTTTTTTCATTTATAGGTTCATATGTTTCAATTTATTATTCCACCGATTTTACGTTTGATATTCCTACTAAATTCATTAAATGCCAAAATTTTGGGTTATGTTCCAACTAACTTTCATTTTCCTTTGGATGAGTTCCTAATTTTCCTTGCACTTTCTCTCTTATTGGTTCATGTGTTTCAACTAATTGTTACTCTAATTTTGTGTTGAATATTCCCATTAATTTGGTAAGATTCCAATTATTCCGGTTAGATACCAGATTTATTTTTCATAATTTTATTTTTGGTTAGGTAAGTTCCTAATTTTGCTTATACTTTCTCCCTTATGGGTTTATATATTTCAACTATTATTTCACTAATTTTGCGTTTAATATTCCAATTAACTTGGTAAGATTTCGGTTGTTTGGGTTAAATACCCAAATTATATTTTTTTGTTAGATTAGTTCCCGATTTTGGTTAAGTTTTTTCATTTATAGGTTCATATGTTTCAATTTATTATTCCATCGATTTTACGTTTGATATTCCTACTAAATTCGTTAAATGCCAAAATTTTCGGTTATGTTCCAACTAACTTTCATTTTCCGTTGGATGAGTTCCTAATTTTCGTTGAACTTTCTCTCTTATTGGTTCATGTGTTTCAACTAATTGTTACTCTAATTTTGTGTTGAATATTCCCATTAATTTGGTAAGATTTCAATTATTCCGGTTAGATACCAGATTTATTTTTCATAATTTTATTTTCGGTTAGGTAAGTTCCTTAATTTGGTTATACTTTCTCCCTTATGGGTCTATATATTTCAACTATTATTTCACTAATTTTGCGTTTAATATTCCAATTAACTTGGTAAGATTTCGGTTGTTTGGGTTAAATACCCAAATTATATTTTTTTGGTTTGATTAGTTCCCGATTTTGGTTAAGTTTTTTCATTTATAGGTTCATATGTTTCAATTTATTATTCCACCGATTTTACGTTTGATATTCCTACTAAATTCGTTAAATGCCAAAATTTTGGGTTATGTTTCAACTAACTTTCATTTTCCGTTGGATGAGTTTCTAATTTTGGTTGCACTTTCTCTCTTATTGGTTCATGTGTTTCAACTAATTGTTACTCTAATTTTGTGTTGAATATTCCCATTAATTTGGTAGGATTCCAATTATTCCGGTTAGATACCAAATTTATTTTTCATAATTTTATTTTTGGTTAGGTAAGTTCTAATTTTGGTTATACTTTCTCCCTTATGGGTCTAGATATTTCAACTATTATTTCACTAATTTTGCGTTTAATATTCCAATTAACTTGGTAATATTTCGGTTATTTGGGTTAAATACCCAAATTATATTTTTTTGGTTAGATTAGTTCCTGATTTTGGTTAAGTTTTTTCATTTATAGGTTCATATGTTTCAATTTATTATTCCACCGATTTTACGTTTGATATTCCTACTAAATTCGTTAAATGCCAAAATTTTGGGTTATGTTCCAACTAACTTTGATTTTCTGTTGGATGAGTTTCTAATTTTCGTTGCACTTTCTCTCTTATTGGTTCATGTGTTTCAACTAATTGTTACTCTAATTTTGTATTGAATATTCCCATTAATTTTGTAAGACTCCAATTATTCCGGTTAGGTACCAAATTTATTTTTCATAATTTTATTTTTAGTTAGGTAAGTTCCTAATTTTGGTTATACTTTCTCCCTTGTGTGTCTATATATTTCAACTATTATTTCACTAATTTTGCGTTTAATATTCCAATTAACTTGGTAAGATTTCGGTTGTTTGGGTTAAATACCCAAATTAATTTTTTTGGTTAGATTAGTTCCCGATTTTGGTTAAGTTTTTTCATTTATAGGTTCATATGTTTCAATTTATTATTCCACCGATTTTACATTTGATATTCCTACTAAATTCGTTAAATGCCAAAATTTGGGTTATGTTCCAACTAACTTTCATTTTCCGTTGGATGAGTTCCTAATTTTCGTTGCACTTTCTCTCTTATTGGTTCATGTGTTTCAACTAATTGTTACTCTAATTTTGTGTTGAATATTCCCATTAATTTGGTAAGATTCCAATTATTCCGGTTAGATACCAAATTTATTTTTCATAATTTTATTTTTGATTAGGTAAGTTCTAATTTTGGTTATACTTTCTCCCTTATGGGTCTAGATATTTCAACTATTATTTCACTAATTTTGCGTTTAATATTCCAATTAACTTGGTAATATTTCGGTTGTTTGGGTTAAATACCCAAATTATATTTTTTTGGTTAGATTAGTTCCTGATTTTGGGTAAGTTTTTTCATTTATAGGTTCATATGTTTCAATTTATTATTCTACCGATTTTACGTTTGATATTCCTACTAAATTCGTTAAATGCCAAAATTTTGGGTTATGTTCCAACTAACTTTGATTTTCTGTTGGATGAGTTTCTAATTTTCGTTGCACTTTCTCTCTTATTGGTTCATGTGTTTCAACTAATTGTTACTCTAATTTTGTGTTGAATATTCCCATTAATTTTGTAAGACTCCAATTATTCCGGTTAGGTACCAAATTTTTTTTTCATAATTTTATTTTTGGTTAGGTAAGTCTCTAATTTTGGTTATACTTTCTCTCTTATGGGTCTATTTGTTTCAACTATTATTCTACTAATTTTGGTTTGAACCTTTCCATTAACTTGGCAATATTCCAATTATTGGGTTAAATAGTCAATGTACTCGTATTACCAATAACAATAATATTAATAAGGTGAATTATGTTTAACCCCTTACTATTTTAGTAAATATCAACTTACTATGTAGTACTAAAAAATTTTTATTACTACCCTTAATCTTTTCTAATATTTTGTCTAAAATCTAAGTCCTTTTTTTTCTATTTTCTTCACTTCAGATCTCTTGAATTTGATTGTGTGTGTGTACTTGAGTGAGTAATCTTTATACATATTTATTCTCATTTTATCATTTTAATTAATTATTTTTAGTTATCAAGTAAATTAATGCATTCATTTTCAGCTTTCTCTTTACTCTTTAAATAATTTCTTTAATTTTTCAAAAATTTGACAGTAAATTAAAAGTAGATGTACAGGTGCGTGCAATTGCTGTGTTTTTCAAAAAATAAAAATTAATTTTTTAAAAGTTTTGACAGCATAAATTATAAAACAAGTTTAAACTTACAAAAGTAGAAATTTTCTTAATTTATTTGTGTTGAATTATCTTTTTTCATTTTTTTGGGGGACCAATTGAATTGATAAGATTTCTTGAACTTGAATTTATTCATACTTAAAATTTGATTTTTGTAAATGTTATGCCCATTTTATCATTCAATTAACCATGTTTATTTATCTTTAAACTAAAATAAATCAAGAATTAAGATTTTTTTTGAATTCGAATTAAATTTTTACCACTCAATTTTCTTTCAAATTAGTTTTAGTAATTTCGAACTACTTCAACAAAATATTTATGTTATTAATTATAAATATTATTATACTATACTTGTATTATTACCACTATTATTATTTGTTGTTTTAAACTATTACTACAATTATTATTACTACAATCATGAGATTTTTTAACAAATTTTTTTCTTACAATGAGTATTCTTCCTTTTCATTTTTAAATGTGTATATAATTTTTGATTTATAAAATAAGTTCTTCAATATAATTTTCAGAAATTTGTTATGGCCAATATGGTACAATGAAAATCTAACATTATAGTAAGAACATTTTGTAATATGATTTTTCATGTTTAATTAATTTATCTTTTTCAAATGGTCTTTTTTACTCATAAATTTATTGACATTTATTTGCAAATAAAATTATAATGTCCTACTAATTTATCCAATGCACTTAAAAATTACTCAAATCAAGAGTTTCATTACAAGAATGAGAACTTCGATCACTTAAGCATTTAGTTACAATAGTAATCTAATGTGAGGCTTATTGAAAAGTTAAAATTGCGAAAAGAGTAGAGCCTAAAACCACTTTTGTTCAGAAAATTTTTTACAAACTTGTAAGAAAATAACTCTTTAAAAACTATTAATATCAATAAAACTATTATAAAATTAAATCAATTCACATCTTCCAAAAGTTAAATCAAATGTTAATAATTTGAGATTTAGATTTAAGGGGTCTCTGTATAAAAAAATACAAAAACCAAATGAAATTAGAAAAAAAGGCTGCAAAAAAATAACAAAAATATTCAAAATTCAAATGTATGATCTAAATTCTTAGGCAGGATCATATATCTATTGTTTTGAACAAAAAAATTGAAACTTGAATATAAAATAACACAAAACTATATTCTAATTTGGAAAAAGGACACCTACACCCCCAAAGTTTAGGAAAATGGTCACTAACATCCCCAAGTTTTCAAATAGGGACACCAAGATCCCTTTTTGACCATTATACCCTTTACCTCTACTATTCTAAAAAATTCACTTTAAAATTTTTAGTAAATGCAAATACCATATTAAATAATGTAATTTATGCAGTAGACTAACAATATTAAAATATTTAATATTTTAATAAATTTTAATATGTAAATTATTATATTTATTTTAATAATATATTTTTATTCATTGTAGTGATTTTAAATAAATGTTTACATTAAATACGTTCTATAATTAAAAACATTCTCACATACAAATATTGTTAAAATTATTATTTTACACAATATTAAAAATAATTTAAAATTTTAATACATTTATTTTAATATTATGATTCTATTTATCATAAAATTTACTTTAATACAATAAAATATATCTAATAGATTATAAAATATTAAAATATTTTTTAAATATTGAAATTATTTTTAACTGTATATATTATTACATTTATTTTAATATTATATTTTTATTTATTATAAAATATTAGAGTTAATTCTTTTGGGATAATAGAGATAAATGGTATAATTGTCAAAAAGGGGTCTTAGTGTCCTTCTTTAAAAACTTGGGGGTGTTGATGACCATTTCTCCAAATCTTGGGGGTGTAGATGTCCTTTTCCCTTCTAATTTTAACAACATATTTTTTTGATGATATTTTAACAACAATATTCAAAATATAAAAAAAAATTCTCGACTAGCATACTCATTCTATGGAACCTGAAGTGTTGAAATATCTTTTTTCACTTTGAAATAACTTTAGAAAATGTGGTCATGAATTTAATCATCCATACTTAGAGATTTTGACCTTTGTTCACATTGATGGTCATTTATCATTTAGGTAAGGAAAAAGCTATTCTCCCCGAATTTAAATCCCGAATTGCGCCCCGAATTGAAACGGTGCGTTTTTGGCAAATAGAAAACGCACCGTTTCAATTTTGACTTCACTTGCAAAAGGAAAATGCTTCTCTGCCCCCCCCCCCCCAACCACGTGAACTTTTGCTCCTTTTGCTTTTTCCACATTGTTTACTCTTTCTCCCCCACGTTTGATTCCAGCTGAAAAGCACAACTCCTCACGTGGAAGGATTGAGTTGGGATTTTTCTCTCATTTCAGAAGCAGGAAAACAGCATTAGCAGCCTAGCAGGAGTAGTTCATCACCAGCTTGAAGTAAAACACCCGGCTGGTAAAGAGTGATTTTTTATTTTTCCTATTATTTTTTGTTATATGATAATGATAAATTTGATTTAGAAATATTTAGATTAAATTTTGTGTTGGATTCGGAATTTATTTTAATATAAATGTTGTGTTTGATTTAGAAATCTTTTTATTTAGATTTTTTTTAATTTAAATGATGTGTGGGATTTAGAGTTTTTTAATTTAAATTTTGTGTTAATTTGTATTATGTATTTGGGTTTAGACTAGTAGACATGTAATAACGTTTATTTTTTTCAAAATATATCTTAGTTATTTGACTTTGTTATGTTAGAAATTATATTTATTTTAATTGTTGCTGCAATAATATAAATATAAATTGCACATATAGATGTTAATTAACTACATTCAACAACTGAATATCCCGTTTGGATTAAAATAATGACAAAATAAAAAAATACATCAAAACACAAGCTAGCTCATGTGTTGGGATCATTAGCCGAAAATTCCGTCCGATTGGCATCCTCGAAATCTTGTTGTAGTAATTGTTGAAAATTGACATGATGAACTCCTCCATAATTTATCCAAGGCTGATAATAGGGGGGGAAAAAGGCATGTTGGGAGAGTGTCTGTTGTGCTAACTGTTGTATAGAAAGAAAAAAAAAACAAAAGAACACAAATTAATAAACAAATGCCAATGAAACAACACTAACAACAGGTACATAAAAAAAAAAATTTTACCAAAGCCATATTGCTCGCATCTGTTGGGATTGCAGTAGTCGCCTGAGAAGATAAATCTAGTGCCTCTGAGTCCTACGAAAGTAAGCAATAAACATTTAAAATTTATATTAAATTAATTAAAATTGAATTTATATGAAATTAATCTGTATTGAATTAATTAAAAATAAATGTAATAGAATTACCTCTGCGTTTGCACTAAATGAAGTATTGGCTGACTTCTGTTTTGGCTTTTTAAATTGCTTTTGCTTTCTTTGAGAAGGTGGCCGACCTTTACGACGAGATACTACTGGATCCTGTATGATTTCCGTACAACTTCCCGACCCACCAACAGCAGTTGTATCTCCGCTTTGACAGCGAACATTCAACGATACATCCTTCATTGCTTTTTCGATCTAAGTCAAAACATTTTTATGACTTTCTTCATTTTTTGAAGCAATATCAGCAACATCATAAAAAGCAGCACATTCTTCTTTATATCGCTGGTGTTCAATGCTCGAACTTCTCACATCATAACTGACTTTCACTCAACTGTAGCATCTCCGCACATCTTTCCTCCATCTCCGTATAATATACTTCTCAGGAAGAAATGATATACGGTTACGTATCAACACTACAATGACGTGTCTACAAATAATCCTCTTACATTCAAACATTGAACGCGCACAACGAATTTCACCGTCGTCTCTTTCAACAATAACTTGAAAAGTCTTCTCTTTACTCTTTCCATCATTTTCGACGACTTCATATTCTGATCCCCCACAACTGAAAACCTCACTATACATCTTATCCATCAGCTGCTGTTGAAATTCTTGAAACTTGGAAATAGTGTATACTTCCTCAACTTGTTTTTCCATTGCGAAATTGGTACGGCATGGCATCCGTTGGCTGAAGCACCTAGCATCTTCTTGCCACTCTTTTTCAATTTTACTTTCCATTGCTTTCTCATATTTCTCCACAAATTGCTTCAAAGTTGTTTTTGAGTTAACATACCCATCAAAAAATGCATTCATACTCTCACTACGTTGAGTGGTTGACATGCCAGCCCAAAAAGTCGTTTTCACAAAACACGGAACCCAACGATATCTTTCCTCATATAAACCATTTAACCACTGATTATCACCAAGATCATATTTATCTAACATGTCATGCCAAGCTTCTTCAAATTCAATAGGAGTCTGTAAATCATAAACAACAAAATGCAATGAAACTCTAATGGCATGATATTCTACATACCTTCCCAACTTCTTAGGCACCTTCTTTAATATATGCCATAAATACCATCGATGCCTAGTGTTTGGGAAAAACAAATCTCAATTGTATTTTTTATCACTTTGTCTTGATCTATAGTGATTCCAAGGGTAGGAGAGCCAAACATACATGATAGACATGTGTCAAATAACCATGTAAATGCCTCCATGTCCTCATGTGAAATCAACCCACATCCTAACAAAATAGAATGACCGTGATGATTAACTCCAACAAAAGGAGCAAATGGCATGTCATATTTATTTGTAAGGTATGTAGTGTCAAATGTAACAACATCTCCAAAGTCTTTATAAGCTGCCCTGCTTCTTGGATCTGCCCAAAATACATTGTTTAACCGACCTTCCTCATCCAAGTCAAGACTGAAGAAAAATCCATCATTTTCTGCTTGCATTTTTTGAAAATATTTTTGAATTGCAATTGCATCCCCTTCTCCAAGCCTTAATCGCCTTGCTTTATCAACATGATTTCTAGCATCCTTTTCTAAGAATGCGACATTTTCATAGCCACCAGCCTCAACAACAATAGACTTGAAACTTTGAGCCATTCTAATTCCTGCTTCTTCATTTATTTCAAGTTGTTTTTTCACATAAGGACTAATGGTACGGTTGCATCGATAATACCTACTCTTGCTCGGACTTACAGCATGGTTGTGTTCAATGAACAAATTTCCAATTACCCATTTTCCATCAACAAAACGCCCTCCAATTTTAGCATTGCATCCAATTTTCTGGTTAGGTTGAAGCCGCAAAACCTGGTTGGATTTCCCTTTGGTCTTGCCATTTTAAGCCCAAGCAAATGTCACATATTTCATATTCCCACATCTCCTTTTTACAAGATCTTCGCATCACCGAAATCCCTCTTGTTGGCCATAAGCTTTGTAATATTCAAACATTTCATCCAAACTATTAAAGCACATCCCAATCTTAGGCTCTTCAACTTTTTCCACCAAATTTTCATTAATTCCTTCAAAATTAGCATCCTGTAAATCTTGCAATTCCTCCACTTCATCAACTTCTAATTCATCAACGTCCTCCATTATTGCTACAAATTATAATAATTCAGAATATTATTAATTAATTATACTAATTTCATTAAGTTTACAAATAAATAAAAATATAGACTACCTATTATTAATTACTTATCCCTAATTCATTAAGATTAGAAACAAATAACAATATAGACTACATATTATTAATTACTTATCCCTAATTCATTAAGATTAGAAACAAATAACAATATAGACTAAATATTATTAATTACATATCCCTAATAAATTAAGTTTAGAAAAAAATTAAAATATAAACATATATTATTAATTAACAGTTCAGCAACTTAATTATTAGTAATTAGTTATCATGGTTCAGCAAACTAAAACAAATAAAATACAATAATTGACATATAAATTAAAATGAAACTAAAGCAAATTAATTATTAGGAATTGCTACATCAAGATTTATAAATTAAAATGAAACAACTTAATAAATTAATGTAGGAATAATAAATACTTATGGATTTTGAATTTCGTAGAGGTTCAGCACTTTCAAAGATCCAGATCCAGTTGCCGTTTTCCAGAATTAGCACTTAGGGTTTTGCAGGTTGGCGTTTTGTAGATTTGTAATGAATTAGAGAGAAGTGTTGCGTGTTGAGTGTTGGGTAAACGAGATGTGCAATTAAAAAGGAAAAAAACACAACTTTGAAACAGCTTTGCCCTTTAAAAAAGCAAAAGTGGCCATTCTCCCGAAAGAAATAAAAAAGCAAAAGTAATCATGCGGGATCACATTTGGCCAAACGCAGCGTTTCAATTCGGGGCGTAATTCGGGGTTTGAATTCGGGGAGAATAGCAGCGCTCTTTAGGTAATTGTAATTTTGCTAACAACACTTTTTTTTTTCTATAATTGACTATCATTCTCTTTTAAATATACATACAATTTTTTAGTTACAAAATAAGTTCTTCAATTTTTCAGGGCTTAATTAAAATAATTTTTCAATATTTATTATGACCAATATATGACATTATAAAAATCTAATAGCACAGTAATAACATTTATGATTATGAATTAAGCGCGTTTAATTTATCCAACGCACTAAAAAATGAAAGAGAAAAAAAGATTAAAAAAATGGTTATTCATTATTTTAAGATATTATTTTAATCATTAATTTGATTATCCATACTTGATCTTTTGACCTCTACACAATAACACAAACATTTGTTCATTTATCATTTCTCATTTTGCTATGAAAAATTTATAATTTAAAAAATAAAATTTTATTTCAAATAAAAAAGTCTAAATTCAAGTTTTAGATCATGATAATTTAAATAAAAAGTTAGAAAATTCTAATTCTAATTAGATAAGTTTTATTTTTAATATAATTTAAATAGAAAGGGCAAATTTATAAATTTATAAAATAAGTTCTTCAAATTTGAAGACTTAGCGAAAATAATTTTCAGAATTTTATTGTGGCCAATATAGTACGATGAAAATCTAACATTATAGTAAAACATTTTGTAGTATGATTTTGCATGTTTAATTAATTTATCTTTTTCAAATGGTCTTTTTTTCTCACAAATCTATTGGCATTTATTTGCAAATAAAATTATAATATCCTACTAATTTATCCGATGCACTTATAAATTAATCAAATCAAGATTTCCATTACAAAATGAGAACTTTGATCACTTTAGCAGTTAGTGACAATAGTAACCTAAAGCCACTTCTATTAAAAAAAAATTTTACAAGCTTGCGAGAAAATAACTCTTTAAAAATATTAACATCAATAAAACTATTACAAAATTAAATCAATTCACAACTTCCAAAAGCTAAATCACATGCTACTAATTTGAGATTTAGATCTCATGGGTCTCTGCATAAAAAAAAAACAAAAACCAAATGAAATTAGAAAAAAAAAGGCTGCAAAAAATTAACAAAAATATTCTAATTTCAAAGGCATGATCTAAATTCTTAGGTAGGATCAGATATATATTTTTTTCAACAGAAAAATTGAAACTTAAATATAAAATAACACAAAACTATATTCTAATTTTAACAACATATTTTTTCGATATTTTTAATAACAATTTTCAAAATATTAACAAAAAATCTCGACTAGCATACTCATTCTATGAAACTTAAGGTGTTAAAATATCTTTTTTCAGTTGAAATAACTTTCAAAATTTTGGTCATGAATTTAATCATCTACACTTGAAATTTTGATTTTTGTTCGCATTTATGTTCATTTATCATTTAAATAATTGTAATTTTGCTAACAACACTTTTTTTTTCTTTAATTGACTATCATTGTCCTTTAAATATACATACAATTTTTCAGTTACAAAATAAGTTCTTTAATTTTTCAGGGCTTAATTAAAATAAGTTTTCAATGTTTATTATGACAAATATATGGCATTATGAAAATCTAATAGCATAGTAATAACATTTATGACTATGAATTAAGTGCGTTTAATTTATTAGTTTTTCAAATGATTGTTTGGCATTTGCTTGTAAATGAAATTATAACCTACTAATTTTATCCAATTAATTGTTTTAGTTTTTCATTAATTTCAAAGGTAAATAAATAAAGAGTAATGATATAGCTACAAACTCTTGTATAAACTTTTTTTTGTATAAACTGACGTGTCATGATAAAATTGGTTGAATTAAATATCTCTTAGCCCATATGATTTATTTATATTATTTTATATTTTCATTCAACCAATAAATTAATGCCACATCAGTTTGTTCAAGATAAGTTTGTACAAAAGTTTGTGACTATATCATCACTCATAAATAAATAACATGTAAGAATGATTGCAATTGTTTTGCTTATAAAGCTACAATGATATAAGTTAATAAAAAATACTTGATTTGTATAAAATTTTTACCACTCTATTTTCTTTTCAAAATAGTTTCTTTAATTTCTCATTACTTCAATAAAAAAATTCATGTTATTATAAGTAATATTATTATTTTTATTTCTTCTACTATGATTATCTATATTAACTATTACCACAATTATTATTATTAATATCATACCTCATGGGTATCATTAATATTTCCACTTTCTTAGATTACTAAGATATCATTAATATTTTGATTATACAATTGATTTCTGTAAGTTACAAAAACTTAGGTGTTGAAATGTCATTTTTTGGATGAAATCATTATTCAACACTTCACGAGATTTGATCATGATTTTGATCATCTATGCTTGAGATTTTGACCTTTGTTCAAATTTATGCTGATTTATCATTTAAATAATTATAATTTGCTAACAACATTTTCTTTTAATGAGTATCATCCTCTTTTAAACATCAATATAGTTTGTCGATTTTTCAGGACTTAATTAAAATAATTTTTCAATGTTTATTATGATTAATTTATGGCATTATGAAAATCTAATAGTATAATAACAACATTTATGAGTATGACTTAGGCTTATTTAATTTATTATTTTTTAAAATGGTTTATTCGCATTTGTTTGTAAATGAATTATAAGGTACTATTAATTTATCCAGTGCTCTAAAAAATAAAGCAAATCAAAATTTCCATTCATCTAAACAGGTTTTAAAAATTTTTAACATCAAACAATTTGCTAATAAAAAATTGAAACTTTCTTAATTTGTTTGCGTTGAATTATCTTTTTCTTTTTTCTTTTTTTGGGATCAGTTGACTTCATGAGATTTGAACTTTAATTTATTTATACTTTTGATCTTTAAAAACCTTTTGCCCATTTTATCATTCAAATTAATTATATTTATTTATCTTTGGACTAAAATAAATCAAGAAATAAGATTTTTTCCATTCAATTTAAATTTTTACTACTCTAGTTTCTTTTCAAATTAGTTTTCTTAATTTTTAATTACTTTAACCAAAAATTTATGATGTTAATTATAAATATTATTACATTATCCTTGCATTATTATCACTATTATTATTTACTTTTTACTCTTACTACGATCATTAGTATTACTATCCTACCTCATGAAATTTGCTAACAACATTTTTTTTTTATAATGAGTATCCTTCTTTTACGTGTTTAAGTATGTATATAAATTTCAATTTATAAAATAAGTTCCTTGATTTTCAAGACTTTAGCTAAAATAATTTTTAAAAGTTTATTGCAACCAATTTGACATTATGAAAACCTAATACCATAGTAACAACATTTTTTAATATGATTTTGCATGTTTGCAAGAAAATAACTTTTTAAAACTTTTAACATCAACAAAACTATAACAAAATTAAATCAATTTCCTAAACTGTTTTCAGGCATTGAAAATATATAACTTGCAACACATCAACGCTTAGAGAGTAAGCAAAACCAGTTTCACTAAGAATTTGTACTACAATATTTTCATCAACAAGTCAGAAAGAATCAAATCAAAAGACCTTCAGAAAATTACAACTGCCGAAAGTTACCTAATATGATCTTGGGGTATCCAGAACTCCTCTAATAAAATCTATACAAATGACACAGATCTATGTTAGAAAGGAAAATGATTTTACCATCTTAAAGAATTTTAAGCGAAGAAGAAAAATAAAAAAGAGGCAGATCATACAGTTGATCTCAGCGCTCAAACTCCCCACGAAACCCATTCATAAACCAAATGTCACGTTTAAGCAAAACACAGGACCAAATGAAAACAAAGAACAGGACACAAAATTGACCTCCAAGCTGATCTTCACTAACAAAGAATTTGTTTCCTGTGAAACAGAAAGCCTAATTTGTCATGGAAGCACGTCCTGCTCATCAGCAACAAAAGAATTCCCAAAATCCTTCACTGCTGCTTTAGAATCATTGTGCCTGTAGAAAGAGCAGAATAAATCAATGCCAACGTGAAACAATGCCACCAGATTCTACCTAAGGCCCATCCAAATAAATAATCTGGTTCATAAAAGAGAAAAACAAGAATGAAACACAGCATAACAGAAAAGTGAAACAATTCTTGCTCACCATTTAAGAGCCCGCAGCCACATTCCTTCAGGAACCAAAGCATGTTCACGAACTGAAACTCCTCCTTTCCCACAGTCACTATCCACAGACACCTCTTTCTTCTTCAAATGCAACAGAATCTCCAAGTCAGCATTATCATCGTTAGACGAAACTTCATTTAAAACACCTCCTACTTTATCAGCAAGAAGGATTTGCGACTCCTTCCACCACCTGAAATGCAATGTAAACACTTATGAGACCCCACAAACAAAATATGTTTTCTTCTTCCTCATTGCACAGCATTGTTCCAGTTCAATCCACACATATTTCCACTTCCATAAGCCAAATGACATGTCTCAGCCTACATCCAGCACATCATTCCAAATTCACTTGTTCACAAAAGCCCTCCCCCCCCCTCCCAATTCACCCACCGAGAAACTAAAATCCACATTTTTGTTTTCAAAAGAACACATACAGTTATACATTTTTTTTCCTTTTCAGCAGCGGCTGGGCGGAGTCGGAGCAGCAGCGGCTATGGCGGAAATAGAGCAGCGGCAGTGGCTGAGAGTGCAGATTTGCTGAGGAAAGGGAGAGACTGCAGATTTGCTTTGGCAAGAATCAAATCAAGAAGGCTGCGGGGGAAGGAGGAAGAGAGAGATGCAATGAAGAGAGAAGGCGGAGAGAGTGGATCGGGAGAAATAAAGAGAGAGAAAGATGTTGGATGAAGATAAGGGGAGGGAGAGAGTGCAGATTTGCTGCAACTGGATGAAGAAAGTTGCAGGGAAGAGAGAGCGGCAGTGAAGAGATAAGGAGGAGGTCACGATTTTTCTTTTGTTTTTTAATTCATTTTTAGGTTTAGTTTGTAAAATTTGGAGAACATGTTTAACTTGTTTTCAGTTGTGTAGTTATAATAATGAATCTGGATTTTGTGCTTTGTAATCTGTTTTGTGAAAAAAATCCACCGAACATGTTTTATGTGTGTATTATAAAAATGAAAACGAAAACATGGCCTAGAAAAGGGTACCGAACGGGCCCTAAATTATCCTTAATTTCAGATCAGATTTATATTCACTCAAGCTAATCAACTTTAAAATATCATCTATAAATGCTAGGCACTAAATCAGCTTAAACAAAAATTAATAAATTGTATGGGTATATTCTTTTTAACTCAAATGGAAGCCTTATTATTTTTCTTCATACTACATTTACCCAACTAATCTTCTACTGGTATTTATTGCTAATGTTAAAAATAAATTACAAAACAAGTATTTAATTTGTATTCTAAACTGCACAAATGTAAAGAGCAATTATCATAACTTTATATCATGCCTTTGCATTCATTAAATATTGCCTTCCACAATATAAAACTTGTTAATCAATAGTAGTTGAGCATTCCTCTAAAGAGTGTGCCTAAAGTTATTACAATGTGTATACACAAGAACAATGAATTTCACCTGCAAAGAATTTTGTATTGAAGCTACTCATAAAAATAAAGCACGCTGCTACCATGAATTTTGGAAGCGTTCAAAGATCTTGGCCCTATTAATGAACATAATTTAAAGAGCCAAGCTACATGGGCTCATTTATAACCTTATTTTTGTCAATTAAACAATTCAACAAACCAATTTAGCTTAACAACCAAAACAAAATACTACCAAGAACAAACTATTTTAGAATAATTTAAAATCTTCATTTGGACGAAGGAAAACCAAAAGCATGAAACTAAAATAGTCAAGATATGAAAGACACCATGGAACTAATTTATTCAAGTTATTGGCTAAAACATGATGAATTATCTATGTTATGCTTCAAATAATCTTTTAAAGACATAAATGATAATAGAAGGCAAGAAGAAAGCATAAACAAACAAAACTAAATGCAGTGAAAACTCTGAACATCAATGGTGTTTGACTAGCTACTACAAACATTTTTACTCTAAAGAAATCTCTGTAAAAATCCTTCTATTTAACTAGATGAGGAATTGACATTTCTCAGCCTCAAGCATATAAGAAATAAATTTACCAATTAAGAGAAGTGCCTATAAGTAAAAATAATTAACAAAACCATCACCACAAGGGATGAGGCTCTTATTCGTAAAAGAAAATCTGCAGATGAAGCAGAATCATGGAATCTACCTCAATTGAAAGTCTACCTTACTTTATGATGCTAAAACAACCTATATACACTGCAACTTTGGAGTTAATCCCTTATTATCTTTAAAGCAAATGCTTTTACAGCATAAGGAAGCAAAAGAAAAATTCCTTCTTCAAGACCCTAGGTAAGTTATAGTTAAAATAGACAAACTTCTTCAGAGAATGAGAAAGCAATACTCCAAATTATAGATACAATAACAGCAAACTAAAAAGAATCCATTGAAAGTTGATTAAACATGTCAATATCTTATTTGTATGGCCACTTAACATGAATTAGCCTTAGTATAGAAAATTCTTGCTATATTCAGAGTTTATGATCCATCTGACATTATTTATAATAGTTCTAAATCCAAAATAACTTTGGAGGCATGTAGTTGATGATGAAAATGAGGAAGTTAAGGAATAAATGGTAAATTGCAAACAATTGTAAATATTACTCCAAAAAATAAGAAAATAAGATAAAGAACCAATACATCAAAAATTGTAACAGAGAAAATTGATAAAATTGAACAAAATATATTCAAAATTTGCAAAAAACAAAAAACGAATCAACATGAAAAATCATATATCAACATTCAAAAACCGTAAATTAAAAATAAAAATAGAAAAGTTAATACTCACTGTTTAAGTATTGATGAGAAGGCTTTGATGAGAAATCCTAGATTAACAATACCTGAGACAATAAAAAATTACCGATTAACTGTTATCAATTTATCATTTTTGTTTGGGTAGCATTCTTAAAATGCTACATTCCTTTACATGATACATAGCATTTAGAAATATGTTACTAGTAGGATGATAAATGTGATAAAAAGTAAAATATTATCACTTGCACAAGTAACGGTAGCTGTTTTTCAATAAGTGTTACTAAAAATTAATGTTTAATAGCATTTTTTTGCAAAATGCTATTGCACAATGCTAACCAAAGTGATCATTCTTGTAGAGTATACTTAATCCATCAAAACACAGAGCAAGGATATAAAAAAAAGAAAAGACAAATGTGCCATAAAAAGATATTTCCAATATCCAAATTAACTAGAGACTAAGAACTATGGCCAATGAGCATAAAACTAGCAGTAATGACATTTGATGAGCATATCCAGGGCATTACCCAAGTGATATTAGCAAAAGTAAATCTTGATAAAATATTTCCGAAGACAAAGAGTCAAATACAATCACCACCCATGTAGGCTACGGATTTGAACCACATACCTCTTTGTACTTCTACTACAATTGAACAAACTAGCACCCACAATATACAGTTTTTTTTAGCTATACCAAAAGAAATCAAAATCAACACGAGCACATTTTTCTGGATCAAACATAAAACCTAGAATTATATTAAAAAAAATAGTAAATAAACACAAAAACAACTTACATTACTGCTCAATCAAAGAATAAAAACCAAAAGTGAAAAAAGCAGGTAACAGGATAAGGTTACGTGTCTGTTTCGACAAGAATAATGACTGTCAGGGCACAGAGATCTCCCTAAAACCCCCCCCCCGGTGTTCTGATGACTCATAGACACTAAGCTAAGCAATAAATGAATATGGCAGGAAAGATTAGGGATTAGGGCTTAGATTATTATTATTTGTTAATTCGTTTAACTACTAAAATAATTTTTCACTCATGCAAATTGAAAAGCTAGGCCCTAGGAAATCACAATTCAAGGAACAATGACCAAAATGACAAAATCAAAACTTGGATAAAAAACCAAATCATGTAGTATGCTACTTTGCGATCTAAAGGCATATAAGTGCTCAACTTGGTGGTGTAAACATGTAATCGAAGGAACCAATCAAAGAAACCAGCTCAGAAACACTTTCAGTTTATAAAAATCAAGAACATTTAATCGAAATTTCATCTTAAATTTATCCAATAAATAAGGAGAAATTTAAAAACTTATATAAACATGCAACAATTTGTAAAATATAGAACTAAGTGACAGGATTTACCGTGAATCCGCTGCAAGAACTTGTCAAGATCTTCTTTTATGAAAAGAATCGCACCACTCACCACCAAATGTCTACACCCCAAAAGCTTCATTTCACCGTCACATCGCATTTCCACCATCCGATTACGATTAGATGCCAAATATTTATATATTAACATTTTGAGTAAAAATTAAAAGCAAACAGGAAACAGGTGTTGAATGAAGACTCACCGTAACCCAATAGAATTGAGTTAACCGAGGCCAAAAGAGCAGAGATGAGTGCATACTTGTTGAGCCCTTTCTTTTGATGAGCCATACCCGCTTCTGCATTTTGATGATTTTCAGGTCCTCCTCCCCCAGCGGCCTCCATTTTCGGCTCCAATCAACTTGGTAGCTATGCTTGCGATGGTGAATCCAACGACAATTTAGTCACGTTGGAATAGAAATGGCAGCTTAGTTGGTGGCCGATGAGGCTCTGCGTGCGTGAGGGCTGAGATATTATGAGAGCGGCTAGGGTTTCTAAAGAATTAGTAGAAGATGAAGTATTTATACTTTGGGTGAAAATTATAAAAATTGAATTTGATACAGATTAAAAATAAAATAAAATTTGTTAAATATTTAGGCCCTAATTTTTATGTAAAGTTGAGGGGGCCTTTGGTAGCTTTCTAGTTTGATTTGATCAGTTTGATATTTTCTTGAAATGGGGGGCAGGTACATGATAATTGCCTTTTAAAAATTTCGATTATATTTATCTTATAACGGTTACTTTGGGTGGCCGGTTACCTTCACAAATAAAAAAATAATAGAAAGCGGCTGTATGATATCAATAATTTTGTATTATAAGCGTACCCTAATTTATATCTGATGAAAAGAACAAAGCACGTGGGACATCTTTCAAGAAATTTACAAAAACTAGCTTAGATAGGTTAAAGTCTTTCTAATTAAGTTCAAGTTTGTTGATGCCACATAAGAATCTTGAGATTGAACTTTGTTAACGTCAAAACTCAAGTGAAACTTCCTTTCGGCAATCGGGACATCCCGATCCGGATTGTTCAATTTTGATTCCGACTGACGAGGACTTTTGACGGGAAACTCAAGCGATTATGTGATAAGTGTATATTTTTTATATATTTTAATATTAATTATTTTATTATTTTGTTTTGTTTTTAAATATTTTAATTAATTTTTAATTTAATAAATTTTATTTTATTGTGTTAATTTTTATCTTAATTTATTTTATTTTATTTTATTTTATTATTTTAAATATATTTCAGAATTAAAGAGAAATTAAATTGGAGTATTTAAAAAAATTTGATTGAAAAAATTAAAATAATAAAAAAATTAAAGATTGAGAATAATCTGTGCTTAAAAGGATCAAAGCCAAGAGAGTTGAAGATTGTTCATGTTCGTTGCCACGGTGATAAAGTCGAAAGAAAAGAAAAGAAAAAAGGAACTAAATTAATTGGCCAATTAACGGTTAAAGGACATGAGAAATATTAGCCTAATTAAAAAGAAATGAAAATTTCAAGTGGAGTGCACGTGAGTGAAGCCAAAGCAAATTAAAAAGCTTGTCCTTTGGCTTAAGAGTTGGAAAAGTCAGTAGGACCCATTTTAATGACTATATAAGAAAGCTGAACTTTGGCTTTTGAAGGCGAGCCGCACAGGTAAAGAAAGAGTATTCAAGAAAGAGTATTCGGCGGAGAGAGAATCGGCAACATACAAGCTGAAAAATTAGCAACCCATGAAAGAAGAAAAAAAAATCAGCGTAACGAAAAATTGAAGTAGAGTTAGCCGCTTAAATTAATTTTTATGATTGATTTTATTAATTTTTTTATTTTTAATTTAGTTATATTAGGTTAGATTTTTTATTTAGTTGAGGGTAAATTCAAAATCTCAAATAAGTCATATGATTAATTTTTAAATTCTATCATTCAATTTATTTAATTGAGATTGTTTATATTTTTTTATAATTAATATTTATAGTTTTATTCTTATCTTGTTTGAGTGGCCAATTAGATAGTACTTGAATAAATTCTATTGTTAGATTAAAATTCTTGATCCGTAATTGTCTTGATATTTTAATCATTCGTAGCAGGTTGGAATCCGTAATTTCAATTGGAGAACATAACCTAGGTTAAATAATCCGAGTTTGTGTGTTTATTACCTAGATCAATCTAATATCTTTCTCTGCTTCTTTGGTGCAACAATTAGCCCTAGGGCAACATGTGAGACCGTGTGGCGTTTGTTCCATGGTCGGGCATGCGACTAACATGTGCCCTACTCTTCAAGAGGGTTCACATGAGCAGGCCAATGCAGTTGAGGGGTTCCTAGGCCCACCAAGATAAAAGTATGATTCCTACTTTAATTTTTACAATCAAGGGTGGAAGGATCACCTTAATTTTAGGTATGGGAACCAACAACAAGGCATTCCTAATGTGGCACCATCTTGACCACCTGCCACCCCCAACAACGAGTGCAACAGCTTTACCAAGTTCGGCCACCTCGACCTCCTCAAAATTAAGGTATGTCTTTGGAAAATCTTGTAAAAGCTCTCACTACTAACTCTATGCAGTTCCAACCGACTACCTAGACACAACTCCAAAGCATTTTAAGAATCAAATTGGCCAATGCCACATCTATGAGTAGGATAGAGGCTAGAACTTCAGAAAGTTACCTTCTCAACCAGAAATTAATCCAAAGGAGAATACTAGTGCTATGTCTTTTAAGAGCGGAAAGCAATTTGAACCATTATTAGCTAAGCCATAAAAAATGTCCACAACATTATCGCACTTTGTGATCAATTCCTCCTCGAGGCTCTTCCTTTAACAAGGAAAGACGATTCCCACTCGGCATTGCTAGTCGACCCATCTGGCCAAGTAAGTACCCCTTCACCTCGAATTAAGACTCTTTCCATTCCTCCACCATTTCCTAGCACATTTAAACAATCCAAGAAAGATGAGCAAGAAAAGGAGATCCTTGAGACTTTTTGTAAAGTAAAGGTAAATATTTCTCTATTTGATGCGATTAAATAAGTCTTAGCGTTATGCAAAGTTTTTGAAGAAATTATGCAGCAACAAGCGAAAGTTGAGCAGTAACGAAAAGGTAAGTGTAAGAGAGAATATTTCTACTGTATTTCAAAGAAAACTTCCTCCTAAGTGCAAGGATCCAGGTATATTTACTATCCCCTACACTATTGGCAATGCCAGATTCGAAAGATGTATGCTAGATTTAGAGGCCTCAATTAATGTTATGCCATATTCGATTTATAACTCCTTGAATTTAGGTCCAATGGACAAAACTGGTATAATTATCAATTGGCTGATAGATCTAATGCTTACCCTAAGGGGTTTGTGGAAGATGTTCTTGTACAGCTCAATGAATTGGTCTTTCCAACTGATTTTTATGCCCTTGAAATAGAGGATAAGTCATCGCCCAATCTCACCCCTATTCTGTTGGGGCGACCATTCCTTAAGACAAATTCTAACCAAGATTGATGTTCATGATGAAACCCTCACAATGGAATTCGATGGTAAAGTGATCCGCTTCAATATCTTTAAGGTAATGAGGTATCCCAGTGATGTACATTCTGTCTTTGCCATAGATGATATTAATACTTTGGTGCATGATTTCTTTGAATTATTTGGTAATGACAGCTTTGCAATTGCCATAAGCAAAAATCTTAAGAAAGATGATTCTAAAGAATATGCAAATTTGATAAAGTTGGATGATGAGGTAAAAGAAGCTATGACGATCTTACATGGAGCAGTCCCATTACACACCAATGGGTATAATATTTTCTTACCTTGAATTGCCGTTATTAAACGAGAAAATTTTAACTTCAATTGTGCAAGCACCTACCTTAGAACTTAAGCCACTCCCAGAGCATCTGCAATATATTTTCTTGGGTGAGAATGAAACACTTCCAGTCATAATTGCTAAAACCCTCACCCCACCCAACAAGAAAGTTAATTAGGGTGCTTCGGGATCACAAGACAACGATTGGCTAGACCATTACCGACATTAAGAAAATTAGTCCTTCCATGTGTATACATCACATTTTGCTAGAGGAAGGGTCTAAACCAACAAGAGATGCACAAAGCCGCCTTAATCCACCAATGATGTAAGTCGTAAAAAAGGAGATACTGAAACTCCTTAATATGGGGATTATTTATCCCATTTCTAATAGTAAATGAGTGAGTCCTGTGCAGGTAGTTCCAAAAAAATAGGCATCACACTGATCATGAATGAAGAAAACGAGCTTGTACCAACAAGAGTTCAAACTGGGTGGAGAGTTTGCATTGACTATCGTAAACTGAATGCAGCCACTCGCAAGGATCATTTTCCTTTGTCATTCATTGATCAAGTACTTGAAAGGTTAAGTGGTCACTCTCATTATTGTCTTCTTGATGGTTACTCAGGTTATAATCAGATCGTTATTGCTTTGGAAGATCAAGAGAAAACGACCTTCACATGCCCTTTTGGCATATTTATTTACTGACGCATGTCGTTTGGTCCCTTATAACGCTCTTTGCCACTTTCCAAAGGTGTATGATGAGTATTTTTTTTTTATTATGTGGAAAACATTATTGAGGTATTTATGGATGATTTTACGGTTTATGGTGATTCTTTTGACAGATTTTTAGATAACCTTACATTTGTGCTTAAATGATGTGTTGATACTAACCTTGTTCTTACTTGGGAAAAATGTCATTTTATGGTTAATCAAGGTATTGTATTAGGCCATGTTATTTTTGAAAGGGGAATTGAAGTTGATAAATCTAAGATAGATCTTGTTCGCTCTTACCACCTCTCACTAGCGTGAGAGAGGTTCGTTCTTTTCTTGGTCATGTAGGTTTCTATCGTAGGTTTATCAAGGACTTCTCCAAGATAACATTACCCCTTTGCAACTTACTTCAAAAGGATGCAACTTTTGACTTCAATGATGAGTGGCAAAGAGCATTTGAGAAGTTAAAAGAGGTTTTGACATCAGCCCCTGTGATTCAACCACCGAACTGGATTTACCATTTGAGATCATGTGCGATGCAAGTGACTATGCTATTAGAGCTGTGTTGGGTCAGCTTGTGGGCAAGCTTTCTCATGTCATCTACTATGCCTCCATACATTGAATGATGCACAACTCAATTACTTCACCACAGAGAAAGAACTTTTAACAATTATCTTTGCCTTAGAGAAATTTCATTCTTATTTGATTGGATCTAAGGTAATTGTTTACTGACCATGCAATATTAGATACTTGCTCACCAAAAAGGATGCTAAACCGCCCTTATTCGATGGATACTTCTATTGCAAGAGTTTGAATTAGAGATTCTAGATAAGAGAGGTTATGAGAATTTGGTGGTATATCATTTGAGTCGACTTACCTATAACGAAGATGCACTTCCGTTGCATAAGAACTTTCCAAATGAGCTATTATTACAGGTATGTATAATTACTCCTTGGTATACAGATATTGTCAAATGCTTGGTTACTAGGACAGTACCGGAAGAGTTAACCCGTGCACAAAAGGCCAAGATCAAGAGTGATGCTAAGTACTATGTGTGGGATGAGCCATACTTGTGGAAGCATTATTCTGATCAAGTTTTTAGAAGGTGCGTACCCGAAGTTGAATTTTCTTCTATTCTCATATTTTGTCATACTCTGGCTTATGGAGGACATTTTGGACCAAAGAGAACAGCCTTTAAGGTACTTGCGAATAGTTTTTTTTGGCTATCACTATTTAAGGATGCATATTTGTTTTGCAAATCTTGTGATCGTTGTCAGAGAACAGGTAATTTGAGACCTAAAAATCAAATGCCTCAATCTCCAAATCTTATAGTTGAGATTTTTGATGTTGGGGTATCGATTTCATGGGATCATTTCCTTCATCGTTTAGTAGTCTCTATATTTTTCTTGCGGTTGATTATGTTTTAAAATGGGTAGAAGCAAAAGCCACCCAAACTAATGATTCTAAGGTTGTGGTAAATTTTATAAAGTGTAACATCTTTGCAAGGTTTGGAATACCGAAGGCAATTATCAGCGATAGAGGCACTCACTTTTGTAATGTCAAGAGAGACTCTCTTTCGAAAATACAACATCACTCACAAGGTATCTACATCTTACCATCCACAAACTAATGGGCAAGTTGAGTTGTCTAATAGGGAAGTGAAATCAATCCTTGAAAAGACAGTTAGTCCGAATAAAAAGGACTGGAGCCTAAGGTTTGATGATGCACTTTGGGCATATAGGACCGCATACAAAACTCCTATTGGTATGTCACCCTACAGGTTGGTATATGGTAAGCCTTGTCATCTTCCAGTGAAACTTGAACATAAAGCATGGTGGGCTGTAAAACAATGTAACATGGAACTGGATGCTGCCGACTAACACAGAAAGCTCCAATTGCTAGAATTAGAGGAAATTCGAAATGATGCCTATAAGAGTTCACGAATCTATTAGGAAAAGAATAAGGCTTTTCATGATAAGCAGATCTTGAGAAAGAATTTTGAAGTTGGATAGAAAGTTTTGTTATTCTATTCTCGCCTTAAGTTGTTTCTAAGTAAGTTACGTTCTCGATGGGTTGGACCTTTTGTTGTTACTAATGTTTTTTCTCATGGTGCAATTGAGATTAAGAGCTTAAAGACAAGTAAATAGTTCAAGGTTAATGGTCATAGGTTGAAGCCTTACTATGAAAACTTTCAGACACTCAATGTAGATGAGGCTCCACTTTATAAACCTGCGTATGCCGATGAGTGACACTTAAGAACCATGTTAGGCTGAGGACAATAAACCAAGCGCTTATTGGGAGGCAACCCAATGATTGGAGAAAAGATTTTGAGAGCACGCCATAACGGATTTGATCTTTCTCCTTCTCAGTCTCATTTACTTTACCCACTTTGTGTTGAATTTTATTGTTTCTGTTTGTGTCTCTCATCTCATTTCCCAAGGTTTAATTTTGTTTTTTGTTAGCTTAATGTTGCGGACCGCCCAAGTTACTAGCCCAATTGCCCACCATTTCGGGCTAGAGAGCCAAGACAAGGCCAAGAGTGCTAGCTTGGCCCAATTCCGGAAGCTTCTAGGCAACTCTAGCACATGTGAGCATTGTAAATAATCTAGAATACTCTATCACTTTCCAGCACATGTATAGTTGGCAAGCACTTGTATAGAATTCTCTAGAATCTCTAGAACTTGTAAGCCTCCCCTATAAAAAGGGCATGGCACTTAGCATTTGAGCAACAAGCTTAGAGCAAGCAACTCAAGCATTGTAAACTCTCTCTTGTAATCTTTCTTGCAAGCAATACAATTTTTCTCATTCGGCTCCATTGCTCTCTTCTCTCTAGCTCTTTAAAATCCTCCAAGGCTTAGCTAGGCGAGAAGCTCAAAGGCTTACTTAGCAACACTCGGCAAAGGTTGTCTAAGTGCGCACGGTTCGTTGCGCAAAACACTCATCCCGTGACATTAAGCTTACATTGAGGACAATGTAAGAATTAAGTGTGGGGAGGGGGGTGTGGATTTCGAACTTAGTTTTTGTTGCTTTATTTTTTTCTTTTTACAAAAAAAAAAACTTCCATTGTTTTGAATGTTAGCCAATGATTAGAATTTGATTGACAATGAATAGGTTCTTAGAAAACGTTGAATATTACCTTACTTTATACTTGATTCTTGTGTTGATTTCCTTTTAATTGAGATTTTTTGTGCAAATTTTGTTGAACTCGCAAGCGCACGAATCTATTGTAAAATATATTAACGGTGAGTGTCGATCCCACGAGGAGGTGAATTTTAATTGCGCGTAGAATTAATTTTGTAAGTGGGTGGTTTTGTGGTAGAAATGAATATGGCAGGAAAGATTAGGGATTAGGGCTTAGATTATTATTATTTGTTAATTCGTTTAACTACTAAAATAATTTTTCACTCATGCAAATTGAAAAGCTAGGCCCTAGGAAATCACAATTCAAGGAACAATGACCAAAATGACAAAATCAAAACTTGGATAAAAAACCAAATCATGTAGTATGCTACTTTGCGATCTAAAGGCATATAAGCTGGCTCAACTTGGTGGTGTAAACATGTAATCGAAGGAACCAATCAAAGAAACCAGCTCTGAAAACACTTTCATTTATAAAAAATCAGTAACATTTAACTGAAATTTCATCTTAAATTTATCCAATAAATAAGGAGAAATTTAAAAACTTATATAAACATGCAACAATTTGTAAAATATAGAACTAAGTGACAGGATTTACCGTGAATCCGCTGCAAGAACTTGTCAAGATCTTCTTTTATGAAAAGAACTGCACCACTCACCACTGAAATGTCTACACCCCAAAAGCTTCATTTCACCGTCACATCGCATTTCCACCATCCGATTACGATTAGATGCCAAATATTTATATATTAACATTTTGAGTAAAAATTAAAAGCAAACAGGAAACAGGTGTTGAATGAAGACTCACCGTAACCCAATAGAATTGAGTTAACCGAGGCCAAAAGAGCAGAGATGAGTGCATACTTGTTGAGCCCTTTCTTTTGATGAGCCATACCCGCTTCTGCATTTTGATGATTTTTGGGTCCTCCTCCAACGGCCTCCATTTTCGGCTCCAATCAACCTGGTAGCTATGCTTGCGATGGTGAATCCAGCAATGGTGAATCCAACGGCAATTTAGTCACGTTGGAATACCGATGGCAGCTCAGCTGGTGGCCGGTGAGGCTCTGCGTGCGTGAGGGCTGAGATGTTGTGAGAGCGGCTAGGGTTTCTAAAGAATTAATAGAATATGATGTATTTATACTTTGGGTGAAAATTATAAAAATTGAATTTGATACAGATTAAAAATAAAATAAAATTTGTTAAATATTTAGGCCCTAATTTTTATGTAAAGTTGAGGGGGTCTTGGTAGCTTTCTAGTTTGATTTGATCAGTTTGATATTTTCTTGAAATGGGGGGCAGGTACATGATAATTGCCTTTTAAAAATTTCGATTATATTTATCTTATAACGGTTACTTTGGGTGGCCGGTTACCTTCACAAATAAAAAAATAATAGAAAGCGGCTGTATGATATACAGCGGCTGTATTATAAGCGTACCCTAATTTATATCTGATGAAAAGAACAAAGCACGTGGGACATCTTTCAAGAAATTTACAAAAACTAGCTTAGATAGGTTAAAGTCTTTCTAATTAAGTTCAAGTTTGTTGATGCCACATAAGAATCTTGAGATTGAACTTTGTTAACGTCAAAACTCAAGTGAAACTTCCTTTCGGCAATCGGGACATCCCGATCCGGATTGTTCAATTTTGATTCCGACTGACGAGGGACTTTTGACGGGGAAACTCAAGCAGTTATGTGATAAGTGTATATTTTTATATATTTTAATATTAATTATTTTATTATTTTGTTTTGTTTTTAAATATTTTAATTAATTTTTAATTTAATAAATTTTATTTTATTGTGTTAATTTTTATCTTAATTTATTTTATTTTATTTTATTTTATTATTTTAAATATATTTCAGAATTAAAGAGAAATTAAATTGGAGTATTTAAAAAAAATTTGATTGAAAAAATTAAAATAATAAAAAAATTAAAGATTGAGAATAATCTGTGCTTAAAAGGATCAAAGCCAAGAGAGTTGAAGATTGTTCATGTTCGTTGCCACGGTGATAAAGTCGAAAGAAAAGAAAAGAAAAAAAAGGAACTAAATTAATTGGCCGAATTAATGTTAAAGGACATGAGAAATATTAGCCTAATTAAAAAGAAATGAAAATTTCAAGTGGAGTGCACGTGAGTGAAGCCAAAGCAAATTAAAAAGCTTGTCCTTTGGCTTAAGAGTTGGAAAAGTCAGTAGGACCCATTTTAATGACTATATAAGAAAGCTGAACTTTGGCTTTTGAAGGCGAGCCGCCTGGGTAAAGAAAGAGTATTCAAGAAAGAGTATTCGGCAGAGAGAGAATCGGCAACATACAAGCTGAAAAATTAGCAGCCGCAAAGCAGAAGAAAAAAATCAGCAGCCGACGGAAATTGAAGTAGAGTTAGCCGCTTAAATTAATTTTTATGATTGATTTTATTAATTTTTTTATTTTTAATTTAGTTATATTAGGTTAGATTTTTTATTTAGTTGAGGGTAAATTCAAAATCTCAAATAAGTCATATGATTAATTTTTAAATTCTATCATTCAATTTATTTAATTGAGATTGTTTATATTTTTTTATAATTAATATTTATAGTTTTATTCTTATCTTGTTTGAGTGGCCAATTAGATAGTACTTGAATAAATTCTATTGTTAGATTAAAATTCTTGATCCGTAATTGTCTTGATATTTTAATCATTCGTAGCAGTTGGAATCTGTAATTTCAATTGCAGAACATAACCTAGGTTAAATAATCCGAGTTTGTGTGTTTATTACCTAGATCAATCTAATATCTTTCTCTGCTTCTTTGGTGCAACAATTAGCCCTAGGGCAACATGTGAGACCGTGTGGCGTTTGTTCCATGGTCGGGCATGCGACTAACATGTGCCCTACTCTTCAAGAGGGTTCACATGAGCAGGCCAATGCAACAGGGGTTCCTAGGCCCACCAAGATAAAAGTATGATTCCTACTTTAATTTTTACAATCAAGGGTGGAAGGATCACCTTAATTTTAGGTATGGGAACCAACAACAAGGCATTCCTAATGTGGCACCATCTTGACCACCGGCTACCCCCAACAACGAGTGCAACAGCTTTACCAAGTTCGGCCACCTCGACCTCCTCAAAATTAAGGTATGTCTTTGGAAAATCTTGTAAAAGCTCTCACTACTAACTCTATGCAATTCCAACTGACTACCTAGACACAACTCCGGCATTTTAAGAATCAAATTGGCCAACCGCCACATCTATGAGTAGGATAGAGGCTAGAACTTCAGAAAGTTACCTTCTCAACCAGAAATTAATCCAAAGGAGAATACTAGTGCTATGTCTTTTAAGAGCGGAAAGCAATTTGAACCATTATTAGCTAAGCCATAAAAATGTCCACAAAGATTATCGCACTTTGTGATCAATTCCTCCCGAGGCTCTTCCTTTAACAAGGAAAGACGATTCCCACTCGGCATTGCTAGTCGACCCATCTGGCCAAGTAAGTACCCCTTCACCTCGAATTAAGACTCTTTCCATTCCTCCACCATTTCCTAGCACATTTAAACAATCCAAGAAAGATGAGCAAGAAAAGGAGATCCTTGAGACTTTTTGTAAAGTAAAGGTAAATATTTCTCTATTTGATGCGATTAAATAAGTGCCGCGTTATGCAAAGTTTTGAAGAAATTATGCAGCAACAAGCGAAAGTTGAGCAAAGAACGAAAAGGTAAGTGTAAGAGAGAATATTTCTACTGTATTTCAAAGAAAACTTCCTCCTAAGTGCAAGGATCCAGGTATATTTACTATCCCCTACACTATTGGCAATGCCAGATTCGAAAGATGTATGCTAGATTTAGAGGCCTCAATTAATGTTATGCCATATTCGATTTATAACTCCTTGAATTTAGGTCCAATGGACAAAACTGGTATAATTATCAATTGGCTGATAGATCTAATGCTTACCCTAAGGGGTTTGTGGAAGATGTTCTTGTACAGCTCAATGAATTGGTCTTTCCAACTGATTTTTATGCCCTTGAAATAGAGGATAAGTCATCGCCCAATCTCACCCCTATTCATTGGGCGACCATTCCTTAAGACAGCCCTAACCAAGATTGATGTTCATGATGAAACCCTCACAATGGAATTCGATGGTAAAGTGATCCGCTTCAATATCTTTAAGGTAATGAGGTATCCCAGTGATGTACATTCTGTCTTTGCCATAGATGATATTAATACTTTGGTGCATGATTTCTTTGAATTATTTGGTAATGACAGCTTTGCAATTGCCATAAGCAAAAATCTTAAGAAAGATGATTCTAAAGAATATGCAAATTTGATAAAGTTGGATGATGAGGTAAAAGAAGCTATGACGATCTTACATGGAGCAGTCCCATTACACACCAATGGGTATAATATTTTCTTACCTTGAATTGCCGTTATTAAACGAGAAAATTTTAACTTCAATTGTGCAAGCACCTACCTTAGAACTTAAGCCACTCCCAGAGCATCTGCAATATATTTTCTTGGGTGAGAATGAAACACTTCCAGTCATAATTGCTAAAACCCTCACCCCAGTTCAACAAGAAAAGTTAATTAGGGTGCTTCGGGATCACAAGACAACGATTGGCTAGACCATTACCGACATTAAGAAAATTAGTCCTTCCATGTGTATACATCACATTTTGCTAGAGGAAGGGTCTAAACCAACAAGAGATGCACAAAGCCGCCTTAATCCACCAATGATGTAAGTCGTAAAAAAGGAGATACTGAAACTCCTTAATATGGGGATTATTTATCCCATTTCTAATAGTAAATGAGTGAGTCCTGTGCAGGTAGTTCCAAAAAAATAGGCATCACACTGATCATGAATGAAGAAAACGAGCTTGTACCAACAAGAGTTCAAACTGGGTGGAGAGTTTGCATTGACTATCGTAAACTGAATGCAGCCACTCGCAAGGATCATTTTCCTTTGTCATTCATTGATCAAGTACTTGAAAGGTTAAGTGGTCACTCTCATTATTGTCTTCTTGATGGTTACTCAGGTTATAATCAGATCGTTATTGCTTTGGAAGATCAAGAGAAAACGACCTTCACATGCCCTTTTGGCATATTTATTTACTGACGCATGTCGTTTGGTCCCTTATAACGCTCTTGCCACTTTCCAAAGGTGTATGATGAGTATTTTTTTTTTATTATGTGGAAAACATTATTGAGGTATTTATGGATGATTTTACGGTTTATGGTGATTCTTTTGACAGATTTTTAGATAACCTTACATTTGTGCTTAAATGATGTGTTGATACTAACCTTGTTCTTACTTGGGAAAAATGTCATTTTATGGTTAATCAAGGTATTGTATTAGGCCATGTTATTTTTGAAAGGGGAATTGAAGTTGATAAATCTAAGATAGATCTTGTTCGCTCCTTACCACCTCTCACTAGCGTGAGAGAGGTTCGTTCTTTTCTTGGTCATGTAGGTTTCTATCGTAGGTTTATCAAGGACTTCTCCAAGATAACATTACCCCTTTGCAACTTACTTCAAAAGGATGCAACTTTTGACTTCAATGATGAGTGGCAAAGAGCATTTGAGAAGTTAAAAGAGGTTTTGACATCAGCCCCTGTGATTCAACCACCGAACTGGGATTTACCATTTGAGATCATGTGCGATGCAAGTGACTATGCTATTAGAGCTGTGTTGGGTCAGCTTGTGGGCAAGCTTTCTCATGTCATCTACTATGCCTCCATACATTGAATGATGCACAACTCAATTACTTCACCACAGAGAAAGAACTTTTAACAATTATCTTTGCCTTAGAGAAATTTCATTCTTATTTGATTGGATCTAAGGTAATTGTTTACTTTGACCATGCAGCTATTAGATACTTGCTCACCAAAAAGGATGCTAAACCGCCCTTATTCGATGGATACTTCTATTGCAAGAGTTTGAATTAGAGATTCTAGATAAGAGAGGTTATGAGAATTTGGTGGTATATCATTTGAGTCGACTTACCTATAACGAAGATGCACTTCCGTTGCATAAGAACTTTCCAAATGAGCTATTATTACAGGTATGTATAATTACTCCTTGGTATACAGATATTGTCAAATGCTTGGTTACTAGGACAGTACCGGAAGAGTTAACCCGTGCACAAAAGGCCAAGATCAAGAGTGATGCTAAGTACTATGTGGGATGAGCCATACTTGTGGAAGCATTATTCTGATCAAGTTTTTAGAAGGTGCGTACCCGAAGTTGAATTTTCTTCTATTCTCATATTTTGTCATACTCTGGCTTATGGAGGACATTTTGGACCAAAGAGAACAGCCTTTAAGGTACTTGCGAATAGTTTTTTTTGGCTATCACTATTTAAGGATGCATATTTGTTTTGCAAATCTTGTGATCGTTGTCAGAGAACAGGTAATTTGAGACCTAAAAATCAAATGCCTCAATCTCCAAATCTTATAGTTGAGATTTTTGATGTTGGGGTATCGATTTCATGGGATCATTTCCTTCATCGTTTAGTAGTCTCTATATTTTTCTTGCGGTTGATTATGTTTTAAAATGGGTAGAAGCAAAAGCCACCCAAACTAATGATTCTAAGGTTGTGGTAAATTTTATAAAGTGTAACATCTTTGCAAGGTTTGGAATACCGAAGGCAATTATCAGCGATAGAGGCACTCACTTTTGTAACAGGTCAGTAGAGACTCTCTTTCGAAAATACAACATCACTCACAAGGTATCTACATCTTACCATCCACAAACTAATGGGCAAGTTGAGTTGTCTAATAGGGAAGTGAAATCAATCCTTGAAAAGACAGTTAGTCCGAATAAAAAGGACTGGAGCCTAAGGTTTGATGATGCACTTTGGGCATATAGGACCGCATACAAAACTCCTATTGGTATGTCACCCTACAGGTTGGTATATGGTAAGCCTTGTCATCTTCCAGTGAAACTTGAACATAAAGCATGGTGGGCTGTAAAACAATGTAACATGGAACTGGATGTTTGACTAACTAACACAGAAAGCTCCAATTGCTAGAATTAGAGGAAATTCGAAATGATGCCTATAAGAGTTCACGAATCTATTAGGAAAAGAATAAGGCTTTTCATGATAAGCAGATCTTGAGAAAGAATTTTGAAGTTGGATAGAAAGTTTTGTTATTCTATTCTCGCCTTAAGTTGTTTCTAAGTAAGTTACGTTCTCGATGGGTTGGACCTTTTGTTGTTACTAATGTTTTTTCTCATGGTGCAATTGAGATTAAGAGCTTAAAGACAAGTAAATAGTTCAAGGTTAATGGTCATAGGTTGAAGCCTTACTATGAAAACTTTCAGACACTCAATGTAGATGAGGCTCCACTTTATAAACCTGCGTATGCCGATGAGTGACACTTAAGAACCATGTTAGGCTGAGGACAATAAACCAAGCGCTTATTGGGAGGCAACCCAATGATTGGAGAAAAGATTTTGAGAGCACGCCATAACGGATTTGATCTTTCTCCTTCTCAGTCTCATTTACTTTACCCACTTTGTGTTGAATTTTATTGTTTCTGTTTGTGTCTCTCATCTCATTTCCCAAGGTTTAATTTTGTTTTTTGTTAGCTTAATGTTGCGGACCGCCCAAGTTACTAGCCCAATTGCCCACCATTTCGGGCTAGAGAGCCAAGACAAGGCCAAGAGTGCTAGCTTGGCCCAATTCCGGAAGCTTCTAGGCAACTCTAGCACATGTGAGCATTGTAAATAATCTAGAATACTCTATCACTTTCCAGCACATGTATAGTTGGCAAGCACTTGTATAGAATTCTCTAGAATCTCTAGAACTTGTAAGCCTCCCCTATAAAAAGGGCATGGCACTTAGCATTTGAGCAACAAGCTTAGAGCAAGCAACTCAAGCATTGTAAACTCTCTCTTGTAATCTTTCTTGCAAGCAATACAATTTTTCTCATTCGGCTCCATTGCTCTCTTCTCTCTAGCTCTTTAAAATCCTCCAAGGCTTAGCTAGGCGAGAAGCTCAAAGGCTTACTTAGCAACACTCGGCAAAGGTTGTCTAAGTGCCGCACGGGTTCGTTGCGCAAAACACTCATCCCGTGACATTAAGCTTACATTGAGGACAATGTAAGAATTAAGTGTGGGGAGGGGGGGTGTGGATTTCGAACTTAGTTTTTGTTGCTTTATTTTTTTCTTTTTACAAAAAAAAAAACTTCCATTGTTTTGAATGTTAGCCAATGATTAGAATTTGATTGACAATGAATAGGTTCTTAGAAAACGTTGAATATTACCTTACTTTATACTTGATTCTTGTGTTGATTTCCTTTTAATTGAGATTTTTTGTGCAAATTTTGTTGAACTCGCAAGCGCACGAATCTATTGTAAAATATATTAACGGTGAGTGTCGATCCCACGAGGAGGTGAATTTTAATTGCGCGTAGAATTAATTTTGTAAGTGGGTGGTTTTGTGGTAGAAATGAATATGGCAGGAAAGATTAGGGATTAGGGCTTAGATTATTATTATTTGTTAATTCGTTTAACTACTAAAATAATTTTTCACTCATGCAAATTGAAAAGCTAGGCCCTAGGAAATCACAATTCAAGGAACAATGACCAAAATGACAAAATCAAAACTTGGATAAAAAACCAAATCATGTAGTATGCTACTTTGCGATCTAAAGGCATATAAGCTGGCTCAACTTGGTGGTGTAAACATGTAATCGAAGGAACCAATCAAAGAAACCAGCTCTGTAAAACACTTTCAGTTTATAAAAAATCAGTAACATTTAACTGAAATTTCATCTTAAATTTATCCAATAAATAAGGAGAAATTTAAAAACTTATATAAACATGCAACAATTTGTAAAATATAGAACTAAGTGACAGGATTTACCGTGAATCCGCTGCAAGAACTTGTCAAGATCTTCTTTTATGAAAAGAACTGCACCACTCACCACTGAAATGTCTACACCCCAAAAGCTTCATTTCACCGTCACATCGCATTTCCACCATCCGATTACGATTAGATGCCAAATATTTATATATTAACATTTTGAGTAAAAATTAAAAGCAAACAGGAAACAGGTGTTGAATGAAGACTCACCGTAACCCAATAGAATTGAGTTAACCGAGGCCAAAAGAGCAGAGATGAGTGCATACTTGTTGACCCCTTTCTTTTGATGAGCCATACCCGCTTCTGCATTTTGATGATTTTCAGGTCCTCCTCCCCCAGCGGCCTCCATTTTCGGCTCCAATCAACTTGGTAGCTATGCTTGCGATGGTGAATCCAACGACAATTTAGTCACGTTGGAATAGAAATGGCAGCTTAGTTGGTGGCCGATGAGGCTCTGCGTGCGTGAGGGCTGAGATATTATGAGAGCGGCTAGGGTTTCTAAAGAATTAGTAGAAGATGAAGTATTTATACTTTGGGTGAAAATTATAAAAATTGAATTTGATACAGATTAAAAATAAAATAAAATTTGTTAAATATTTAGGCCCTAATTTTTATGTAAAGTTGAGGGGGTCTTGGTAGCTTTCTAGTTTGATTTGATCAGTTTGATATTTTCTTGAAATGGGGGGCAGGTACATGATAATTGCCTTTTAAAAATTTCGATTATATTTATCTTATAACGGTTACTTTGGGTGGCGGTTACCTTCACAAATAAAAAAATAATAGAAAGCGGCTGTATGATATACAGCGGCTGTATTATAAGCGTACCCTAATTTATATCTGATGAAAAGAACAAAGCACGTGGGACATCTTTCAAGAAATTTACAAAAACTAGCTTAGATAGGTTAAAGTCTTTCTAATTAAGTTCAAGTTTGTTGATGCCACATAAGAATCTTGAGATTGAACTTTGTTAACGTCAAAACTCAAGTGAAACTTCCTTTCGGCAATCGGGACATCCCGATCCGGATTGTTCAATTTTGATTCCGACTGACGAGGGACTTTTGACGGGGAAACTCAAGCAGTTATGTGATAAGTGTATATTTTTTATATATTTTAATATTAATTATTTTATTATTTTGTTTTGTTTTTAAATATTTTAATTAATTTTTAATTTAATAAATTTTATTTTATTGTGTTAATTTTTATCTTAATTTATTTTATTTTATTTTATTTTATTATTTTAAATATATTTCAGAATTAAAGAGAAATTAAATTGGAGTATTTAAAAAAAATTTGATTGAAAAAATTAAAATAATAAAAAAATTAAAGATTGAGAATAATCTGTGCTTAAAAGGATCAAAGCCAAGAGAGTTGAAGATTGTTCATGTTCGTTGCCACGGTGATAAAGTCGAAAGAAAAGAAAAGAAAAAAAAGGAACTAAATTAATTGGCCGAATTAACAGTTAAAGGACATGAGAAATATTAGCCTAATTAAAAAGAAATGAAAATTTCAAGTGGAGTGCACGTGAGTGAAGCCAAAGCAAATTAAAAAGCTTGTCCTTTGGCTTAAGAGTTGGAAAAGTCAGTAGGACCCATTTTAATGACTATATAAGAAAGCTGAACTTTGGCTTTTGAAGGCGAGCCGCCTGGGTAAAGAAAGAGTATTCAAGAAAGAGTATTCGGCAGAGAGAGAATCGGCAACATACAAGCTGAAAAATTAGCAGCCGCAAAGCAGAAGAAAAAAATCAGCAGCCGACGGAAATTGAAGTAGAGTTAGCCGCTTAAATTAATTTTTATGATTGATTTTATTAATTTTTTTATTTTTAATTTAGTTATATTAGGTTAGATTTTTTATTTAGTTGAGGGTAAATTCAAAATCTCAAATAAGTCATATGATTAATTTTTAAATTCTATCATTCAATTTATTTAATTGAGATTGTTTATATTTTTTTATAATTAATATTTATAGTTTTATTCTTATCTTGTTTGAGTGGCCAATTAGATAGTACTTGAATAAATTCTATTGTTAGATTAAAATTCTTGATCCGTAATTGTCTTGATATTTTAATCATTCGTAGCAGGTTGGAATCCGTAATTTCAATTGGAGAACATAACCTAGGTTAAATAATCCGAGTTTGTGTGTTTATTACCTAGATCAATCTAATATCTTTCTCTGCTTCTTTGGTGCAACAATTAGCCCTAGGGCAACATGTGAGACCGTGTGGCGTTTGTTCCATGGTCGGGCATGCGACTAACATGTGCCCTACTCTTCAAGAGGGTTCACATGAGCAGGCCAATGCAGTTGAGGGGTTCCTAGGCCCACCAAGATAAAAGTATGATTCCTACTTTAATTTTTACAATCAAGGGTGGAAGGATCACCTTAATTTTAGGTATGGGAACCAACAACAAGGCATTCCTAATGTGGCACCATCTTGACCACCGGCTACCCCCAACAACGAGTGCAACAGCTTTACCAAGTTCGGCCACCTCGACCTCCTCAAAATTAAGGTATGTCTTTGGAAAATCTTGTAAAAGCTCTCACTACTAACTCTATGCAATTCCAACTGACTACCTAGACACAACTCCAGCATTTTAAGAATCAAATTGGCCAACTGGCCACATCTATGAGTAGGATAGAGGCTAGAACTTCAGGAAAGTTACCTTCTCAACCAGAAATTAATCCAAAGGAGAATACTAGTGCTATGTCTTTTAAGAGCGGAAAGCAATTTGAACCATTATTAGCTAAGCCATAAAAAATGTCCACAACATTATCGCACTTTGTGATCAATTCCTCCCTTGAGGCTCTTCCTTTAACAAGGAAAGACGATTCCCACTCGGCATTGCTAGTCGACCCATCTGGCCAAGTAAGTACCCCTTCACCTCGAATTAAGACTCTTTCCATTCCTCCACCATTTCCTAGCACATTTAAACAATCCAAGAAAGATGAGCAAGAAAAGGAGATCCTTGAGACTTTTTGTAAAGTAAAGGTAAATATTTCTCTATTTGATGCGATTAAATAAGTGCCGCGTTATGCAAAGTTTTTGAAGAAATTATGCAGCAACAAGCGAAAGTTGAGCAGTAACGAAAAGGTAAGTGTAAGAGAGAATATTTCTACTGTATTTCAAAGAAAACTTCCTCCTAAGTGCAAGGATCCAGGTATATTTACTATCCCCTACACTATTGGCAATGCCAGATTCGAAAGATGTATGCTAGATTTAGAGGCCTCAATTAATGTTATGCCATATTCGATTTATAACTCCTTGAATTTAGGTCCAATGGACAAAACTGGTATAATTATCAATTGGCTGATAGATCTAATGCTTACCCTAAGGGGTTTGTGGAAGATGTTCTTGTACAGCTCAATGAATTGGTCTTTCCAACTGATTTTTATGCCCTTGAAATAGAGGATAAGTCATCGCCCAATCTCACCCCTATTCTGTTGGGGCGACCATTCCTTAAGACAGCCCTAACCAAGATTGATGTTCATGATGAAACCCTCACAATGGAATTCGATGGTAAAGTGATCCGCTTCAATATCTTTAAAGTAATGAGGTATCCCAGTGATGTACATTCTGTCTTTGCCATAGATGATATTAATACTTTGGTGCATGATTTCTTTGAATTATTTGGTAATGACAGCTTTGCAATTGCCATAAGCAAAAATCTTAAGAAAGATGATTCTAAAGAATATGCAAATTTGATAAAGTTGGATGATGAGGTAAAAGAAGCTATGACGATCTTACATGGAGCAGTCCCATTACACACCAATGGGTATAATATTTTCTTACCTTGAATTGCCGTTATTAAACGAGAAAATTTTAACTTCAATTGTGCAAGCACCTACCTTAGAACTTAAGCCACTCCCAGAGCATCTGCAATATATTTTCTTGGGTGAGAATGAAACACTTCCAAAAATAATTGCTAAAACCCTCACCCCAGTTCAACAAGAAAAGTTAATTAGGGTGCTTCGGGATCACAAGACAACGATTGGCTAGACCATTACCGACATTAAGAAAATTAGTCCTTCCATGTGTATACATCACATTTTGCTAGAGGAAGGGTCTAAACCAACAAGAGATGCACAAAGCCGCCTTAATCCACCAATGATGTAAGTCGTAAAAAAGGAGATACTGAAACTCCTTAATATGGGGATTATTTATCCCATTTCTAATAGTAAATGAGTGAGTCCTGTGCAGGTAGTTCCAAAAATAGGCATCACACGATCATGAATGAAGAAAACGAGCTTGTACCAACAAGAGTTCAAACTGGGTGGAGAGTTTGCATTGACTATCGTAAACTGAATGCAGCCACTCGCAAGGATCATTTTCCTTTGTCATTCATTGATCAAGTACTTGAAAGGTTAAGTGGTCACTCTCATTATTGTCTTCTTGATGGTTACTCAGGTTATAATCAGATCGTTATTGCTTTGGAAGATCAAGAGAAAACGACCTTCACATGCCCTTTTGGCATATTTATTTACTGACGCATGTCGTTTGGTCCCTTATAACGCTCTTGCCACTTTCCAAAGGTGTATGATGAGTATTTTTTTTTTATTATGTGGAAAACATTATTGAGGTATTTATGGATGATTTTACGGTTTATGGTGATTCTTTTGACAGATTTTTAGATAACCTTACATTTGTGCTTAAATGATGTGTTGATACTAACCTTGTTCTTACTTGGGAAAAATGTCATTTTATGGTTAATCAAGGTATTGTATTAGGCCATGTTATTTTTTAAAGGGGAATTGAAGTTGATAAATCTAAGATAGATCTTGTTCGCTCCTTACCACCTCTCACTAGCGTGAGAGAGGTTCGTTCTTTTCTTGGTCATGTAGGTTTCTATCGTAGGTTTATCAAGGACTTCTCCAAGATAACATTACCCCTTTGCAACTTACTTCAAAAGGATGCAACTTTTGACTTCAATGATGAGTGGCAAAGAGCATTTGAGAAGTTAAAAGAGGTTTTGACATCAGCCCCTGTGATTCAACCACCGAACTGGGATTTACCATTTGAGATCATGTGCGATGCAAGTGACTATGCTATTAGAGCTGTGTTGGGTCAGCTTGTGGGCAAGCTTTCTCATGTCATCTACTATGCCTCCATACATTGAATGATGCACAACTCAATTACTTCACCACAGAGAAAGAACTTTTAACAATTATCTTTGCCTTAGAGAAATTTCATTCTTATTTGATTGGATCTAAGGTAATTGTTTACTTTGACCATGCAGCTATTAGATACTTGCTCACCAAAAAGGATGCTAAACCACCCTTATTCGATGGATACTTCTATTGCAAGAGTTTGAATTAGAGATTCTAGATAAGAGAGGTTATGAGAATTTGGTGGTATATCATTTGAGTCGACTTACCTATAACGAAGATGCACTTCCGTTGCATAAGAACTTTCCAAATGAGCTATTATTACAGGTATGTATAATTACTCCTTGGTATACAGATATTGTCAAATGCTTGGTTACTAGGACAGTACCGGAAGAGTTAACCCGTGCACAAAAGGCCAAGATCAAGAGTGATGCTAAGTACTATGTGTGGGATGAGCCATACTTGTGGAAGCATTATTCTGATCAAGTTTTTAGAAGGTGCGTGCACTGGTTGAATTTTCTTCTATTCTCATATTTTGTCATACTCTGGCTTATGGAGGACATTTTGGACCAAAGAGAACAGCCTTTAAGGTACTTGCGAATAGTTTTTTTTGGCTATCACTATTTAAGGATGCATATTTGTTTTGCAAATCTTGTGATCGTTGTCAGAGAACGTAATTTGAGACCTAAAAATCAAATGCCTCAATCTCCAAATCTTATAGTTGAGATTTTTGATGTTGGGGTATCGATTTCATGGGATCATTTCCTTCATCGTTTAGTAGTCTCTATATTTTTCTTGCGGTTGATTATGTTTTAAAATGGGTAGAAGCAAAAGCCACCCAAACTAATGATTCTAAGGTTGTGGTAAATTTTATAAAGTGTAACATCTTTGCAAGGTTTGGAATACCGAAGGCAATTATCAGCGATAGAGGCACTCACTTTTGTAACAGGTCAGTAGAGACTCTCTTTCGAAAATACAACATCACTCACAAGGTATCTACATCTTACCATCCACAAACTAATGGGCAAGTTGAGTTGTCTAATAGGGAAGTGAAATCAATCCTTGAAAAGACAAAGTTGAGTCCGAATAAAAAGGACTGGAGCCTAAGGTTTGATGATGCACTTTGGGCATATAGGACCGCATACAAAACTCCTATTGGTATGTCACCCTACAGGTTGGTATATGGTAAGCCTTGTCATCTTCCAGTGAAACTTGAACATAAAGCATGGTGGGCTGTAAAACAATGTAACATGGAACTGGATGTCTTGACTAACACAGAAAGCTCCAATTGCTAGAATTAGAGGAAATTCGAAATGATGCCTATAAGAGTTCACGAATCTATTAGGAAAAGAATAAGGCTTTTCATGATAAGCAGATCTTGAGAAAGAATTTTGAAGTTGGATAGAAAGTTTTGTTATTCTATTCTCGCCTTAAGTTGTTTCTAAGTAAGTTACGTTCTCGATGGGTTGGACCTTTTGTTGTTACTAATGTTTTTTCTCATGGTGCAATTGAGATTAAGAGCTTAAAGACAAGTAAATAGTTCAAGGTTAATGGTCATAGGTTGAAGCCTTACTATGAAAACTTTCAGAAACTCAATGTAGATGAGGCTCCACTTTATAAACCTGCGTATGCCGATGAGTGACACTTAAGAACCATGTTAGGCTGAGGACAATAAACCAAGCGCTTATTGGGAGGCAACCCAATGATTGGAGAAAAGATTTTGAGAGCACGCCATAACGGATTTGATCTTTCTCCTTCTCAGTCTCATTTACTTTACCCACTTTGTGTTGAATTTTATTGTTTCTGTTTGTGTCTCTCATCTCATTTCCCAAGGTTTAATTTTGTTTTTTGTTAGCTTAATGTTGCGGACCAAGTTACTAGCCCAATTGCCCACCATTTCGGGCTAGAGAGCCAAGACAAGGCCAAGAGTGCTAGCTTGGCCCAATTCCGGAAGCTTCTAGGCAACTCTAGCACATGTGAGCATTGTAAATAATCTAGAATACTCTATCACTTTCCAGCACATGTATAGTTGGCAAGCACTTGTATAGAATTCTCTAGAATCTCTAGAACTTGTAAGCCTCCCTATAAAAAGGGCATGGCACTTAGCATTTGAGCAACAAGCTTAGAGCAAGCAACTCAAGCATTGTAAACTCTCTCTTGTAATCTTTCTTGCAAGCAATACAATTTTTCTCATTCGGCTCCATTGCTCTCTTCTCTCTAGCTCTTTAAAATCCTCCAAGGCTTAGCTAGGCGAGAAGCTCAAAGGCTTACTTAGCAACACTCGGCAAAGGTTGTCTAAGTGCCGCACGGGTTCGTTGCGCAAAACACTCATCCCGTGACAAGTGGTATCAGAGCAAAGGTTTGCAACCACGCAACTTAGCTCACGAGCAATGGCCAATCCTTCAGCTCAAGAGGGTGTTGTTGGTGTGGATGTTCCACCGAACCAAGCCGCGGACGTGAGGAGATCGCGCCCAAGGCAAGACTCGTGGCAAGTCCAAGGCCCCATCTGTTGATGCGGTAGAGCCTCGTGTAGCCACTCTCGAAATTGCATTGTCCGCCGCTCAAGACAGCCTCGAGGGACTAGAGGAAAGGGTGGACGGTCTCGAGGGGGAGTACGCCGAGTTCACGGTGGCAACAAAGGCCCTCATCCAAGATCAAGCGAACACTCTTCGAGGTAAGTTTCGATCTTTTCATGATGAGTTGCTAAAACTTCGTAGCTTTGTTCAAGATGAACTACGCATTATCCTTGCAGAAGTGGAGGAAGTCCGCTCAGATTGGGCATGGCACAAGCGCACACTCTCCACTTGTCCAGCTTCCGTATGTACGAGTGATGCGTGACGCATTGACGTGCCGAAGCCTGACACTTATGACGGTACACGCAATGCCACTGTCATGGACAATTTCCTCTTCGGGCTAACCAATACTTTGTGGCATTGGTGTGTGAGATGAGGCATCGAAGGTGGGCGCAACACCCACCTATCTTAGAGGCGCTGCACAACTATGGTGGCGTTGGAAGCATGACGAGATGGGCAAAGGCATTTTCACCATCGACACTTGCGCCGACTTCAGGCAAGAACTCCGAAAGTAATTTGCCCCAAGCAATGCGGAAAAGAAAGCGCGAAGCGCCTCGTCGCCTCAAGCAATCGGGTAGTATTCGTGACTACATCAACGAGTTCACCACCCTCATGCTCGAGATAAGCGACATGTCCGACAAGGATTCCCTCTTCTACTTCCAAGATGGCCTCAAGGATTGGGCCAAGACCGAGCTTGATAGGCGTATGCGTTCAAACACTTGACGATGCCATCGCCGTTCTGCGAGTCGCTCACGGAATACTCCACCCAATCCAAAGACAAGAAATCTAGCCAAGGCAAAGGTGGGGGAGAGAGTCGCAGGACAAGGGCAACAACCGCAAGGATTGGGGCGAAAAAAGCCTCACAGCAACAAAAGCGGGCAAGGCAAATCGGAGGGCAAGAAAGAGGCACCGGCCGCCAAGTCCATGCTTCATACGCAACGGTCCCGTTGGGTACGCGATCGTCCGGAGAAGAAGTCGCTCAATGCTCTTTGCTGCCCAACTCAAGAGCAACCCCACTATGACCACGGAAGAACCCCAACTCAAAGATGGGTTCCCTCCAACGTCTTGGCGCACTCAACCGCCAACACCCCACTCACAAAGAAAGGGCTTATGTATGTGAGCGCGACAATCAACGGTCATCCGTGCGTGCCTTCTTTGACACGGGAGCAACACACAACTTCGTGTCCGTAGATGAGGCCAAACGCCTAGGCCTCAAGGCCACCAAGGAAGGAGGCGCAATGAAGGCAGTGAACTCACCCGCCAAGCCAATTGCGGGTATTGCACAAGGTGTGCCCATGACGCTCTGATGCGTGGAGCGGAAAGCTTGATTTCTCCATCGTGCCCATGGACGACTTCAAGATGGTCCTCGGCATGGAATTCTTCGACCAAGTCCATGCCTTCCCACTGCCCGCTACGAACTCCCTAAGCATCCTCGACGGGAGCAAGGCATGCATGGTGCCCACGGAGAGAGGCAAGTCCGAGGAAAAGACACTCTCAGCCATGCAGTTCAAGAGGGCTTTCAAGAAGGACCCAAGCTTCTTGATCTCCATCCGGGAACTAAACGAGCAAGGAGATTGCGGAAACAAACCAAGCCAAGTCCCTCCACGCATACAAGCTGTCCTCGATGAGTTCAAGGACGTGATGCCTTCGGAACTTCCAAAGAAGCTCCCACCGCGACGAGAGATAGATCATGCAATCGAGCTGGAACAAGGCGCGGCCACCAGCCTTAACGCCTCCGCATGGCGCCGCCCGAACTTGAGGAGTTGCGGAGACAACTCAAAGACTTGTTGGATGCAGGCTATATTCGCCCCTCAAAGGCCCCATTTGGTGCACCAGTCCTCTTCCAAAAGAAAAAGGATGGATCGCTGCGGATGTGCATCGATTATAGAGCGCTCAACAAAATCACCATCAAGAACAAGTATCCGATTCCGTTGATCGCGGACTTGTTCGACCAGCTTGGCAAGGCGCGGTACTTCACCAAACTCGACTTGCGCTCCGGGTACTACCAAGTGCGCATAGCCAAGGGAGATGAACCGAAAACAGCGTGCACAACAAGGTACGGGTCTTTTGAATTCCTTGTTATGCCTTTTGGTCTCACCAATGCACCCGCCACATTTTGCACGCTCATGAACAAGGTGCTCCAACCATTCCTCGACCGCTTTGTGGTCGTGTACTTGGACGACATCGTGGTATATAGCACAACGCTCGAGGAGCATGCCCAACACTTGCAACAAGTCCTCCAAGTACTCCGAGACAACGAGCTCTTTCTCAAAATGGAGAAGTGCTCATTTGCCCAACAAGAGGTGGAGTTCCTTGGCCACAAGATTGCGGGCGGGAAGCTAATGATGGAGAACGCCAAGGTGAAGGCCATCCTCGAGTGGAAACCTCCCACAAAAGTGCCCGAGCTTCGCTCATTCCTTGGGCTGGTGAACTACTACCGCCGCTTCATCAAGGGCTACTCAGCCAAGGCGGCACCCTTGACCGATTTGCTCAAGAAAAACAGAACGTGGCATTGGTCCGAGGAATGCCAACGTGCATTCGAGGAGTTGAAGAAGGCAATCTCGGAGGAACCCGTCCTCGTTCTTCCGGACCACAACAAGCCCTTCGAAGTCCAAACGGATGCCTCCGACTTCGCCATTGGTGGAGTCCTTATGCAAGAAGGCCACCCATAGCGTTCGAGAGCCGAAAGCTGAACGATACGGAACGCCGCTACACGGTGCAAGAAAAGGAGATGACAGCCATCATCCATTGCTTAAGAGTGTGGCGACATTACTTGCTTGGCTCACACTTCACAATCATGACGGACAACGTAGCGACAAGCTACTTTCAAACACAAAAGAAGTTGAGTCCGAAGCAAGCACGGTGGCAAGATTTCCTAGCGGAATTTGACTATCGGCTCGACTACAAACCGGGTAAAGCCAATGTCGTTGCGGATGCTCTAAGCCGCAAGGCCGAATTGGCAACGCTTAGCATGAGCCAACCGAAGTCCGACCTTGTCTCACGCATCAAGGAAGGCCTCCAACAAGATTCGTTAGCAAAGGATTTGCTGGAGAAGGTGCTCGAGGGGAAGACAAAGGCGATTTTGGCAAGAAGAAGGCATCCTCCTCACCAAAGGAGATCGGCTGTTCGTACCAAGGTGGGGAAATTTGCGGAAGGAAGTCATCAAGGAGTGCCACGACTCCAAGTGGGCTGGTCACCCCGGAATTGAGCGCACCACCGCACTAGTCCAAGCCTCGTATTTTTGGCCACACATGAGGGACGACATCGAGGCATACGTGCGAACTTGTCTTGTGTGCCAACAAGACAAAGTGGATTATCAACTTCCAGCAGGATTATTGGAGCCACTACCACTCGCAACAAGACCATGGGAAAGTGTCTCCATGGACTTCATCACGTCTCTGCCTAAGTCCGAAGGGTGCGGCAGCATCATGGTCATTGTCGACCGTTACAGCAAGTATGCAACCTTCATTGCCGCACCAGCCGATTGCAAGGTTGACGAGGCAGCCCGACTCTTTGTCAAGCACATTGTGAAGCTTTGGGGAGTCCCGAAGAGCATTGTGAGTGACCGAGACCCTCGGTTCACTGGGCGTTTTTGGACGGAGCTCTTCAAGATGTTGGGACGGATCTCAAATTCTCGACAAGCTTCCACCCACAAACGGATGGGCAGACCGAGCGCATCAATGGCCTTCTCGAGATGTACTTGAGGCATTATGTGAGCGCTCATCAGCGGGATTGGGCGAAACTACTCGACATCGCCCAATTTTCTTATAACTTGCAGCGAAGTGAGGCTACGGGCAAGAGTCCATTCGAAATCATCATGGGATTTCAACCTATGACCCCCAACGCCATAGCCTCAACTTACGGAGGGAAAGCCCCACAAGGCACACAAGCTCGCCCGTGAATGGCACGAGGAAGCGGACATCACGCGAGCCTACCTCGACAAAGCCGCGAGGAAGATGAAGAAGTGGGCGGATACAAGGAGACGGCACGTTGAGTACAAGGAAGGCGATCAAGTCATGATCAAGCTCCTACCCCAACAATTCAAGACTTTGCGGAAAGTGCACAAGGGGTTAGTGAGGCGCTACGAGGGACCCTTCCGAGTTGTACGACGTGTGGGCAACGTCTCGTATCACCTCCAACTTCCACCAAGACTCAAAATCCATCCGGTCTTCCATGTGAGCCTCCTCAAGCCATATCACGGAGACGTGGGAGACCCAAATCGCGGAGAATCAAGACGTGCACCAACCGCCGTTGTCACACGCGTCGACAAAGATGTGGACTACATCATTGCGGATCGCGTGATTCGGAGAGGCGTGCCACCATACAACGAGTACTTGGTGAAGTGGAAAACCTCCCGAGAGCGAGGCCACTTGGGAACGTGAAGACGATTTGTGGCACCGCCGAGCACATCCAGAATTTCAAGCACGAAAGCGCGACGAGGACGCCGCGAGCTTAGGTGGGGAGGATGTTGCGGACCGCCCAAGTTACTAGCCCAATTGCCCACCATTTCGGGCTAGAGAGCCAAGACAAGGCCAAGAGTGCTAGCTTGGCCCAATTCGAAGCTTCTAGGCAACTCTAGCACATGTGAGCATTGTAAATAATCTAGAATACTCTATCACTTTCCAGCACATGTATAGTTGGCAAGCACTTGTATAGAATTCTCTAGAATCTCTAGAACTTGTAAGCCTCCCCTATAAAAAGGGCATGGCACTTAGCATTTGAGCAACAAGCTTAGAGCAAGCAACTCAAGCATTGTAAACTCTCTCTTGTAATCTTTCTTGCAAGCAATACAATTTTTCTCATTCGGCTCCATTGCTCTCTTCTCTCTAGCTCTTTAAAATCCTCCAAGGCTTAGCTAGGCGAGAAGCTCAAAGGCTTACTTAGCAACACTCGGCAAAGGTTGTCTAAGTGCACACGGTTCAAGAAAACACTCATCCCGTGACATTAAGCTTACATTGAGGACAATGTAAGAATTAAGTGTGGGGAGGGGGGGTGTGGATTTCGAACTTAGTTTTTGTTGCTTTATTTTTTTCTTTTTACAAAAAAAAAAACTTCCATTGTTTTGAATGTTAGCCAATGATTAGAATTTGATTGACAATGAATAGGTTCTTAGAAAACGTTGAATATTACCTTACTTTATACTTGATTCTTGTGTTGATTTCCTTTTAATTGAGATTTTTTGTGCAAATTTTGTTGAACTCGCAAGCGCACGAATCTATTGTAAAATATATTAACGGTGAGTGTCGATCCCACGAGGAGGTGAATTTTAATTGCGCGTAGAATTAATTTTGTAAGTGGGTGGTTTTGTGGTAGAAATGATTTAGATTATCCTAGAATTTAAATGGGAATGACGGAATTAAATTAAGGTGAAAACTATTATAATTGTAGCGCTTGGGTATCTGGATCCGTATCAACATGCACCATGGGCTAAATATTCCTTATTAGTGCCAATTAAATCATGAGGGGAGAATCCACACCTCATGAATGTGCCAAGGGCTTATTGTGCCAAATAATAATAACCTTGTACTAGGGAGCCGGTGAAATCAGGGCGGTATCTAGACAAGATTATTATTATTTGTCGACGAAAAGTCAAAACATCCACAAAAATTAGAGGGGAAGAGAAAATAAATTTACCAAATAAAGCTCATGACACATGTTGAGATTTCTCCTCCAACCCAAGCTTGAAAGAAAATTAGCTACTCATATTTGAACTAAGGGCAAAATGAAAATTTATTAAAATACGTAGAAAATATAAGATGGAGAAAGAATTATAGAAAATGAAGCCTAAAAATGAATTCAGGGGTATCAAATTAGGGGGAGAGGCCCTCTTTTTATAGATACATTGAGTAAATCATGACCATCGGATTAAAAATAGTTCAGACGCTCAGGATTGCGCCACGTCATCAATCAATAGTACACGGTTTGACCACGCGGTTTGTACAGTGACACGGTTTGACCACGCGATTTGAACAGTCAACCGGTTTGAACAGTGACGCGGTTTGGTTGAAAATAATCCTGTGTATATGCATGTACTGTACGCGCAGTTTTTGGTTCACTAACATGCTGTCACGTCACCGATCAACAATGCATAAGAATTTTGTCCAATAAAATCGTGCCAGCTCATCAGTCAATGCCACATCATCAGTCAATACCACGTCATCGTTCCGTATGTGTGAACAGTATCATAAATAGTAACATGGACAGTATCGTACATGTGAATACTGCCGTATATGTAAATAGTGACATTTTTTCCTTTTATACTCCTCTTAAGGTTTTCGACTGTCCTGAGTTCAAAAGTGATGTCCATTTTACCGTCTGATCTCTCGTTCATTGTGAAATGACTATGATGCCCTTAAAATACATGAAATACTTAATTAAAATAAAACACACATAATTAACTAAAAAGAAGCTTAAATACATAAAAGTAGGAATGTTAGTAAAACTTGAAATATAAAATGACGATTTTCTCCTTTATAAATATACACTTTCTAACGCTCAACACACCTCCCAACCAGCTTATTACTAATCCTTAGCAAATAAAGCAAAAACAAAATTCAAATCCAAAATAATAATTTTTTTTAAACAATCTTATTTATTCAATCAGACTAATGATAGCAAGCAAATAAAAGTATCTCCAGTTTAAAGAAACATCACACCCACATCAACTATCCACATGAATCAGCCCAATAGACTTTCTCACAACTGCTTTCAAGAATGACATGTCAAACCCCAAAATCTCACTGGTAGTAGTGATACTCTCACAAAGAAATTAAACCCAAACAATAGTCACTCCAATGCATGAAAATTAAGAGAAAATAATAAAGAAGTAATATCACACGCTCTCCCTAAGATGAAAAAAATATGTCCTCAACTTAGAAATAATACGATATCAAGTCAAACAAAATGCTAGTCAACCCAATTTATTTATTTATTTCTCTTTTTTTAATGCACCACTACATCTTTTTAGTCCATATAACTAGCTTCTACTTTAGACTATAGTTTCCTAAAATCAAGGACTTTTATTAGGACGTAACGTAGGCTTAAGACATAGCTAACAAAGGAGGGAAAATAAGGAAAACAAAGTGTATGTTTGAGAAAAATATAGAGAGAGATTTTTTTTTTTGGAAGTTGCAAGGTGAATTTCACCTATTATTGTTTTTTTCTTAAAACAACAATTTTTGTTTTTGTTTTTTTTCTTTTTTCTTTGTACAACTTCACTGAACAAAATAATTATTTATATTTTTCTTAAACACAAATAGGTGATGGAACTTATAAAATATCGGGTAATACTCCAAATCGGAGTGGGTCAAGATGATAAGTTTGATAAAAAAAAGTTTTTTTTTTAAAGCTCAAAAGGGTTAACTATAGATATTTCATAAAAGGGATGGGTAGAAAGGCTCAAACGGGTCAAAAATGGCCTTTCCATCGTCTTTTAGGGCTCTAAATAATGTTCCATATCTACTAGTTAAATGGACCTCCAGATGTAGCAACATACTTTTTTTTTTAAATTTTACAACTTTTTTTTTTAGGTTTAACTCAAAAGAAATCTAGAGATCGTGTATAAAATAATAAACTGCTAAGTTGTATGAAGAATGGGCAAAAGAATTATTCTCTAAGAAAAATAATTGGCTCAAAAACTCACTTGGTACTTATTGTGATATGTTCATTCCCTCAAGCAACTCATATTTGTCTCTAACATCAACATGTAGAGTAGCTTGCTGCATGTCAAAATTGAATTTCTTGATGGCCCAGTACGCACGATGCTCGAGTTCTACAGGTAGGTGGTAAGCTTTTCCATACACTAGCCTGTAGGATGACATCTTAAACGGGGTCTTGAAAGCCGTTTTATATGCCCATAATGCATTATCAAGTCTTAATGACCAATCTTTTCTGTCTAGCCTTACCGTTTTGTTCTAATATGTACTTTATTTCTCGATTGGAGATCTCAACTTGGCCACTGGTTTGTGGATGATACGGGTTCGCCACTTTATGAGTGATGAAGTACTTTGTCAGAAATACTTTGTCAAAAGTGCTTTTTATAATTTGTTGTAAAAGTTGGCACCACCATCATTGATTATTGCTCGAGGGAATCCAAAGCATGAAACAATGTTGCTTTTCAAAAACCCTATCATCACTTTGTGATCATTGGTTCTGCATGGAATTGCTCCTACCCATTTCGATATATAGTCAACAGCAACCAATATGTATTGATGGCCAAAAGAAAGGGGAAAGGGTCCCATGAAGTCGATACCTCACACATTAAAAATCTCAACCACTAAAATTGGATTTAGTGGCGTCATGTTCCTTCGTGTAATGCTCCCTATTTGTTGACACCTATCACATGAAGAACAAAAGGTGTAAGCATCTCGAAATATAGTTGGCTAATAAAAACCACATTGTAAAACTTTAGTCGTTGTTTTTTGAGCACTGAAATGACCTCCACAAGCTTGTTCATGGCAGAACGAAAGAATGTTATGAAATTCATTTTCTTGGACACATTGTCTAATAATTTGATCTGCATAATACTTGAACAGATGGGGGTAATCCCAAAAAAAATTCTTTATTTTCGTAAAAAATTTAGCATTGTCTTGCTTTGTCCAATGCTCTGGAAGTTTACCTGTAACAAGATAATTAACTATATCAGCATACCAAGGTAATACTTCCACACTCATTAATTGCTCATCTGGAAATGACTCATTCAATATTAAGGGTTCTGTAATTGTGTCAAAATGGAGACGATAGAGATGGTCAGCAACAACATTTTCTGTCCCTTTCTTATCTTTGAATTCTAAGTCAAACTTCTGTAAAAGCTACACCCAACGAATTAATCTAGCTTTTGTATCTTTCTTTTTGAGAAGATATTTCAGAGCAGCATGATCTGTAAACATAATAATTTTACAACCAATGAGATAAGATCGAAATTTCTCTAATGCAAATACTAATCTAGCTTTTGTATCTTTCTTTTTGAGAAGATATTTCAGAGCAGCATGATCTGTAAACATAATAATTTTACAACCAATGAGATAAGATCGAAATTTCTCTAATGCAAATACTACTGCTAACGTTTCTTTTTCAGTAGTTGAATAGTTCAACTGTGCATCATTTAATGTCATACTAGCATAGTAAATAACATGGGGAATTCGATCAACTCTTTGTCCTAATACTGCTCCTACTGCATAATCAGATGCATCACACATGAACTCAAATGGTAAGCTCTAGTTTGGTGGCTGAATGATGAGTGATGATGTCAACAATTAATTTAGCTTTTCAAATGCTACAAGACATGAATTATCAAAGACAAAATGTACATCCTTAGCAAGTAAATTGTATAAAGGTCTAGAAACTTTGCTAAAATCCTTAATGAAATGTCTATAAAAACCAGCATGCCCAAGGAAAGATCTTACTTCTCCGACTGTTTTAGGTGGAGAAAGATTGGAAATAAGATCCACCTTGGCTTTGTCAGCCTCAATACTTTTGCATGAAATGATGTGACCGAGAACTATACCTTGTTTTACCATAAAATGACACTTCTCCTAATTTAAGACCAAATTTTTCTCGATACAACTTTGCAAAACTTGTGTCAAATGATGGAAACATTGATCAAATGAATCTCCAAAAATAGAAAAATTATCTATAAAGACCTCAAGAAATCGTTCAATCATATCAGAAAAAATGCTTAACATACAACGTTGAAATGTAGCAGGTGCATTACATAATCCAAATGGCATCCTCCTATATGCAAAAGTGCCAAAAGGGCAAGTGAAAGTGGTTTTCTCTTGATCTTTTAGTACTATACGAATCTGATTATATCCTGAGTAACTATCTAGAAAGCAATAAAATTCATGGCCTGTCAATCTATTAAGCATTTGATCGATAAATGGTAAAGAAAAATGGTCTTTATGTGTGACAGAATTTAACTTTCTATAATTAATGCATACACGCCATCTTATAGTCACTCTAATGGGTATTAATTCATTATCTGCATTGGTAATTACTGTGACTCCTGACTTTTTAGGGACAACTTGCACAGGACTGACCCATGAACTATCAGAAATGGGGTAAATGATACCTGAGTCTAATAGTTTGAGGACTTAATATTTAATAACTTCTTTCATATTAGGATTTAACCGACGTTGCATTTCCCTAGTAGGTTTAGCATTTTCATCAAAATGAATGTAATGCATGCAGTCTACTGGGTTTATACCTTTGATATCTGCTATGGTCCATCCTAATACTCCTTTGTGCTCTTTGAAAACATCCAACAACTTACCTTTTTGTTCGTCATTTAGGGATGATGAGATGATTACTGGTAGAGTGTTTTCTTCTCCCAAAAATGCATATTCTAAAGTGTTCGGTAATGGTTTGAGCTCGAGTTTCGGTGGTGATTCTGATGATAGGATGAGTTTTTTCACTGATGGTGCTAGTTGTTCAACTCTTAACTTCCATTTATTATTAGTGTCCATGGATGGTGCTGAGTCAAGTAGGGCGTTCACCTCATCAACTGATCTGTCAACATCAAAATCCAAACTAAAGTGAGTTAAACATGTTTGTAAAGGGTCATCACTAAGGTTTGAAAAAAAAAAAATCATCAACTAATACTTCAATTAAATCCACATCAACAATTCTATCGTCTGAGTTGTGAGGTTGTTTGACAATGTTGAAGATGTTAAGCTCCATAGTCATGTTGCCAAAGGACAACTACATATTTCCAGTCCTGCATTGAATGTGAGCATCCATACTTGCCAAGAAAGGTCGGCCTAGAATAATGGGGATGTGCTTTCTTGAATCCTAGATTGGTTGAGTGTCAATTACAATGAAATCAACAGGAAAATAAAACTTGTCTACCTGGATAAGCACGCCCTCCACAATACCACGGGGTATTTTCGTGGACCGATCTGCAAGCTATAACACTACTGAAGTTGGGTGTAATTCTCCAAGTCTAAGTTTCACAAATACTGAATAAGGCAACATATTTACACTAGCTCCCAAATCCAATAAAGTATTCTCAATTGTGTGGTTTCCTATACTACATAAGATAGTGGGGGAACTTTGATCTTTGCATTTTAGAGGAATTTTGTGTTGGAGTATAGAACTAATGTTTTCTGTTAAAAATGCCTTCTTTTGAATGTGAATGTTTCTCTTTTTAGTACAAAAGTCTTTAAAAAATTTGGCATAAGATGGAACTTGTTTTACAGCATCAAGCAAAGGGATATTAACACTTACCTATTTGAAGATTTCGAGAATCTCACCTGTGGATTTTCTCTTCTTTCCTTTAGCTAACCTATGAGGAAATAGAGCTTTAGAAACGTATTCTCGTGGGTTGATTTCTTCCTTCTCATCCGATGGTGAGTCTTTAACATTCTGTTGAGTGTTAGAAAGTGTATATTTATAAAGGAGAAATTCATCATTTTACACTTCAAATCTCACTAACATCTCTAATTTTATTTATTTAAGTCCATTGTTATTTAATTATATATGTTTTGTTTTAATTAAGTATTTTGTGTATTTTAGGGGTATCATGGTCATTTCACAATGAACGAAATTTCGGATAGCAAAACGGACGTCACTTTTGAACTCAGGACAGTCGAAAACCTTAAGAGGAGCATAAAAAGAAAAATGGCACTGTTCACACGTACGGCACTATTCACATGTGCGGTCGTTCATGGATCTTCACGACGACTGTTCGGACCGCGTTCTTTCAAAACCGTGTGCAAACCGTGTTTCTTTTCAAACCGCGTGGTCAAACCCGTGGTCAAACCGTATTCTTGTTCACCTTTGATGACGTGGCGCAATCTGTGCATCCAAACTATTTTTAATCAGATGGCCATGATTCACTCAATGTATCTATAAAAGGGGCCTCTCCCCCTAATTTGACACCCTGAATCCATTTCTTAGCTTAGTTTTCTGTAATTCCTTCTCCATCTTGTATTTTCTACGTATTTTAATAAAATTCCTATTTTACCCCTAGTTCAATAATGAGTAGCTAATTTTCTTTCAAGCTTGGGTTGAAGGTAAAGTCTCAACATGTGTCATGGGCTTTAATTGGTAAATTTATTTTCTCTTCCCCTCTAATTTCTGTGGAGGTTTTGACTTTTAAATCGACAAATAATAATAATCTTGTCTAGTTCTGCCTGGTTTTTCTGGCACCTAGTATAAGGTTATTATTATTTGGCACGATAAGCCCTGACACCATATTGATTAGGCGTGGTTCATGAGGTGTGGATTCCCCCCTCATGATTTAATTGGTATTAATAAGGAATATTTAGCCCATGGTGCATGTTGATGCGGATCCAGATACCCAAGTGCTTTATTTCAATAGTTCTCAATTCAATTTAATTCCGCTATTCCAATTTAAATTCTAGCATCCTTTAAATCAATTTCTCCATTCTAGCATCCTTTAAATCAATTTCCCCATAAATCGAACCACACATTTACTTAATTAATTCTACATATAATTAAAATTCACCTCCTCGTGGGATCGACACTCGTCACCGTTAATCTATTCTACAATAGATTCGTGCGCTTGCGAGTTCAACAAAATTTGCACAACACATTCACAGGTACAATTTGATTTTCTTTTGTCACCGGCATCTCCACTTTGTTGTCGACTTCTTTTCTTTTTTGCAAGGTCATAACGGCTTTGACCTCTCTATGCTGCTGTGGTGAACTGGTACTTACTTCATGTACTCTTTTAGGATTAGGCACTGGTTGACTTGGAAACTTGCCTTTCTCAACAATCATTTCCAAGGTCTGAACTGAAGAAGCAAGTTGTCCCACCTTCTTCTCGAGGCTTGAAACTTATTGGGCTTGTGAGTTGAAACCTGCTCTCATCTCATTTTGTAGTTCATCAATGGTGCAGTTCTGTTACTTGATCGTGGAGTGAGTAACATTTCTAAAATTCTGGAATGCATCCTCCCATGGTCTGGGTTAAAAGTAGTTTTGATTCTGATTGAATGGTCTAAATGAGGGCTGAGAAGCTTGAGGAACTTGAGGAATTGGTTGCATTGGTGGAGTTGGAGCTGTTGGTCCACTCTATTGGAATCCTTGAGACCATGAAAAATTAGGGTGATCTCTCCATCCAGGGTTATATGTGTTGGAGTATGGGTTGTAATTTGATGGCTTTCTCATGACACCGATGGCATTGGCTTGATCTGAGTATGAGTCATGGTCATGTGGCTCTGTTGATTTAGTAGTAATCAACGATGCTATTTGTCGAGAAAGATCTTTAATTATCTCTTTGACTTCTTTGATTCCCGAACTGGACTCGCCAATGTGAACCTCATTCACTCCCTTAATTCTTTTAGTATTCCTGAGTGATCGACTCCGTTGTTGGGAATTATCCACTTGTTGCTGGAAGAAATCCCAAATCTCTGATGCACTTTTTGACATTAGCTCTTCTCTACTTGTTGCTATTAGCCATTCTTGCACTTGTGACAATAATCCCTCCAAAAAGTATTGGCATTAGTGCTATTTCTCATACCCATGATGTGGACACTTCAAGAGTAGCCCATTGAATGGCTCCCATGCTTCGAAAAACTGCTCGTCTTCTCTCTGGGTAAACTCTGAAATTTCCTTGTGAATAGCATTGGTTTTATGCATTGGGAAGTATTTATTCAAAAATTTTGTTTCCATTTATTCCCATGTTGTAATACTATTAGCAGGCAATGTATTGAACCATGAACGAGCTCTATCCTTTAAAGAAAATGGGAATAATCTAAGTTTAACATTATTTTTTGAAAAATTCTCGTATTTGAAAGTTTGACAAATAGTATGAAAATCATTCAGATGATTATATGGGTCCTCATTTTCTAGGCCATAAAATGTTGGGAGACAATTTAGCACACTAGGTTTTAGCTCTATCCTTTAAAGAAATGATGTGCTTAAATTAGCTAAGGGACTGAAGTAGTCCGTAAATGACCTCTCTTGTGGTTTTGGTTGTTGGTGTTGCAAATCCATTTCAATTCTATTTTTAAATGCAATGTGTTTATGTGTGCAAAGTGTTCTTTCTAGTTCAAGGTCTATAGGCTCAGGATTGGGTAATAATGACCTTCAACCATCCATGCAATGAATACAAAAAAAAATGAAAACAAAACTTAATAAAAATAAAGAAGAGAGAGAAATTACAATACTAACTTTGTCACGCTGTTACAATCTTACTATGAAAACACACATAAAAAAAATACGTGAAATAAAATAAAATAAAAATAAATTAACAAGATAAATGAAAAATTATAAAGAAAAATAACTTAAAAATTAAATTACAGAAATTTAAAGAAGAGAAAAAGAAATAAAATTCTAATCTTAAAATGCAGATTCACTTTTTTTTAATAAAAAAAATTACAATAAAATAACTAAAAGAAATTATTTACAAAAAAATAATTCTACAAATTAAAATAACTTACCTCCCCGGCAACGGCGTCAAAAACTTGTTGTGCAAATTTTGTTGAACTCGCAAGCGTACGAATCTATTGTAAAATATATTAACGGTGACGAGTGTCGATCCCACGAGGAGGTGAATTTTAATTGCGCGTAGAATTAATTTTGTAAGTGGGTGGTTTTGTGGTGGAAATGATTTAGATTATCCTCGAATTTAAATGGGAATGGCGGAATTAAATTAAGGTGAAAACTATTATAATTGTAGTGCTTGGGTATCTGGATCCGTATCAGCATGCACCATGGGCTAAATATTCATTACTAGTGCCAATTAAATCATGAGAAGGGAATCCACACCTCATGAATTATACTCTAATCAATATGGTGTTAAGGGCTTATCGTGCCAAATAATAATAACCTTATACTAGGGAGCCGGTGAAACCAGGGCAGTATCTAGTCAAGATTATTATTATTTGTCGACGAAAAGTCAAAACTTCCACAAAAATTAGAGGGAAAACAGAAAATAAATTTACCAAATAAAGCTCATGACACATGTTGAGACTTCCCCTTCAACCCAAGCTTGAAAGAAAATTAGCTACTCATACTTGAACTAGGGGCAAATTGAAAATTTATTAAAATACATAGAAAATATAAGATGAAAAAAGAATTACAAAAAATGAAGGCTAAAAATGGATTCAGGGGTATCAAATTAGGGGGAGAGGCCCTTTTTTTATAAATACATTGAGTAAATCATGACCATTGGATTAAAAACAGTTCGGACGCTCAGGATTACGTCGCGTCATCAGCCAACAGTACGCGGTTTGACTACGCGGTTTGCACAGTGACACGGTTTGACCATGCAGTTTGCACAGTGACACAGTTTGACCACGCGGTTTGAACAGTTAACCGGTTTGAATAGTCAACAAGTTTGAACAGTGACGCGGTTTGGTTGAAAATAATCCTGTGTATATGCATGTACCGTACGTGCAATTTTTGGTCTACTAACATGCTACCACGTCACTGATCAATAGTGCATAAGAATTTTGTCCAATAGAATCGGGTCAGCTCATCAGTCAATGCCACATCATCGGTCAATGCCACGTCATCATTCTGTAAGTGTGAACAGTGTCATGAATAGTAACATGGACAATATCGTACATGTGAATAGTGCCGTACATGTAGGGATGGTAATTATACCCACAAACCCGCAAACCCGCCTGCCAAAACCCGCCCACTGTGGGTAATTTTACCCGTTGCGAGTGGGTTTAGTATTATAAACTAAAACCCACACATGGATGCGGGTGGGTTTGGTATTTACCTTATACCCGGTGGATACCCGCATGGATATCCACCAAACCCTCAATATTTTTTCTAAATATTTTTAATTTAATATTAATCTAAAAAGATATAAAGAAAATAATGTGTATAAAAAAATAATCTAAAAATTTTAATCTAAAAATGTATAAAGAAAATAATGTAATTTATGGATTATTATATATCTATTGTAATTTTGTATGTATTATTTTTCTTTAACTTAATACATGACTTATTTTATTATTATAATTTTTTTCTTCGAATTAGTATTTGAAAATATTAATCTTAATTATTATTGTAGGCATCGTGTTGGATGGGTGTGTATGGTGTTGAATGAAATGAATATCTTCTCTTGGAACTTGTTTTAAATGATAATATGAAATGTAATTATTATTTTTAGATACTAGTTTGTATTTTTTAAATGGATTTGTGTAATTTAAACTTAAATTTAAGAATTTGTGTTGGATTGATGTTGAAATTTTAATTTTTCATTTACATTATTTAAATATAAAGTTGAGTATGTTATATGGAATTTGAGGTTATTATTATAAATTTATATATTAAACATTTGTAATTTTAAATATGGAAACCCACAAAAAATCCGTCGGGTACCATTGCGGGTTTGGTAATTGTCAAAACCCGCTGCAGGTGGGTTTTTTTTAAAAAATTAAAACCCGCTGTAGGTTGCGGGTGGATTTGGTAATTTAAATTTTATGAGGGTTTGGATTTGGTAATGGCAAACCCGCTGCGGGCGGTGCCCATTACCATCCCTACGTACATGTGAACAGTGACATTTTTCTTTTTAAATTCCTCCCAAGGTTTTCGATTGTCCTGAGTTCAAAAGTGATGTCCGTTTTGCCGACTGATCTCTCGTTCATTGTGAAATGACTACGATGCCCCTAAAATACATGAAATACTTAATTAAAATAAAACACACATAATTAAATCATAAGAAGCTTAAATACATAAAAGTAGGAACGTTAGTAAAATTTGAAGTATAAAATGACGATTTTCTCCTTTATAAATATAAACTTTCTAACACTCAACAAGATTCTTTAAACCATGAGCACTAATAACAATTCTTTTATAGTTTTGACTTAGAATTTGAGATTAATGTAGCCTGAGTTGAGAATTTTAGATTGAGTAAATGACTGCTTGTCTTGATTCTTATCTCACAATACAGTGTTGTATACACAAGCATCATCACTACAACAAAATCGATTATTACCGAGAGAACTTATCCCTCGGTATTTGTATATATCCCTCGGTAATATTGATTACCAAGGAATTTTTTCTTTCGGAGTCCGTCATGAAAGCGCTTGTCATTAATTCTATATGATTGACAAACCCTCGGATATAGGTACTTTTTCCTACGGAGTTTTCCCTCGATATGAAAAATAACGTTCCTCGGTAAAAGTATTCAAACGAGGAAGAAAAACACTTCCTAGGGCTATTGGTTGTCGGTAATAGTTAACTTTCGATGATTTGTTTTTATCGGTAAAATTATGATCCGTCGGGAATATAATTTCCGACGACATATGTTCGCTCGGAACAAAAATTAGTCCTTTGGAAATTACTAGATTCCAAATATAAATCCCTCGGAAATAATGATTGAGACATAATAAAAATCATTATCTCTTCCATCATTTTCATTTGCTCTTTTACTTTTCTAAGCTCACTTAGTTCCTCCTCCATTTTTTCCACTTTTAATTCCAATTCTCGCCTTGGTATAACATGAATGTCATTGCTGCTCTCGCCATCCAATGAACGATAGACATTCTTGGTTTCATACCTACACCTCATATAAAAAGTTAATTTTTCTTTTTTTTTTCAGATTAATTTGCTACTAAATAAACAATTGTTTATAACTGTTCTCAAATACAATTATCTCATAAACTACTAAATAACCAAATAAAGAAAGGAAGAAAAAGCCATAGTATAGGATGTCCTAGTCATTAATCACATAGGGTGGACTTTAGGTAATATAAACACAAGAAATATGGAAAAAATTAGACGATGTTACATTACCGTGATCTTTCAACAGCCACGAGAAGCGATGAGAAAAATAGAGTTCTTACACACCTTGGTCACCGAACTAGATACTCAAAACTTCAATTTGCTGTAAATTAATTTCAAGAATATCAAAATTTAATTCTAGTATTATTCTTGTCATCTCTTCAATTTCAAAATTAATTTGCAAAGACTGGTTGTATGATCCTAAATTTTTACCAAGAATGGACAAAATAAAGAGGAATCACAATCAGTAATACAAAATAAAATGGTATTGTAAATTCCTACAAACCAATATAATTCTTAAATGCTAAATAATAATAAAATTAACACTATTAAAATATTGAAATTGAAATAGAACAAATATGTAATAAGTATACCTTTGTTCTTCAGATTTTGGTGGGTGGCATCATTACTACTTTAAACCTTCTTTCACAACCTGAAGCAATGAAAAAAAAGGTAATATAATGAGCTATTATCATTTCATTCCTTAAAATATATGTATGTATTTAAATAAAACAATAAGAATTTAAAGCTGGAGTAAGATGGATAATTGTTTAATTAAAATCCAAATAAAGTGAAAAGGCATTAAAATAGCATGAAAAATTTGGGTCCTATTTCATATCTACTAATTTTAAAATATATAATTAAACAAAACTAGATTTTGAGTTTTTATTTTCCTTTCAGCATTATCTCTGAAAAAAAAATTTTAAAAAATATTCTTTTTTTTTTCCTTTCAATGTTATCTCTATAACAAAATTTGAAGCACATAAAATTTTCAAGAACTCTTTCATAATGGAAAGTCAAACGCTACCCCACAAAATTATGAGGAAAAAGCAAAAACCAACCATTGCCGAAGCAAGTTTTGATTTCAAAAATTCTTTATAATTAAAATTTATTTTTTATCTTCTTTAATTAAAAAAAATGCTTAAACCAAATAATATAAGAAATAAGCAAACAAAATGAAAAAGGAGAATAAAACTCACACTGAAAATCGTGCTAAGAAGATCTGCATTTTGACCAAGAAAGATACTGCATTTCTCTGAAGGTTTTTAGAATTGGATGCTACATTTCTCTTAAGAACTCTTTCATAATGGAAAGTCAAAAGCAATACCACACAAAATTTTGAGGAACAAACAAAACCCAACCATTGCCGAAGCAAGTTTTCATTTAAAAAATTCTTTATAATTAAAATTTATTTTTTATCTTCTTTAATTAAAAAAAACTATGCTTAAACCAAATAATATAAGAAATAAGCAAGCAAAATGAAAAAGGAGAATAAAACTCACATTGGAAGTCGCTCTCAGAAGATCTGCATTTGACGAAGAAAGATGCTACATTTCTCTCAAGGTTTCTGGAATTGGATTTATTTTTTAGCATAAAGCAAGCAAAAGAAAGAAGTTGTGTCTTTCCTTTTTGTTGGTGTAAATGTCTTTTGCTTTTCCTAGTTCAAATGTCTTTTATTTTTGTTTTAACTACCGAGGGATACTTTTAGCTTTTCCAACAAATGTTTCCTTGGGTAATAATACATATATATATAATTTATATTTGCAAAACTTATTTCCGAGGGGATATGAATTCGTCACTTCTAAATTTGGCGCTTTCAACTCTCGCGCTAAATTATTCACTCTACCGAGGGATTTTATACTCTTTAGCGACTAATTATTTTCCCTCGGTAATATCATGTAGATTTTTCTATTTGTACCTACAAACGATTAACATCTCTTGGAAACACATTTTTTACCTAGGGAATTTTAGTTCCCTCGGAAATAAATGATGGGAAATACCCAATTTTGTTGTAGTGCATAGTCAGAAATAGCTACCTATAATCCTTAAGAGTGAAGCTATCCTTGAGTAATTTGGGTCTATATACCACCAGTATGTAAAGGATAATCTACCATGAGAAGAAGACTACCTTAAGAGGTAGAGTGAAAGCTCTTGACTATGAAAAAAAAGAAAAAGAAAGAAAAAAATCAAAAGAAAAAGCACGCAAATGCATGTGAGTGAAAAAAAAGGAAAACAAATTAGAGATCAAGATAATAAAATTAGTTTGACCTACTCTTTTCTTTGTTCAAGGCAAAGGTTGTTAATATTAAAGATTTTGGGAATGGATTTTGATTGAATTGATTCACACACACACACTATGAGAATCAAAAGAGAGATGGGATTGATTAGTGAATTAAAGTTAGAACCTCGATAATATTTGAAATTTTCTTTGAGCTTTATGACTTATGCAATCTTTGAGGTTAGTTTTATTTTAAAATCTTTTGTTCTTTTTCTGCTATTAAAAAAAATGATGATATTTGTGGGTATCATCGCTGAAGCTAAGAGTAGGCAAACAGTTCGGTTCTATGAAAAAAAATCTATCAGTTTTTAAAATTAAGGAACCCATTAACCGATCAGTTCGGTTACTTTAATTATAAATAATTTTTTTAATTGAAAAATAAATGAAAATATATAAACTAAAAATGAAAAAATAGATCACTGAAATGAAATCCCTTGCTGCGTTTCAATTTGCAGATTACAACCACCGCCTCCCTCTCCTTTTCGGCTCTCCCACTCCTCTCCGACACCTCCCTCCGTCGCCTCTCTGCCGTGCGTGTCTCCCTCTCCAGACGGCGCAGAACTTCAGCTCACCCCTCTCGGGTTCCTCCTCGCGAGCGTCTCTCCCTCGCGTCAGCTCAGCCCCTCTCTTGCTCGCCTGCACAGCTTCCTAGCACAGGCCCTTAGCAGCGACACAGCCCCTACCCTCAAGCACGGTGACAGCCCCTCACACGCAGTGTTGCATACTAGCACAACCCCTCTCTTTGGTGCTGCAGCCTACAAGTGTTTTTTTATTTTAATTTAGGGTTATTATTTTTTTACTACTTCAGAAATTGCTAAATATCAAATGACTACAAGAAGTATTGTCTCTTATCATTTTACTACTATATCTTTATAAAAATATTATTTTAATACTTTTCCGTTACAAGTGTTAGTTGACCGTTAGTTGACTAACACAATACTAATTTTACCCTTCATAATTAAAAAATAATAATAAGATAAATTTGTAATTCATATATTATAATTCTAGCAAAAAAATTATGTTGGCATTTTATATCCATTTTAATAAATATATTACAAATTTATTTTGTAAATAAGCTTTAAATATATTTTTTTTAATCATGAAGAGTGAAATTGGTATTTTGTTAGTTAACTAACTGGTCAACTAATGGTCAACTAGCAGTCAACTAACGATTGTAACGGAAAAGTAGTAAAACGATATTTTTATAAAGATATAGTAGTAAAATAATAAGAGACAATACTTCTTATAGTCATTTGATATTTGGCAATTCCTAAAATAGTAAAATGATAATAATCCTTTAATTTATGCCATGGCCTGTGGCCCTGTACAGGGTGTGTATAGTCAATAATGTATACTCTTTACTAGTTTTTAGCTTTCTGCTAGTGTGTAATTGATTTTGTGGATTGTTGATGTATACTTGTTGGTGGAGTTAAAAATGGACAGATAGATTATTTGATTTTGTGGACTGCTGATGTATGCTTGTGAAATGGGTGGAACGTGGAAGACTGGAAGTGAACTGAAATAGTGAAATGGTTGTAATTGCAGTAAACAAAATCCTGGATGGTAAATTTGTAATTAATCAAATAGAGATAGTTCAAGTTGGCTTCAACTTCCAACTGTAATAGCATGAATCTGAGGTATTTATTTAGTGAACTAGCTTATGTTTGGTTTGAAACAACTTTATTTTATTTTATTTCCAGCATGTGGTTTGATTCATTAAGCAAGTGTGTAGCATAAATTGTTTAAAGATGTTTCATCATTTGCTCTGTTATTTGTTCATTTTTTGACTTGTAAACTTGTAATGTTGTATTGTATACTGCGGCTAGGAATTGAACACTAGAAAATAGATAAGTAAAATTAGGTGGAAATTATAAAATCTAATAATATTGGGGTAAATTTGTAAAATCAAGAAAATAAAAAATCTGAACCGAATCGAACTGAAATATTTCGGTTCGGTTCTTAAATTCGGTTCTCATTCTTAAGACCCAAATGGTTTTGATTCGGTTCGGTTCAGTTCGGGACCCGAACCGAACCGAACCGAACCGACTATTGCTCATCCCTAGCTGAAGTCCTCACGAGATTATAACTCGTCCACTAGGGTCGCTTAGAGGTTTAAAGACTTGCTGCATACGCTAAATGCAATTGTGATTTCCTACGAAAGTGGACTAGTTTAGGTTTTTTTTTTGTTCTAAGTTTGCTCGAGGACGAGCAAAGGGTAAATTTGGGGGAATTTGATAAGTGCATATTTTTCATATATTTTAATATTAATTCCTCCATTTTTTTTGTTATGGTCTTAAATATTCTAGTTATTTTAGTTAATTTTTAATTTAATAAATTATATTTTTTTGTGTTAATTTTTATCTTATTTTATTTTATTTTATTTTATTTTGTTATTTTAGGTATATTTCGGAATTAAAGAAAAATTAAATTAGAATATTCAAGAAAAAAATTTAGTTAAAAGAATCAAAATAGTAAAAGAATTGAAGATTTGGAATAATCTGGGCTTAAAGGGATCAAAGCTAGAGAGAGTTAGATTGTTCATGCTCATTGCCGTGGTGATAAAGTCGAAAGAAAAGAAAAGAAAAAAAAGCAACTAAATTGATTGGCCGAATTAACAGTTAAAGGACATGAGAAATATTAGCCAAATTAAAAAGGAATGAAAATTCCAAGTGGAGTGCACGTGAGTGAAGCCAAAGCAAATAAAAAGGCTTGGCCTTTGGCTTAAGAGTTGGAAAAGTCCGTGGAGCCCATTTTAAAGACTATATAAGAAAGCTGAACTTTGGTTTTTGAAGGGGAGCCGCCATGGTAAAGAAAGAGTATTCGGCAGAGAGGGAATCGACAGCATACAAACTGAAAAATTTGCAGCCATAAAGGAGAAGAAAAAAATAAGCAGCCGAAGGGAATTGAAGCAAAGTTAACCACTTGAATTAATTTTCATGATTGGTTTTATCAATTCTCTTATTCCCAATTTAATTATGTTAGACTAGATTTTTTATTCGGTTGAGGGTGAATTCAACACCCCAAACATGTCATATGATTAATTGTTAAATTCTATCATTCAATTTATTTAATTGAGATTGTTTATATTCTTCAATAATTGATGTTTATGGTTTTATTCTTGTCTTGTTTGAGTGGCCAATTAGATAGGACTTGAATAAATTCTATTGTTAGATTAAAATTCTTGATCCGTAATTGTCTTGATATTTTAATCATTAGTAGCATATTGGAATCCGTGATTTCAATTGGAGAACATAACCTAGGTTAAATAATCCGAGTTTGTGTGTTTATTACTTAGATCAACCTAATATCTTTCTCTGTTTAATGCTTCCATTATCTTAAATTCAAAGAGCTTGTTTTAAATTATTTAATGGTTAGAGATTAGGTGAAGAGCTTGTTTTACCTAACGATACACTAAGGAAAGATTAAGACTAACAGAGCTTATTATTGTCTACGGTTGATAGTTTCAATATAAATTAATGATAGAATTGATATATTATGTACATGTTTGGTGGTGGCGAATGATCCTTTAACCAAAGTTTTTCTCATTGTTTTTTCTTTCTCCTTTAATTAGCGTTTTTATTAAATTATTGTTTTCGTAATTTTAATTTCTTAATTTCTTGCTATTTAGTTAAAAATTCAAAAACCCCTATTTTTCTATTTTTAATTGACATTTGCTTTAGTTAGATTAATTTATATTATTATTCCTATTATTATTTTATTTTAAGTCCTACTTTAGAGTTGATAATAAATACAGCTAGCATAGTCTCTGTGGGATTGATCCTTACTCGCTCAGTACTAATTATTTATACTAGTAGTAAGGTTTTAAATTTGATACACCCTAACGACACTACCATCATGTTCGCTGCAAACATGCATGAAACATACTAGATATCAATAGCATCATAACTTTTTTATTTTTATAGTTAATGCTTAAATTACACCTTTACATTATGCTTGGCCATGTTATTGAGCATTCTTAGCTTTCTGTCTTAGGAACTTTATGAGTTTATATCGAAAAATAAAAATTGGTAAAGAGAAAACAAGTTTCGAGAACTTCTCCTTTGTATGTTGTAGAGAAATTATGTGATCTAAAAATCTAAGATGATAGGTAAACATAAAAAATAAATAAATAAATAAAAATAAAAAAATGATACATAGACTAAGACTTGATCAGACAAAAGCTAGTTGGGAAAGAGAGGAAAAAATTGTAGAAAAAATAGAAAGGATTCACTTGTAAGGGAAATTGAACTTGAAACATTGATGATGATACTATATTAGAGAAATCACTTAACTCAAAAGCTTAGATTGATATTAAGCCCCAACAATAGTTTTAAAAATAAGTTTTAACAACATGCATGCATAACCAATAAATTTGAGATAAGATTGGGTTTGTGTAGTCTCAATTAGTATATAATTTGTTGCGGTGATCATCGTATATAGATGCTTGAGTGTCTACTAACCTTTGAAATAATCTTGATAACTAAGTTTTTGTGCATCAAAGTTTGTTACAACATAATAAAACGGTCACAAGTTAAATTTGAATGCTGTAAGTGAGAAAAGGAAAGAGTTGTAACACACTTGGGTCAAATGCTTCTTTATACATATAAGTACACTAGATATTTCCTCGGGTATGGCTAGGAACTTTTGACATAGCTGAAGCAGCAGAGATTCGTGATCCAAAGAAGGCAACATGGGTATGGCTAGGAACTTTTGACACAGCTGAAGCACCAGCACTGGCCTATGATGAAGCAGCTCTTAGGTTCAAAGGAAGCAAAGCCAAGCTGAACTTCCCATAAAGAGTTCAAGCTAATCTCACGACTCACCGTTATCAAGATCATTATTATCATGCTGCGGCCGCCACAACTTCACAGCAAGTTTCTAGTCCTCATCCTCCTCCTCGTCCTCTGCCACTAACTCAAGAGATAATGTATCCAAATCTTTTTCAGTATCAGCAAGCAAAACCAGTATGATAATAATGATCTTGATAACAGTGAGTCGTGAGATTAGGTTGAACTCTTTCTGGGAAGTTCAGCGTGGCTTTGCTTCCTTTGAACCTAAGAGCTGCTCCATCGTAAGCAAGTGCTGCTGCTTCAGCTCAGTCAAAAGTTCCTAGCCATACCCGTGCTGCCTTCTCTGGATCACGAATCTCCGCTGCTTCAGCTGTGTCAAAAGTTCCTAGCCATACCCGTGCTTCCTTATTTGGATCACAAGAATCTCTGCTGCCCTTTTGCCCCATGGCCTTTGCCTCACTCTTCTGTAGTGCCTTCTCCTCACATTCCCTTCACAGTATATATAGAATATCCTTAGTGTGTTTATTAAAGAAACCACTCAATAGGAGAAAAATAAATAAATGCAAGTACAAGAAATATGATTTTGAAACGTAAGCTTGCTATCATACAACAATCATAGTAATCAATATCTGTTTAATTTAACCCACATAGTTAAATAGTGAAGATTATGAAAATGCCGCTATAAAATGTTATTTAAACATTACGAAAAATGGCAAAAATTGCACTACACAGACAAGGATTCAATGCTGCTATGGTTTTTTGCTGAGGTCAATGGTTGTTAAGGAAGAAAAAGGAAATAATTATAAAAATAAAAATAAATTCTAACCATTGATCGGTCCAATACTCAATACAAAACCACTTCATCTTTAAATCGTACTTGTTACTACACCAAATAAATTTTGTCATATGCATATACCTTGATCTTCGACGCGTTGAGATAGGTCTTGTTCAGATGTGTTGGAAGAAGAAGTGGCGAAATTAGGGTTTTGAGAGAGTTGAAGACTAGTTGGGCTATTTTGGGTATTTCCAATAACTTGAGAAAGGGCTATGTTGGGTATTTCCAATAATTTGTTGGGGGTCTGGCTGAGAACACTGGAAATGACAAATGATCTTCTTCCTCTTTCTCTTTCGATTCATCGGATGAAAGGGGCCTCTTCCCATGTTTTCGATCCACTTTTGATCCCCTGGTTAATAGTTTCAAACAACCCTTTCTGCTAGCTAGAACATACAATTAATAATAAATAACAACACTTAAATTTCAGAATCACCAAATTAAGCAACACATGAAGACTAAAATTATGGTATCAGGACCAAGATCAAGAAGAAGCACGAAGAAATAGACTATGGAAACGAGGGGACAGTAATGATGTATGACTAAATAAGGAATATAAGAAGATAGGGTTTTTCTGTACCTACTTAAAAATTTATTGGCAAGTGTGAACGGAGAGGAAATATCTAGTGTGCGTATATGTATAAAGTAGCATTTGACCCAAGTGTGTTACAACTCTTTCCTTTTCTCACTTACAGCATTCAAATTTAACTTGTGACCATTTTATTATGTTGTGTAGAAACTTTGATGCACAAAAACTTAGTTGTCAAGACTATTTCAAAGGTTAGTAGACACTCCAGCATTTATACATGATGATCACCACAACAAATTATATACTAATTGAGACAGAAACCTAATCTTATCTCAAATTTATTGGTTATGCATGCATATTGTCAAAACTTATCTTTAATATTATTGCTAGGGCTTATTATCAATCTAAGCTTTTTAGTTAAGTAGTTTCTCTAATATAGTATCATCGTCAATGTTTCAAGTTCAATTTCTACTACAAGTCAATCCTTTCTATTTTTTCTTCAATTTTTGGCTCTCTTTCCCAACTAGCTTTTGTCTGATCAAGTCTTAGTCTATGTATCACAACTATTATTTATTTTTATTTATTTATTTATTATTATTATTACTATTAATATTATTATTATTATTATTATTATTATTATTATTATTATTATTATTATTATTATTATTATTATTATTATTATTATTATTATTATTATTATTATTATTATTTCATCTTTTCCTATCATCTTAGACTTTTAGATCCCATAATTTCTCTGCAACTGATGGTTGTCGAAGCCAGTAAAAATAAAAGCCTACTCTAAATAAATTGCGTATAGTGATTGAGCAGGGTCGTGTCTACAAAGTTCGGTAATTATTTAAATCCTTTTAAAATGTAAAATTCAAAATGGGGGGATTGTTGACAATAATAAAAATCAAATTAAAATAACAAGAATGTAAATTCAAATTGTAATTCAAATTGGGAAAAGCTATGGTTGAAGGAATCAACTCAACTTGATTTGATTACTGATCATTGATTCAATTATAAATCATTACTATTTATGAATAGACAGGTTATAGCTACTGAGACCCTCTAATAACCAATTTCTCCTTAACTAGTCGATAACCAAGGTACAACTATTAGTTATTTCCCTAATCAATAGACAACCCTAGATACGATTATATGATTTAATAAATTGACAGCCTGAGAAACCAGAGAGACTCAAATCCTAATCAACAAACACATACGATGGTTCATTTAAATTAGATTGTTTATTCTCATAACACAACACATTGTTATGCTATTTGTCACAAACATTAAAATCTTCATACGATGAATCTTTTAATTAACAATAGATTAAGTTGATAATTAAATAGTGGCCAATTATCTAATTAAAAAATATAATCATGATAATAATTTAAAGAATAAACAAATACCCAAAAAGTAATAAAACAATTAAAGCATAAGAAAAATCTTACAGTAATGATGAATCAAAACTTTATTAACCTTCAACTAGAATAATGGGTTTAGTTCTTCATAGAGAGAAGAGAAAAATTTAGATCTAGGGTTTCGTTCCTTCTTTTCTTCCTCCGTCTCTTCTCTAGAGTTCTTTTTAAAAATAAAATACTAATATCTAAAATATTATCTAAATATTAAATTCAAAATTACAAAAATAACCAAAAAGACAAAACACGTTAAACTAAAAACTGCAGGTCCGTAGTTGACAGCACGCGCCCACGCCTTATCAACAAAGTTCTTCTGAAGCTCATAATTTCTCCAGGAAAACAATCATCCTCAAACATCATCTTGTAGCTCAATTTTAGCACCAATTAATAGAATTACACCAACAAAAATAAAACACAAGTAAATCACTATTATTAGGTGCAAAACATCGATATTAAACGAAGTAAACAATGCAAAACTAGTGCATAAATTGCACTCTAACAAATTGCCCCACACTAAGATAATGCTTGTCCTCAAGCATAAAACTCAAGACTAATCCCAAATCTCCACTCAATTCTCATCTTAACTCATCCAAAAACGATCTTAAGCAAGCGTACCTCAAGAATTTAAGTCGATAAACATTCGAGAGACAAGGATTTTAAAGCATACGATCTCATAAGCTAATATAAAAGAAAAACATTCAACCACCAAGAAGATCCATTCAAAATTCAAGTGCAACAAGATTTAATAGCCCTCTTATTGACTTCACTCCATGCACTCAAAGTGTTTAGGGTATCATTTATGCACTCAAATCAAATCAAAGAATGCTATTACTATAGGCTTGCTCATATATCACATCTCAATCCATAAAACATGAATTAAATGCAAAAATCTAAGGGTCTTAGAAAGGTTGTAACGAGATTAAATGGGTTAAATGAAAAAGAAAAGTCTATGAAAGAAAAATAGATCAAAATGAGAAGAATGAACTCATTAAATGAACCTTATAATATCAAAACGCTTATTTATATTCAAGTCGCTAATAATGTAAACACACTTTTTTTTTTCTTTTTTTTTGGTTTTTTGGTTTTTTTTTAATGATGAATCAAACAAAAGAAATGAACCTTGCACAATTTAATTCAAGCATAATGCTTGTTGATCTAATTGAGAAACTTTAATTCAAGGTAGCAAGAGCAACAAAATATATACAAAATATATCCAAACAATGAGTCCAAAAATCTCCTTAAATTGAGGCTCAAAAAGAAGGAAAATGGGTAAGTAGATGGAGAGAATTAAATGGGTAATGGTTAAGGCTCAAACAAAGATAACAAATAAAGGTCTTCGGGTGGAGAAAAAGAAGAAAAATACGAAAATAGAAAAATGAAAAGTGGTTTGCCTTTATCATTTTAATGCATAAAATCCCATAATGCAGCTTCAACATGCATAAAAAAGCAAGTTCTAGAATAAACAAACTAAGATTGATATTCACATAACAAAAATAATTAGAGCAAAGTAGTTGCTCATAGGCTCAAATCCTCACAAAGTTGGTAAATTTGCCATTAAATCATGTACACTCTTTAAATGAATCAACCATCAATAGTGGTGTAGAATGAGAAAAAGGTATGAGTGATATATAAAAAGAAAGGTAAAAAGGATAAGAAGCGAGAAAGATGTATGTAGTAATATAAAAAGTGAAAGATAAAATGTGAGTGATGAAAGAGTATGATAAAATAAAAATAGATGTAAATAATTTGAGATAGATGGGACAAGAGTAGTGAGAAAGAAAAGAAAAGAGACAAAAAATTAGAATAAAATATGAAGCATACTAACTCCAAAATCATTTAAGGATGAGCAGAGTGAAAATAATAATCCCTCTCCATTTTCTCTAACTGAATGCTCAAAGGTGGAGCAGATGTAGAAGGAAAAGTTGGTGGGGCAGCAATTTTGTTGTCAAACTCGTCATCAAAAGTAGCACCACTCATACCATAAAGCTTCTTTGGAAGCTGAGTGGATCCTGGTTCAGTAAACTGAAATCTCCCCGCCTTGAATTTGACCACACCTATTCTTTTAAACAAAGACATATCCAAAATTTCCTTTTGGCAAGCAGGATGTAAATCATTATTGTCAGGATCAAGCACACATAAGTTTATAGCTAACAGAGTAATGTATGGACCAAGAAATAAAGTCCTATAACGTTTAAGCACACTCTGAAATTGATCTGCTAACCAAAAACCTAAATTAGGCCTCACATCATTTAACATGCATAAGATAAAATAAAACTCAGTTTTAGAGAAAACTCCCGAGTGATCTTTCTTTCCTAAAAAATTATATGCTAAGAACCGACGCACACATTTCAAAACAGGATCACGTAAGAAAGAGCTCTTTGATTTACTCGGGTCATAGGCATGGTGATCAGAAGATAAGGCTCAAAATTTTCATAACGCCAAAGACCATAAGGCTCAAAATTTTCACTAAAGTCACAAGTTGTCCCTAAATATGCATCACTAGAAGAGTAATCATCATAAATGAATCCTAAAGTTAGGTTAAAATCTGTGATAGATTGTGAAAAATTTCGTCCCATTAGCCTAAACTTCATAACATTCGGAGTATGCAAAGTAAAATCATTTGGTATATTAAATTGAAAAGTAACATAAAACTCCCTAATCAACTCAACATAACCCAAACAATCAACATCAACAAACTGACGCAAACCAATCTTATCTATCAAAGAATTAAAATTATCCTTAACATTCAATTTTTCAAGATTCAGGTAATGAATATACTTAGCTGGAAGTATTTTTCGCTTGGAAATATCTTTGTACATTTCCTTCTCTTGTTGAGTCCTGAATGTGACGCACCCTCCGAGATTGGATTCAGCAAGTGCCAAAACACTCATGCCTTTTCCATGTTTCAATCTTTGTCTCACGGCTTGGAGTAAATCTAAAACTGTGTTCCATGGAACCGTAGAGGGAGCGACAATCTTGGATTTCTTTGCAACGGGTTTCTTTTTAGATGACTTGGAAGTTGATGCTTTCCTCTTCGATATTGTGACAGTAATTTCACTCACGGGTTTTGATTCACGCGGCTGGAATGCTGGGCATGGGCTGGTTGTAGGGCTACTGCTGGCGTACGCTAGTTGGGGGATTCAAATGCCCAGGTTGCACGCGATTGCTGCTGGCGCGTTGGAGAAGGCTGGTGTTGACGCGAGTTGCTGTTGACGTGGGCTGGGGTGTATTGGAAATGCGGCTGGAGGTTGCTGGACTGGTGCAGACGAGATGGAAGAGACAGTTGCTAGAGACGTGCGGCTTTAGGGTTTTTGTTTTGCGAACAGTGAAAACAAAAATAAATAAAACAACAAAAAAAACGAAACCAAGGGATTTTTTTAAAATAAAATAATAAATAAATAAATAAAACTTTATATTTTTCGAATTTTTTTTTAAACTAAAAACTAAAGGAGACACTTGAGACAAAAAAAAAATTCAAAAGTACTTTTTTAATAAGCATATGGGCAAGCCTTAAAATTAATTTACTTTAAAATCACAGAAGTACTTATTAGTTAAAATGTAGGCACGCCTAACCAAAATTTTCTTCTGGCCAAAATAAGAGACACTTGAGACAAAAAAAAATGCAGAAGTACGTTTTTAATAAGCATATATAGGCAAGCCTTAAAACCATTTAACTTTAAAATCACAGAAGTACTTATTAGTTAAAACGTGGACACGCCTAACCAAAAATTTTCTTCTGGCCAAAATAAGTAAAAATATTATTTAAACAATCTGAATCAAAATTAAAAACAAAAGATATAACAAAAATAAAAATAAATAAATCCTTTGGGTTGCCTCCCAAAAAGCACCTTTGTTTTCTGTCTTTGGCTAGATACATTCATACATCAATCTTCATAAATGGGACTCTCGAGAGCCACTTTCTCCATAATATTTATCGAAAAACCTTTATAAAAAGGTTTTAAGCGATGACCATTAACCTTAAAAACTTTGTCAGAGGTTGGACTCCGAATCTCAACTGCACCATGAGGAAAAACATTAGTAACAATAAAAGGTCCTACCCAACGAGAACGTAATTTACCAAGAAAAAGTTTAAGCTTAGAATGAAAAAGAAAAACTTTTTGACCAGCAAAGAACTCCTTTCTCAAAATCATTCTGTCATGAAATATCTTCGTATTTTCCTTGTAAAATCGCGAACTCTCATAGGATTCGTTTCTAATCTCCTCCAACTCTTGCAGCTACAACTTCCTTTGCTTACCCGCTTCATCCATCCTCATATTGCATTGCTTAATCGCCCAGTATGCTCTGTGCTCAAGCTCTATAGGTGAATGACAAGACTTCCCAAATACTAAACGATAAGGAGACATACCTATGGGAGTTTTGTGCGCGGTGCGATACGCCCATAATGCATCATCTAATCGTAAGCTCCAATCCTTCCAATTTGGACTAACCGTCTTTTCAAGAATAGACTTGATTTCTCTGTTTGATATCTCAGCTTGTCCGTTTGTCTGTGGATAATAGGCGGTAGACACTGGGTGGGTAACATGATATCTCTTGAACAAAGTCTCCACCACCCGATTATAGAAATGAGTGCCCTATCACTTATCACTGCTCTCGGTACACCAAACCTGACAAAAATATTGGACTTGACAAATTCTACAACAACTTTAGCATTGTCAATCGGGGTGGCCTTAGCCTCTACCCATTTAGAAACGTAATCCACTGCTAAAAGAAGTAAGCATTGCCAAAAGATGAGGGAAAATGTCCCATAAAATCAATGCCCCACACATCGAATATTTCACACACAAGAATAGGGGTAAGTGGCATTTGATTCTTATGACTTAAATTGTCAGTCTTTTGTCAATTCTCACACGACTTACAAAACATGTATGAATCACGAAATAAAGTAGGCCAAAATAAATCACATTCTAACACCTTAGATGTTGTCCTTTTGGGACCAAAATGACCACCACATGTATATGAGTGACAAAACTGAAGAATAGAAGGAATTTCAAACTTAGATACACATCTTCTGATGACTTGGCCAGAGCAATGTTTCCACAAGTAAGGGTCATCCTAAACATGGTACTTAGCATCGCTTTTAATCTTATCTTTTTCAGCCCTCGTTAGATCACTAGGTAGCGTTCTTGTAACTAAGTAATTGACAATGTCAGCGTACTAAGGAACCATACCTTGAGTTACAAAGAGATGCTCATCTGGGAAATCATCCTTCAAAGTTGTTGTTTCTTCACTCGTGGTTAATCCGCTAAGGTGGTCTGCAACCAAGTTTTCTACTCCTTTCTTGTCACGGATCTCTAAGTTGAACTCTTGAAGTAGTAGGATCCAGCGGATGAGTCTCGGTTTTGCTTCCTTCTTGGCAAGCAAATTTCTAAGAGCCGCATGGTCAGAAAAAACAATCACTTTAGTACCCAATAAATATGAACGAAATTTTTCTAAAGTAAAAACAATAGCCAAAAGTTCTTTTTCCGTTATTGAGTAATTGCACTGAGCACTATCAAGTGTCCTTGATGCGGAATATATCACATGAGTAGCTCTTCCAACCCTTTGTCCAAGAACAACACCAACAGCATAGTTACTGGTGTCGCATATTATCTCAAAAGGGAGTCTCGAGTTGGGTGACTGTATAATTGAAGCTGAAGTCAATAACTCCTTGAGCTTATCAAATGATACCTTGCATGCTTCATTAAAATCAAACGTTACATCTTTCTGAAGCAACTTGCATAAAGTCTGAGCTATCTTCGAAAAATCCTTGATAAAACGTACATAGAAACCTGCGTGACCAAGAAAAAAATGAACTTCCCGCACACATGTGGGATAAGGTAAAGATTTAACAACATCTATCTTATCTTGATCTACCTCATTCCTCTAGCAGAGACTACATGACCCAAAATAATGCCTTGATCTACCATAAAATGACATTTTTCATAATTCAAGATAAGGTTTGTTTCAATGCATCTTTCAAGTATTTTCTTCAGATTATAAAGACAATCATCAAAAGAATCAGCATAGACTGTAAAATCATCCATAAATACCTCTATAATATTCTCTACATAGTCTGAAAAAATATTGACCATGCACCTCTGAAAAGTGGAGGGAGCGTTACAAAGACTAAATGGCATACGTTGGTACGTAAAGGTTCCAAAAAGACATGTGAAAGTAGTCTTCTCTTAATCCTCAGGTGGAACTGGTATCTAATAAAACCTGAATAGCCATCAAGACAACAAAAGTGAGATTTTCCTGCTAACCTTTCGAGCATCTGATCAATAAAAGGAATAGGAAAATGATCATTCCTAGTGAGTGAATTAAGCTTTCTAAAATCAATACAAACCCTCCACCATTCTGAACTCGGGTGGGTACTAACTCACCATAAGAATTCTCAACAATTGTTATACCGATTTTCTTTGGTACCACTTGTACCGGACTTACCCATTTGCTATCCAAAATTGGATAGATTATACCTGCATCAAGAAGTTTCAAAATTTCTTTCTTCACTACTTCCATCATGAGTGGATTCAAATGGCGTTGAGCTTGAATCGAAGGTTTGGCATCTTTCTCCAGCAGTATTCTATGCATGCAAGTGGACGAACTTATCCTTTTAATATCAGCAATTGTCCACCCAATAGCTTTTTTGTAATCCTTTAGCACTCTAATAAACTTTTCTTCCTCTAAAGTACTAAGCTTTGAAGAGATGATCACCAGAAGTGTCTCACCATCTCCTAAAAACATGTATTTTAGATGACTCGGCAACGATTTAAACTCTATTTTCGGTGCCTGCAAAATAGATGGAAGAAGTTTTGTATGAGATGAAGGCAATTCAATGTAAGACATATGATGAGTTAAAGTTCTCAAAGAATTTAATTCATAAATAGTCTCTTGCAATACAGAATTTAAAACAAACTTATTTTCATCCTTTTGCAATCCCTTGAGGCCCAAACTGTTATTTAAAACAGTTACCAATGAATCTTCAACCTCCAAATAAAAAACTTCCTGCACTATAGGGTTAATAACATTCATAGAAAATACCGAATATTCCTTACTAGGATATTTCATGGCATCATTCATATTGAACTCTATAACCTCTCCATCAAACTTCATAGTGAGAGTCCCTTTATGTACATCCATTTTAGTCCTAACAGTCTTAAGAAAAGGTCTTCCTAGTAAAATTGGGACAGAATTAGAGGAGTTATCCTCTTCAATATCGAGTATATAAAAATCAGCAAGAAAAACCAACTCATTAACTTGGATTAAGACATCTTCTAATACCCCATCAGGATATGCATTAGACCTATCAGCTAGTTGAATTATCATGCCAGTTTCTTTTAATAGACCAACATTCAAAGATGAATAAATGGAACGAGGCATGACATTAATAGAAGCTCCTAAATCTAACATAGTCTTCTCAACTTTAACACTACCAAATTTACAAAGGATAATAAACATACCTGGATCCTTGCACTTAGAAGGTAGTTTCTTTTGGAGAACTGCTGAAACATTCTCCCCCATGTGAACTCTTTCATCTCCTCTTAATTTTCTCTTGGATGTGCAATTCCTTAAAAAATTTAGCATGTCGAGGTATTTGTTTTATAACATCTAATAAAGGAATATTTACCTCAACCTTGTAAAATGTCTCAAGGATGTCTTTCTGTTATTCCTTCTCCTTGGATTTTGCAAACCAACTTGGAAAAGGAAGAGGTATCACCACAGGTAGAGGTTTCGCTCTGGTATGTTGCGCATCCTGAGATTTAAGCATCAATTCATTCTTCTCAAGCTCATCTTCTACATGCTTTGTCACTTTCTTATTAGGCTCTTGTAATTTTTTCCCACTTCTAAGGATGACAGCACTAGCGTTTTGCTTTGGATTCACCTCAGATTGTGAAGGCAATCTCCCTGATACTTGACACTCCAGACGGCTCACTGTAGTCGCCAATTGACTCACTGGGTTCTCCAAATTCTGAATGCTTGTTATAATTGCCTGTTGCAATTGTTGATTGTTAGTCACAAGTGATTTAACAATTTCTCCAAGAGATATACCTAACTTGGAGTTTGACTGTAGAGGGGCTGGTTTTCTTGGTGGGTATTGTTGTGGGATTCCTGACGGCCTAACTCTATAGCTGAAGTTGGGATGATCCTTCCATCACGAATTATATGTTTGTGCATAAGGATCATACCTCCTCTGAGGCATGCTTGGAAATCCTTCAACTTCATTGGCTTGTTCAACGGGTTCTTCTTGAAGTGTAGGACACATATCAGTTGAATGACTTATATGAGAACAAATGCCACAAGTTTTTACCTGTTGCACATTACCTACAACAGATTTTTCCACAAGAGAAGTAAGTTTATCTAAACGTTGATCAATAGAAGAAATATTTACCTCATTCACCTTCCTTGAAGTGGGATCTTGCCTGCTGCCAAACTGTTGTGCATTGGTAGCCATATTTGAGATTAACTCCCTTGCTTGAGTAGGAGTCTTGTTCACCAACACACTTCCACTAGCAGCATCTATCATACTTCTATCCATCAATGACAGTCCTTTGTAAAAGTATTAAATAAGAAATTGATCAAATATCTGATGATGAGGTCAGCTGCCACACAATTGTTTGAATCGCTCTCAATACTCATATAAAGTTTTTCCAGGAAGTTTTCTGATCCCACAAATGACTTTTCTGATGTTGGCAGCTCTTGAAGTAGGAAAGTACTTCTCAAAGAATTGCTTCTTCAAACCATTCCATATTGTAATCGATCCAGGAGGCAAGAAGTACAACCAGTCTTTAGCTAGCCCATCTAAAGAGAAAGGAAAAGCACACAACTTAATCTACTCTTTAGTCACGCCTTGTGGCCTCATACTTAAACACACAACATGAAACTCCTTGAGATGTTTATGAGGATCTTCACCTGCAAAATCATGAAACTTGGGTAATAAATGAATAAGACCAGACTTTAATTCAAAATTTACCTCCAAGTCTACATATTGAATGCAGAGTGGTTGCTAATTCAAGTCTGGTTCAGCTAACTCTCTAAGAGTTCTTTCTACTGGTGCAACTTTATCTATCACTTGTTCTTCTGAATCGCTAGATGATTCAACCAAATCGAACCGATTCTTTCATTTGAAGCGAGGCGACGAGGATCGTTACTTAGCTCGCTTCATCTGCTACCTTAGCTGGCGAGCTGTCTTCTTAATTTCAGGATCAAACGAAAGTGTACATGTACGAGAAGAACGAATCATACACCAAGTAAAAACGTAAAAAAGATTAAATAAACAACACCAATCCCTGGCAACGGCGCAAAAATTTAATGGTTGTCAAAGCTAGCAAAAATAAAAACCTACTCTAAATAAATTACGTATAGTGATTGAGTAGGGTCGTGTCCACAGAGATCGATAATTATTTAAATTCTTTTAAAATGTAAAATACAAAATGGGGGGATTGTTGATAATAATAAAAATCAAATTAAAATAATATGGATGCAAATTAAAATTGTAATTCAAATTGGGAAAAGCTCTAGTTGAAAGAATTAACTCAGGTTGATTCGACTACTGATCATTGATTCAATTATAAATCATTACTACTTATGAATAGGCAGGTTATAGCTACCGAGACCCTCTAATAGCTAATCTCTCTTTAACTAGTCGATAACCAAGGTACAACCATTAGTTATTTCCCTAAAAATTGAGATCTAGGGTTTCTTTCCTTCTTTTCTTCCTCCGTCTCTTCTCTAGAGTTCTTTTTAAAAATAAAATACTAATATCTAAAATATTATCTAAATATTAAATTCGAAATTACAAAAATAACCAGAAAGACAAAACACGTTAAACTAAAAATTGCAAGTCTATAGTTGACAGCACGCGCCCATGCCTTATCAACAAAGTGCTTCTGAAGCTCATAATTTCTCCAGGAAAACAATCATCCTCAAACATCATCTTGTAGCTCAATTTTAGCACCAATCAATAGAATTGTACCTACAAAAATAAAATACAAGTAAATCACTATTATTAAGTGTAAAACATCGATATTAAAGGAAGTAAACAATCCAAAACTAGTGCATTAATTGCACTGTAACAGCAACATAGAAAATAGAAGTCCTCAAAACTCATTTTTTCTTTACTGGTTTTTATTTTCCAATATAAACTCATAAAGTTCCTGAGACAGAAAAGTAAGAATGCTCAATAAGATGGCCAGGCATGATGTAAAGGTGTAATCTAAGCATTAACTATAAAAATCAAAAAGTTATGATGCTATTGATATCTAGTATTTCGCATGCATGTTTGCAACAAGCATGACCTGACTGCTTGAGTTTCCATACTGCTTTATTCTCCCTTGTGCAGGGGCGGACCCAGGGTTACATTTTACCCCGGATTAAACTAAAAATTTTATATTTTAAAGTAAACATAAGTATTTATAACTGAAAATTAGTACATCAAATAAGAGAAATACAAAAAAAATCCTATAAATATATGCTCTAAACAAAAATAATTATACAAAAAGAGTAAAAAATAAAAGATAATTCAAATATAAAAATACTATTTTTCAATTATGGCATCTAACATTGCAACATATAATGACATCTAATTATATAAGAATTAATAAATTAATTAAAATTTTAAGTTAGAGTAAATCAATACATGTAATTATAATCAATTAAAAATTACAAGTAGAACTTTTATTTTGAAAAGTACTTAATTACCAGGCTTAAATAAATTACACAATTAAAATCTATTCATCTTTTTAAATTATAAAAATATAATTAGTCAAGAGTTACAATAATAAACTAAACTCTAACTTAGCAAAAAGGTATTAGCGTGCCGTTATTTCTTTGCAAGGCACTCTAACTCTCTTTAAAAAATCAAATGCTGATGATTCTTCTATCAAAATCTTTTCAAAATACTAAAATTTTACTTTCTAACTTATCCTCTTGGTTAATGTAACTAATAAATAAAATCTCAACATTCACATAAAAAATTTATGAAACTGTTAATAATTGTTATTATATTTTTTTAATATTTTTAATATTAGGGACAATGTTATATTACATTGACATACTTTTTTCAATTAAAATTTTTATAAACAAATTAAAGCAATAACAACATTTTAGACCCCTAATGTTTTGAATCTATTGAATAAATATATAATTTGATCATTTTACAAAATAAGTCATTAATTTTAGTTGGAAAAAAATATAATTGAATTAGGGAAATATTTGAAAATAAAGTAAAAACTCTATTGTTTTATGAAATTTGATGAAAACATAAGGATAACTGAATTAGGAATGTATATAAAAATAAAATAAAAACTCTATCCTTATATAAACTTAATCAAAACAGAAGGGGTTGAAATGATTTTTTATGGACTAGACTGATCTACAACTCGGTCTAGCCCAGCTGGTCCGCCACTGTCCAACCCAAGCAATAAATTGACACAAAAAATTTATCATAAGTCCTTCCCCTTTAAAATTCCAAATCTCAATTGGAATTCCAAATGTTCTAGATGATGTGAGCTTGTTGTCATATGCCACAAATTCTACTATAAACAACATGTCTGACTAACATCTCAATTCTTTTTTCTTTATCAAATCGACCTATCATACTTCATGATCGCCATGTCAGATTTTTGTGCTTCATCGATTTGACTTATTATATGTTTTAGAAAACTTAGATTTAAACTTCACTTTACAACACAGTCAGGATATTTGGGATTCCGATCGGGAGTTCCAAACGTCTCGAATCCCATCCCAATAATAAATCGTGATAAAATTATGTCCCAAATAATGAATCGAGACACAAAATTTGTATTGAATCTCGTACTATTCATCATAGGATCACACATCAGAATTTCGAAGAATTCTACTAGCCCTACTTCTTATACATATTGGAGAGACATATGTTATGATCTACAAAAATATTTAACAATTAAGCAAGATTGGCTAACACATATGAAGGTGCTATCAATCTATTGTTGGTTTCTATAAGAGAAATACTAAGATAATTGTTTTTAAACTAGAAATCACTTATAACTAAGAGTCATTGAGATAAAGGAGTTTGTAAGATATCTTAATGTAAACTCATAATTATTGATAATGTGGAATATGTATAATAGGGTCTATTTACAGACTATTGATGTTTGTTCATCGAACTTTTTTATACATATATAGATATAAAGCTTTCTTTATTATTTGACAATAATAACTTATTAAATTTCCTTGGATCCAATTTCATCGTTACTATTATAGACAAAGTAATTTCAAGATTATAGACAACCATTAAGATATACATACATTCTTAATTGATTTATAATATCCATTATTTATGTCTGAATTCTGACCAAAAAATTATTTTAATTAACTAATATAACACATTTTCTAGTTTAATTTCTTAGGTATCCCCAAGAACTTTTAAACTATAATTTTCTTGCATGTGTGGAACACCTAGGGGAATTTTAATCTTATTGCATCTACGTACTTAATGAAACTATTTAAATTTAACCCCTTGGTTATAAGGTCAGCCATCGTCTCTCATGAAGAAGTATAGTTAACTTTTATTTCTCTTTGTTCCACTATATCTTTTATATAGTGATAACTAATATCAATGTGTTTTCCTTTAGAACTATTTGCTTTACTTTTTATTAGAGAGATAGTAGACTTATTATCATTAAAACACATAGATTAGTTTATTTAGTAAACCAAGTTTCAATTCTTCAATGAGACATCCAATCCATACGACCTATGATGTTGCCATACAACATGCTATATATTCGGCCTTCATTCTATATCTAGCAATATATGTTTGTTTCTTACTTGACGAAGAAACTAACGTACTACCAAAAGGAAAAAAAATGACCACTTGTTGATTTGCCATTATATTGATCTCCAACAAAATTTGCATTAAAAAACCCTTTTACTATTAGATCGCCCTTAGTAAAACATAATTTCATTGTCTTTTGTGCTTCGTAAATATCTAAATATCCTTTTGACAGCTTTCCAATGTTCTTTACCTAGGTTAGATTGAAATCAATCAACCAACCAATACATTTTATGAAATCATTATATCTATAATTTTACTTATTAAAATCATGATATCATCAATTCATTTAATACATTATAAACATAAAGCAGTTAGAATTTTTTAACTAAGCATTAAATAAATTTGAAAAACTTATGCTAATAAAATATATTATTACTTTCATTAAAAAGTGAAACGTGCTTATTGTGGGTCATTTCACCTATTGTACTTTAGTCATTCTCTAATCGTGCCGTGCAAATCCAGTGCATCTCAACCCGCATGCATGTCATGTCATGCCACTTATCCTACTAAAACATGCTCGTGCCATATGAACATGTGCCATGCCCCTACCGTGCCACATGTCCCCCGATTTGTTGGGCATCCTTATCTACCAATCCAATATTCATAAGGAACTAATTCTTTGGAATTTGTGGTGGCCCTATTTAAAATATACATTGTTGTACTAAAAGCCTCTCCATCTTGTTATTTGCATTAATGTCCCATTTTTTGCTTTCAACAAAGCCATTTTGTTTAGGTGTATAAGGCACTGTATTTAAATGTTTTATGCCTTGTTCTTTACAAACATTTTGAAAAAGATTTAAAGTATATTCCCTACCTTGATCACTATTGAAAAATTTACATTTTCAACTCAATTGAGTCTCTATTTCTTTTTTATATTCTTTGAATTTTTCTAGAGCCTTAGATTTATGTTGAATAAAATAGACATACCCATATCTAGAGTAATCATTAATAATACCCATATCTAGAGTAATCATTAATAAAAGAAATAAAATATTATATTCCTCTATGAGTTTTTTCTCCCAAAGGTCAACAAATGTTCGTCTGAATTACTTTTAGTAATTCATATGAATGCCAATGTTTAGTAAATGATTTTCTAGACATCTTTTCTTGTATCGAAGGTATATTTTAAAATCTATATCATTTATGTTAGGTATTATATCTTTTTTATGCATTCTTTTCGTTTTATCTTCTCTCTATGTTCTAATCTAAGATTCCAAACATATGAATCAATTTTATTAAATTTAGACTTAAGCACAAAAGAAGAATTACTAAAATATTAATTATTTTATTACCATCGTCAATTGCAATACAAATACATGCCATTTATTTTATAACCTTTTACACAAAACTCAACGCTATCTTCCAACAGTAACCTTTTTGGACTTGAACGTAACCTCAAATCCTTCTTTATCTAACTCATATACAAATATAAGATGACGGCTAGCACTTGGCGCGTATAGTACATTACTTATTACAATTTTAGACTTGTCATTACATGTTTTGTACCTCCCAACACCCAACAAATCACTCCATGTATCATTTCTTATAAATAATCGATGTGCTCCAGATGCTAGCTCTTTGAATGTGAGAAAGGCATCTTTAGATTTTTGCCATACTACGGGTAGCTCTACAGTCTAGCCATCTTTAGATTTTTGCCATATGACAGGTAGCTCTAGAGTCTATCCCCTAATGATTCGAGATAGGCTCCATCATCGAAGAGTCTGAGATAGTAAAAGTAAATTCTTTCATTCCTTGCTCAACTTTTTTAATCACTTTGATCGTTGGGCATGCTTTCTTGAAATGTCCAACTTGGCCACAATTGAAACATTCATTTTTCTTATTTTTCTGTGGCTATTTACTTTTCTTATTTTTCTTCTGTCTTTTCTTTGGTTCTTGAACTGCTTAGAGGGCTTAGAAGAATCTTCCATCAACATCAAATTTGAGCATTTTCGACGATTTTTCTTTCTTCTTCAAGTGCCAAAATTTTTGCTAAAGTGTCTAGAGTCAAAACTTGACCTAAAAATTTAAAGATGTAACAACCGAATCCCATGATGGTGGTAGGCTATTAAGAACTGTGGACACTTGCATTTTATCAGTAATTGTATTACCTAAAAATGATAATTCCTTCCCTTTTCTATGTACATTCTATAAAATTTTTGAAGCAATAATTGTACATGAGTTTCAGATTTAGCACTATATTTAGCTGCTAAGGCTTCTATAATTTCTTTTGCAGTCATATGATCTTCAAATAAAAGAATAAGTTGATCTTGCATGTAGCTTAAAATTGTAGCTTTTACAATTGTATTATCTTCCTCCCATTTTTTTCCGACGATAAGTGCAATTAGCATTTGATTCACCATCATGAATATTATTTGGAATATCACTAGTAACGACATAATATGTTTTTTCTTGAATGAAAATTAACATAGGACACTCTTCTTTTCCAAATATTATCACTAGACCGATTTAATTTTTTTTTAAATTTTATTAGTATCATTAGATTTTGTGCTAAACATCGTGTCTAAATAATGTGTAACATAAAATAGAAAATTTGACCATAAAATATAATTTGGTGTTCTGGAAATATTCTTTGAATAAGTTGATTATAAGCATCAATCATTTCTTGTGGCACTAAGAGACTTGAAAAAATTCTTCTTAGAATATCCAAATATCCGTCTCATAGAGGTTGTCTTCTTTGCAATAATCGATATAGTTGAACAATAGTCCTTTTGAGTGCGAATTCTTCTTAGACGTATCCCTTTTGGAATAGTTCTTCTAATACGCCTTATTGGAGGTCTTGAACACATTGGATTACTTCCAAAATAACTTCAATTTTAGTTTTAAACTCAAAATAGAATATTAACCTTGCTCTGATACCATTGTTGGTCCTTGTAAGAGTAATTCTAAGAGAATATTTTTTAAACTAGAAATTACTTATAATTAAGGGTCACTGAGACAAAGGAGCTTCTAAGATCTCTCAATGTTTTAAAGTCATAGTTGTGGATGATGTGAAATGCGTATAATAGGGTCAATTTATAGATTAGTGATTACGGTTCGTCAAACTTTTATATATATATGTACATGACTCTTTAAGTTATGAGGAAGTTGTGTCTCAATATAGGATTAGTCATGTCCCTTAAGAAAAAATTTTAATTTATTTAAAGTGTGTAGCTTACTTTAAGAGACATATCCCTTATTAATAATTATGTCCGCTAAACGTTATATATATTAATCATCTACCACCTAATTTTTAGGTATCAAAGTCCTATTAAATTTGTATGGGAAAAAATCTTTCAAATTTGAGAAAAGATAATTAGTTTTTTTTGTGATGTTCCTGACTGATTTTCGAATATTATAAATATAAATGTATTGTAATATACTATTATAAATATAATAATAATTTGAAATTACTTAATATCGACACAATTTTTCTTGCTTGAGTAGTCAAGTAACAAACAATTTATAAAAGAAAACCAACTAATGTGTCACTATTTGTATGGTCATCATTAAGACACATCATTTGCATTTTTTTTATTAGCATTTAATTTTTTGTTTCGCTCATCTATACACATTTATTTCAAATTTTCTTATTATTTTAAGTACATAATAATTTGTACAAAATATTTGGATGCTTAATATTATTCATTATAATAACATTTAAGTGACTTGTAAAAGCTCCTTTATTGCAAATAGGAAATTTAGAATTTGAACCCCATTCATATAGATGGGGAGGGGATTAGACTACTAATAAATTATATATATATTAAAGCTACTTGTGAAGTTTATAATTTGTAAGATGATAATTGGAATTCATAAATCTAAAGAAAGACCAGCCAATAGTCCTTGGCCAAATGGTAAGACACCTCTTTACTTAATAATTGAATTGAGATTAAGTTTTGAAATTTCGATTCTTTCTGTGTGTACCATTTCCAAACCCCTATACTTGAAGGCTGTTAATGAGCATTCATTGTTGATAAGGATCACACGTTTGTATTTGATGCCTGCTTCCTTGATCCGCTATGTCAGATTATGTAATTATTATAGTAGATCCTCTCTATAATCATTCTTCTTCTTTTTTTTTAAACCTCAGCTAACAAGGGAACTTTATTGAAGATAAATAATGATATACTCTTACTCAGGGAGGCACATAGTGAGCCTTACCTCTCAAAATAGTAAGAAAGCTACAACAATAAAAGAAAAGTCGAAAAGATAGATAGCAAAATAGTAAGAAAGCTACAACAATAAAAGAAAAGCCCAAAAGATAGATAGCAAAATAAGAAAAAAGTAAATAGAACAATCTTAAGAGAAATGATAACTAGGAACTTCATTAATTTTATTAGAAACAAATTTAAAAATCTCACGTGGAAAATTATCCCACCATATGTAAACAAAGCACTGTTATTCTAGGTTGACTAAACGATCGGCCATATAATTAAATTCACGAAACGTGTGACTAATTCTCAAGTCCATCTGCCTAAAGAGATGATAATAATTCAACCAATGATTTAGTAAGTTCCAAGGAGATTGAAAAGACTTATTGTTAAAAGAAAATGTAAAACCAACATAGAATCACATTTTAGCCACAAAGTTCTCTACCCTTTACTAAATGCAAGCTCAATAGCAAGAATAGCTGCAAAAATTTCAGCATAATAGGCTGTATGATCACCTAAAGGGATGTAATAACCCCCAAGAAAGAATCTGCTAGAATCCCGAAAAACGCCACCTTACCACAGTACTATCCTAGTTTCCTTTCGATAAACCATCGGAATTAGCTTTTACAAACCCAGTTAAGGAGGTTTTCAATTAAGAATAAGGACTTTCGGGGCCCGACCCACAGAAAAAGGCAAATCAGGAGAGGCCATTATTTTTCTATCATATCTAGGACTGAGTTTTGCAAAATGAACCAGATGAACCTTATAGCTAGCTTGGATTTGGTAAATAGAAGGGTGCATGTTATCAAAACGAACCTTATTCCAAATAAGATAAAACATATAGTAGTAGCCGAGAATCAAAACAAGCAATAATTGAGGGTTGAAATTCATATTAATCATAAAGTGCAATAAGTCAACCACCGAACCAACCATAGGTAAAACCAAATGGACCCTATCAAACGGCTAATGCCAAAGAGAAGTAGAAAATTTACAATGAACAAATATATGATCCACACTTTCGCAACAGCAAGGAGAATCACAAAGCGAGCAAGTGGAAACAACGCATATCCCATGACCCCAAAGAATCTCATCAGTAGGTAATCTATTTTGAAGCATGCACCATACAAGTATAGAGAATTCAGTAGGAAAGAAGTCTTTCCAAACCTGAGCACACTCAGGCTTTAAAGGATAATGAATAAGAAAAGAGTCATAACTTACTTTTAAAGAAAAATCACTATCCTGAGAATTAATCTAAACAAGCTTTTCCTCATAACTAACTTTTGGAAATGAGGAAAGTAAGTGAATAAATCTATCGGCAACTCCCTTTTTCCTTCTTTAATAACATCAGCTAGCCTACCAGTGGCGGACCTGCACATGGGCTAGACCGATCTAGTTTATAAAAAATCATTTACACCCCTTACTTTTCAATAATTTAGTAAAATAATAGAGTTTTTATTTTATTTACATATATATCCCTAACTCAACTGCCCTTGTATTTTCATCAATTTAGTATAATAATAGAGTTTTCATTTTATTTCAATTATTTCCCTAACTCAAATACCCTATGTTTTCATTAATTTTATATAACAATAGAGTTTTTATTTTATTTACAAATATATCCCTAAGTTAATTATATTATTTTCAATTGAAATTAGTGACTTATTTTATAAAATGATTAAATTATATATTTATTGAATAGATTGAAAACATCAGGGAGCTAAAATTTTATTATTGCTTTAATTTATTTTTAAAAATTTCTAATTAAAAAAAATATGTCAATGTAATATAACATCATCAGTAGATTTAAAAGTACTTACAAAAACAACAAATAGTAACAATTATCAATATTTTCATAAAATTTTTATGTTAATTTTCAGATTTTATTTATTAGTTATATTAACTAAGAGGACAAGTTAGAAAATAAAATTTGAATATTTTAAGAAGCTTTTAATAGAAGAATCATCAACTTCTAATTCTTTAAAGAGAGTTAGAGCACCTGACAAAGAAATAACTGCATCCAAATATCTTTTTGTTGAATTAAGTTTAGTTTATTATTGAAACTTTTGACTAAAAATACTTTTACAATTTAAAAGAATGAATAAATTTTAATTATTTAATTTATTAAGTCTGGTAACTTAGTACTTCACTTCAAGCATAAAAGTTTTACTTGCAATTTTTAATTGATTGTAATTACATATATTGATCTATTTTAATTTGAAATTCCTAATTGATTTTTTAATCCTTATATGATTACTTGTTATTATAGGTTGCAATGTCAGATTCTATAATTAAAAAATAATATTTTCATATTTGAGTTGTCTTTTGTTTTCTACTCTTTTTTTATAATTATTTTTGTCTAGAGTACATATTTAAAGAGATAAGATTCTTGGTATTTCTCCTTATTTAATAAATTTATTTCTACTTATAAATTTTTATGTTCGCTTCAAAATATAAATTTTAAAATTTAGTCCGGGGTAACATTAAGACCTGGGTCCGCCCTTGTAGCCTACTAGTGACATTAATAGAAGAAAAATCTGCAGAGGAAAGGATCGAATTAGGAAGCCATTCATCAAACCAGAAATTGATATAGGAACCATCTACAATAATCTATCGAGTACCAGAATCAAAAGCAGCATCGGAAACCCACCCAAAGACAAAAATTGTTAAAAAAATTTTTGTGATCAGTAAAAGAGTACCTGCATTGGAAATAATCTGAGCAAATATAGTTGCTTTTCCGCACTTCCCAAACAAACTTCACGAGACATGACTTATTTAGGCTATTAAGCATTTCAAGGCCAAGGCCACCTTCATTCTTTGGAGCACAAATCTGATCCTAAGAAATAACTGCCATTTTTACGAGCAAGATAATCACCTGATAGAATAAAGTTACGAGCCCAGATGTCCAATTTTTTTAATTAGAGAAACAGCCATAAGTAAACCCGAAAACTGTGAAGTAGAATACTCTGAACTACTGTTACTAACTCCACCTTGGCTGCCATAGATAATAGCTTTCCTTTCTATCCTGCAAGTAAAGGGAAAGGAAACCTCAGCAAAGCCCAAAGAATCAACCACTGTTCTTTGTCTTGTGGAAGCATATTGTCCTAAATAGAAGCAACTTTTTTCCTTATTGATAATTTTCCCTGAAGCTGCACCATAATCATCCAAAAAGCTAGCAAGATATTTCATAAAATTTAAATCTCCTCAAAAAAATAAGAAAACGTCATTAGCATACATAGTATGAATTGGCAGAAAGCAAATTCTAAGAGCTGAGATGGGTTTGAGTAAGTCTTTGAAATGAAGATCTAAAATACCCCCGTATAGAACCTCCTCAGCAGTGCAAAACAAAGCAGATCCCCTTGACGAACACCCTTGCCACAACTGAAAAAACCATGCGGGCTCCCATTAATAATCACAGAAATCTTGGCTGAATTAAGAATAACGGAGATCAATTTAATGAAAATGCTATGATAACCAAACCGGTGAAGAACTCAAACCCAAAACTCCAAACTGAGCCTTCTGAATATCAAGTTTCAACCCATCGTTACGCTCATGAACCTTCCTGTCAAGCATATTTACACTTTCTGAAACCATGGCTATACACTCGTGAATGTGCCTGCTACAAATAAAACCAACCTAATCTGGTAAAATGATTTTGTGATAATCTGCGGAAAAAAAAATTAGCTAGATGTATAGGTCTATATTGAGGGCCTTTTGCTAAATTCATCCATGTATCTCATACATGCAAGGAATAAAAAAAAAAAAAAAAGCATTGCAGTTGTTTGGCTGCCAAGAAAAAAAAATAAAAAATAAAAACTTGGAGCAACCGGTTGCCCCATAAATGATTAAAAAAACTAAATAATATAATAAATAAATACAATAAATATAACAATAATAATAATAATAATAATAATAAAATAACTATTTTAATAATAAAGGCTAAATAATAATGATAAATTAGTTTCAAGTTTAATGGTCCCAATATCAAGTTAATAGTCACATTGATTAGTCCATAATTTGTATGTTTTTTAGGATTGCAAGTTAATAGTCTCAAGTTTCATGTTTATTGTCCTAGGTTTCAGGTTCCTTTTATTTCAAGTTTAATGGTCCAAGCACCAGGATTAATGGTAGGTGTTTCATATTTATTGGTCCATAAATTCCATGATTTTTAGGATTGCAAGTTAATAATCCTAAGTTTCATGTTCATTGCCCTAAGTCTCAAATTCCTTTGGTTTCAAGACTAATGGTCCAAATATCAAGATTAATGGTCGGTGTTTCATATTTATTGGTTCATAAATTTCATGATTTTCAGTATTGCAAGTTAATGATCCAAAGTTTTATGTTCATTGCCCTAAGTTTCAAGTTCCTTTAGTTTCAAGTTTAATGGTCCAAGAATCAATATTAATGGTTCGTGCTTCATGTTTATCGGTTCATAAATTCCATGACTTAGGATTACAAGTTAATGATCCCATATTTCATGTTCATTGTCTTAAGTTTTAATTTCCTTTAGTTTCAAGTTTAATGGTTCCAATATCAAGTTCATGGTAGGTGTTTTATGTTTATTGGTCCATAAATTCCATGATTTTCGAGATTGCAAGTTAATGATCCCAAGTTTCATGTTCATTACTTTGAGTTTGAAGTTGCTTTTCTTTCAAGTTTAATGGTCCCAACATCAAATTACTGGTAGGTGTTTCATGTTTATTAGTCCATAAATTCCATAATTTCCAAGATTGCAAGTTAACGATCCCAAGTTTTATGTTCATTGTCCTAAGTTTCAAGTTACTTTGTTTTCAAGTTTAATGGTCTCAATATCAAGTTAATGGTAGATATTTCATGTTTATTAGTCCATAAGTTGCATGATTTTCAGGATTGCAAGCTAATGATCCCAAATTTCATGTTTGTTGCCCAAGACTCCAAGTTACTTTGGTTTTAAGTTTAATGGTGAATGTGTCAAAATTAGTGGTAGGTGTTTCAAATTTATTGGTTTATGATTTGCATGACTTTTAGGATTGCAAGGTAATGATCTGAAGTTTCATGCTCGTTGCCTAGGTTCAAGTTAATTTGGATTCAAGTTTAATAGTCTCTGTGTCAAGAATAATGGTAGGCGTTTCATATTTATTGGTCCCTAATTTGCATGATTTTTAGGATTGCAAGTTAATGATCTCAAGTTTCATGTTCATTACCCTAAGTTTTAAGTTGCTTAGGTTTCAAGTTTAATGGTCTGAATACCAAGATTAATGGTAATTGTTTCATATTTATTGATCCATGATTTGTATGATTCTTAGGATTGCAAGTTTATAATCCTAAGTTTTATATTCATGGTCTGAATACCAAGATTAATGGTAATTGTTTCATATTTATTGATCCATGATTTGTATGATTCTTAGGATTACAAGTTTATAATCCTAAGTTTTATGTTCGTTGCTTTAAGTTACTTTGGTTTCAAGTTTAATGGTCCTAATATCAAGATTAATTGTATGTGTTTCATATTTATTGGTCCAAAGTTTCAAGTTACTAGTTTTATAGGTTTCCATTTCTTACAAAAATTTTTATTATTTAACACTAAGATGAATCTTAGCCATCGGATCCACTCCATTTAATCCAACAATAATTTTTTATGCATGTATGAGATGCATGCATGTACTGTAGTTGCTCCCGCATATTGAGTGATATTATCTGCCACCATGGGTTTAGGTAAAAGGAAAATAAAGCTGGAATATAAATTCGACAATTAATAAGAATCTTGAAAAAATTGTGTTGCCCCTTGGATCACATCTGATCCCACAATATTCCATCAAGCACTTGTGTACTCATTTGACCCAGGTGAACTATCAAGATCCAGCTCAAAAACTACGTCTTTAATATATAGGAATAACCGATAGTCATTAGGATCTAGCTCAAGGCTGCATTCCCTATAACCATTCTCTATATAAGAATAATCTCTATACGTTGCCGATAAAAATTCTGGTCTCAATTTGCATTAGTTATAAATAAAAATAAATTTCACATTTTAATAAATTATAACTTTTATAGATCCCATTTTAAGGAATTTTGCTCCACTTAGTGATAATTATATGTATATTGCATATATTACATTAAAGGCTTAAGATGGAATAAAATATTTTTCTATTTTTCTAGAGTTGTTTAGGACGGTGATTTATTTTTTAGACATTTAAGATGACTTTGTTTATTCCCAACACTAAATAGATATATGTACTTGTTTTTTGAAACTATATTTATCTCTTTTATCAATATCCATATATTAGATTTGACATGATCTATTAATTAATAATCTATGCAGCGCGTTGGAAACAACAGGTATGTGATTCAAACCTCACTCACATGAATGAGAAGGGGACTAGGTTGCCATTAAGCTAAACAATTGAAAAAAAAAAGTCAAAACAATAATTGTACAACTCTACCTTTATTAAGTTCTAATCTCCTCATAATAATATAATTAACTTAGTCCCAACATTATAATTATAGAGAAATTTACTCTATATATGCATCATATTCATGGATTAATTCTCCCTCCCAATTCTTTATAATTTGCTAGCTGTTTCTGTTTGGCCAGGATTCTATTATAGAAATCAAAGCAGAAGCGAAGAGTTGGTTTGCCCTTTGTGGTTTTAAACAGTAGAAATCCTGAATGGTTGCTAAAATGTTGTTGAAAGCAAAGCCTACCTTTCTAATAAAGGATTATGATGATTCAAAAATGTGGACCGCCTTGACAAGGCTTGATAAGAAGGATGCCTGAAGTTTAAGCATAAATATTTTAGCCTAAGAATATTATACTAAGGGCCAATTTGGTAATAATGTAATTTTTAAATTAAAATAATTGCTGTCAGCTATGGCAAATAATTAATCAGTTATGAAGAGAATCAACTAAAAATTTAGTAAAATTTATTTTAAAGGTATTGTGAATTTTAAAAATGTAGGGAGCAAATCAGGTTTTTCTTTCTTTCAATTAAAACCTTTTTGGACCGATCTCATACAACATATAAGAATTAAGTAATCTAGAAATTGTACCTTTGATGATCTGAGAAGACGAACGATTGAGAGTTGTAGATCCGTCTCCAAACGATCTTCCAGGCTATGACTCAAGATCGATCAACACTGGACGTGTGGCGTCTGTTTCACCACTCCCAATTGCAACTGGCGTCTCTTACATATCTTGTATATTTTTCTCGAAAATTCTGGAAATTCTCTTTTCCTATTTGGGAGAAAAGTACCCCTTTTATAATATCTTATGAAAAACCCTAGTATGTTAGGATTATGATTTCTCTTTTAATTTAAATATTTAAATATTTAAATTAAATATTATCTCTCCACTTACGTAAAAGTGGAGAGAATGTGTAACTAACTAGGGGACCACCTTGTAAAATATCACAAGCCCCCCTTTTACACTTGAATATAACATGCTAGGTTTTAACAAATATTATAATTATGATTTTCACCTAATACGCCAGTTTTCTTGCTTTTGGGTCCAATGATGGTGTTGTCAATTAAATGAGCTAACCCGGGGATCATTTGGGAACATACAATAGTGGCTACAATAATTAAATTTGTAATTAAACAAATGTAATTATTTAATTCCAATTCTACTCCACTATAAGATTGGAACTAACCTCCATAATTGTATGCTTGAATAATAATAATTCGCCCAAGCCACATTGATTTCTTTACTGCACAATCCTTTATACCACATCATTAATTAAATCGATATCTCAACTGTCCAATCGATTTAATTACACATTGTTCCTTGATACTTACTGGTTTTCTCTAATGATCATTTTCAACATATTAAATATGTTGACACACTCTGGCTAGAGAATTCTATGATCAAGTGCCGAAAACCCATCAAGAGATGTGTCGTACAAATTCTATATTGTTAATCTATAACTCCAATACTCATAATTGCCTCCACCAAGATACCGGGTAATCTTGATCACAAGTGTGTGTCGTGCCCATTGGTAACTCAAATGGAATAACAATTACAATCATGAAATCATAACTAACTCAAGATTAAGATTACAGTAAAATCAATGCCTATGAGATTTAATAAGTCGACCGATCGTTTCAAGGTTAATTAAATCTCATATGTGATCTTGTTCAATGTAGTCGTACTACATCAATAAATTCATACATGATTAAGACAAATCATTCAATGAATTCATTACAGTCTATACCTAAATAAAGTGCCCAACTTTATTTATCAACTGCGAACATAATTTATTTAATCATAAGATAACTTGTATTTATGTCTTCTGTGAATCCACATGGTGATCACATAAATACATATAATATGATCAAATGGACTTTACTCAAAATATTAATGCAATTTAGATACTTGAATAAAATACCTCATTTATTATATTGATCAGAAAAATTATTTATTATAATTAAATAAACACATGCTTTTAAAGAGCACATTTTCCCAACAAAAAATAGTTGCACGTGTTTGATAGATCTTACTATGAAACTGTTGTAAGAATATAAATGATTGAATTAGATATAATGTTGAATAAAATTTATTTACACATTTATAATCATGTAAATAAATTGTTTGTGTATATATAATAATCGATAAATAAAAATAAATATTTTATATTTTATTTTTATTTTGCTATCTTAATATAATTGGTAATAATAATAAGGGATATTATCATTTTACTACTAAATTTTTACTGACATATCATGTCAGTACTAAGGTTTGCCGAAAAGTGCATTTTACTACCAAAGTTTTGCGCCGTTTTCAGTTCACAACCATTCCGTTAGCAACATTAAAAATTTACTGATGTCATGAGGGCATTAAAGACATTTCCAGCTGTAAAAGTAAAATTATCTATTAATTTGATAGATAAATTATCATTTTACTACCGAACTTTTAGGAAAATTATCATTTTACTACCGAACTTTTAGGGAAATTATCATTTTACTACCAAACTCTTGGGGGTAAAATCGACTTTTAACTCAATTTCTGCTAAACATTAACTTTTTATTAACGGAATAGTAGTGAATTGATAACGGCGTAAAACTTTGGTACTAAAATACACTTTTCGGTAAACCTTGGTACTGACATGATATATCAGTAAAACTTTGGTAGTAAAATGATAATTTCCCTAATAATAATCTCTTTAAAGTTTAAAGTTAATAATTTTATTTCTTAATTAATAAGGATAATTTTGGATATACATACATACATACATACATACATACATACATACATACATATATATATTAAATATAAAAGTAATTCTCAAAATTAGATTTCAAAAAATTATTTATTTTCTCTTTTCAAAATTTACTGTAAGATAAAGTAATTTTGCCAAAAGTAATTTTTAGTAAAATTTATCAAATACTAAAATTTACTTTTAATTTTTAAAACTCACTTTTGAGCCTCCTAAAAGTAATCCCAATTAGGCACTAAGTGATTTTGAAAGTTTAATATTGCATCTCAAGTACATCTTGATTACTTATTAATTTGAGTCATGAATTAGTCTCAACGTGTAATTTAAAATAACTACATCTAAATCTAATGATTGAATATAACTACTAAGAAGATATCAATGACTCAAATTGTAACTAAATAATCTCTCTACTAAAAGAAAAAATTATGTTCGATATGCCTAAGGGTAGTGCACTCATTTAATATTGACCCGTCATTTGGTTGATGTGGTGGGTCTATTGGGGACCCATAAATTTAATATTTTTAGGATGTATAAAATGTTTCTGAAAAATTATCGATTCTTCAAAACCCCCATCAAACTTGCCAAATGGCAACTCATGGTTGGATGCTTGCCCCAAAAGTTTCCTTCCTCCACTACAATACTCACTGGACTCTAAATTGGCACCAGGCCAAACCCCAGCCTTTCTGCACGTGAGTAATTGTGTACATAGAGCAGCTTTTATGCACGTAACATGTCACTTGCTTTGGGTGATTGTTGGGGGATAAATTTAAGGATTTGAATCATTTTTTTTATAGATAATTATTGATTTTTTAGTTTCTTTTTCAATTATTTATTTTTTAGTTTCTTTTTCTTAAACCAATTGTATAATTGTACATTTTCAGAGAAAAAACAATTCCATTAATGATTGATCATGAATGCATAATTTTCGGGGGCAAAAAGATTGAAAGCATAGTGTAGCTTTTATGCACGTAACATGTCACATCGTTTGGATGATCGTGGGGAATAGATTTCATGAACATGTTCAAATTTTAATTTTTTAAAAAATTTTATATAGTTGTAAACCAAACTCTTTCAGAACTCTGTATTGTGTGAGAAACTTTTCCATCACAACCTCTGCGTGTCATGCGTTTTTTTTTAAAAAAAATTTCGTCTCAATTCTTTTTTTTTTTTCCTCAAACACAATTTAAACAAAATTACTTAATTAGTTTCTGAGGAGACAATCCCACAATGGCTCATTCATCTGGGAGGTAGTTGTTTATTTATTATATTTTATTGAAAGAAATCAATTTGCGCATTCATTTAGCATCTAAAGAAAAATGAATTTGTATCATCCAAACGTTGTGTATTAATCAATTAATTTGTATCATTCATGTTGCATATATTTTCACACTACTACATTTTTTTAATTGATCTTAATTGCGATCTTGAGTCAATTAATTTGTGCAGCAGCAAGGTCGCTCTTGCTAAACTTGCTCCTCTGGAGGCAGTGTTGTTTGACGTTGATGGAACTCTGTGTGATCGGATCCTCTTCACTATCACGCCCTATCTCAAATGCTTCAAGAGATTGGTTACAAAGGGGGAGTTCCCATTACAGAAGAGTTTTTTGTTGAAAATTTTGCTGGCAAGAGTGATGCTGATATGGCCAAGTTTCTCTTCCCCAATGATCTGCCGAGGGGGATGAAATTCTGTGACGGCAAGGAAGCAATGTTTCGGAGGTAAAATTCCTAGTCAAACTGAAGTCTGAAATCTTTAGAAACATCTTACATATAATCTGTATTCTATTGTAAATCGTTTTCTTGTTAATAGCTTTATTGTTTAGACAAATCTTTTGTGATTTCTAATTTTAGTTTAGACACGAGTCTTATGTTCAGGTTAATACAAATAGGAGTCTCTTTAGTCTTTTAAGGAAGAGTTGAGTTATTCAAAATTAATTGTTTTCATAGTCTATGTGAGTTTGGAAATTTTCTCATCTTTCACGGAATGAACGAGATCTAATATAGTAGATTCACATGTGTATATTCTCCAAATCAATGTGAGCTAAGCTTTTATTATTTCTTTATTTCAGACTTTTATGGTGTGTTTACTTATTGGGAATGTGAATGAAAATTAAGAAATGAAAATGAATGATATGTTTACTTGCTTAAATGAGAGGTGGAATAAGAATCAAGTGGTGGATGCCACTTAAAATTGGGAATGATAACTAGAGTTTCCATTCCCATGGGGATAGATGTGAATGGCAATCCCATTCCCTAAAGTAACTATATTACCCTTACTTAAACTTTGAAGTTCTCCATTTATCTTTCTTTATCATAATAATAATTATTATTACTATTATTGTAATAATATTATTATTATTGTAAATAATAATAATGACAATAATCAACTAAGGTCAGTGTTGTAACTTGTAACAATCCATTTCGATTTTAAAATAAAGTAAACACATTAACGATAATATAATTCATTCCGATTCCGATGTCCACAGTTAAAGTAAACAATTTATTATGATTTCTATTACCAATTCCAATTCTAGCCGATTCAGATTCCACTCAATTTTGATTCCAACCCATTCCGATTACTGATTAGTAAATACACTATTAGATTAAACAGAGTTTATACATTATTTTAGTTTTACCATCCACTTCAAGGAAATGACAATGATACCCTATGATTTGTGGAAATGATCACAGCATCTCCTTGTTTTTAGAAATTGTCACACATATTCTTTTTGGGATACACAGATCCATTTTTTAGACAAACAATTTCTAAAAATAAAAAGGTCTTTATGAACATTGTACCAAATCATGGAGACGTCGTTGTACTTTTTCCTACATTGTATTATTATTATTTTGTATTCACACAATATATACAGATTGGCCTCGGAACAATTGAGAGTTCTAAATGGCTTGGACAAAGTGAAGAAAGGGTTGATAGAGGTAACTATGATTTGTCAAAATGGTCATAACATCTCCTTATTTTTAGAAATGATCACACGTATCCGATACAAAGATCTCTTTTAAGAAAAATTATTTCTAAAAAATAGGGGGTCGTTATTAGCATTTTTTCTAATCATGGAGATGTAGCAAAACGTTTTTCCTACGTTGTATTATTAATATCTGTATTCACACTGCACATACAGATTGGCCTCGGAACAATTGAAGGCTCTAAACGGTCTGGGCAAAGTGAAGAAATGGGTTGAAGACTGTGGACTGAAACGGGCTGCCGTTACAAATTCTCCAAGAGCAAATGCTGAACTCATGATCACAAAGCTTGGCCTTTCAGGTTTTTTTGACGCTATTATCATCGGGGATGAATGCGAACGTGCAAAACCATTCCCAGACCCCTACTTGAAGGCAATTGAAATACTCAATGCCTCAAAGGATCACACTTTTGCATTCGAGGTCGGTTTAATTTCTTCATTTCTGAAATTGTATATTTCATATTAATTCCTCGATCGGAATCTCTCTTATAATTTGAATTCTTTATATTGAAAATGATAGCTTTCTTTTGTCTGGCCAGGGTTCTGTTTCAGGAATCAAAGCCGGAGTGGCAGCTGGTTTACACGTTGTGGGTGTAGCTACCAGAAATCCTGAACGGTTACTGTTGGATGCAAAGGCTAGCTTTATAATAAAGGATTATGAAGATCCAAAATTGTGGGCTGCTTTGGAAGAGCTTGACATGAAGAAGGATCCTTGAAATTCAAATGTATACTGTTTGACTTGTTTGCATATATGCTCTCAAAAACAATTTTAGATTTATTTCGTGAAATTACTTTGTTTTAGATTTATTTCGTGAAGTTACTTTGCTGTAATTGAAATTTAATATGCATTATTTATGGGTATATAATTATTATATGTGATATAAAATAAGATTATTTTATTTGGACAACATTCTAGAAAAATCATTCTAATGGTTGATTGATCCAGACCGCGAATAATGATTTTTTAATACCTTATAAGCTTGATATTTTTTCTAGGCATTACTCGTGTTAATATATATATTAACAATTTTGGTCTATACTTGTTGTGCTACTACATGTTAAAATGATTTACTCAGTCATTGAGGAGCTGACAGGGCAAACAGGTGAGTGTTAATTAACACTAAAAATTGTATATTTAATAAAGTTAAAATTCTTATTATTTTTATTTACAGTGTTGATTCATGAGTTCATAACTTATAAATTATTTTAATACTTATCTAATCAAATCTTATGTTAAATAAAATTGTAATATATTAATTTTATCTTAATTTTATATTATAAATATATTTTAAAAATAAAGAGTAAATCGAAGCTGAAAGCAGGAGACGCAAAAGATGAATTGCATTGATAATAAAAAGGAAGTGGAGCCATTTGAAATGTATTATTGGAGAAATATAATTAACTAAAAAATAAAGTGATGGTCAATTAATTGCCGCCACTTTTGGCTATCACTCATTTCTTTTTTGTTTTTATGTGTATATAAATAAATAATAATAAAATAAGAAAATATAAAGTTGCTGGCTACCTATAAAAGGGGAGAGAGTTCTGAGGCCAGAGAGGGGGAAGAGAAAGAAGAGAATTGGGGAAAGGAGCGGAAGATGGAAGTTTAGAAAACAATTTCTTCCCTTTTCTTTTGTATTTAATTTTTTTATAATATATTTCAGAAGTTTATTAAATAAAATAAGTGTCTTGTTTATCAAAATGAGTGGCTAATTTTCAAGGTAAGGTGAAAAGTGAAGCTCAAATATTTAAATTATAAAATTAATTACTCTCTCATGTTAAGTTTATGGTTTATTATTTTGATTATATATTTACAAGCTATATTTTCAACAGTTATTTTTATTTTATTTTAATCTGTAAATCTAGATCCACTTTGGATACATGAGGTATTTAGACATAATGGTGGCACACCTTTATAATTGTGGCACATCATGTATTTTATCCACATATTTATCTATAAGTGGTTAATTAATAATTAATTTTAACAGTAATTAAATTAGTAAAAATGTAATTGAGAGAGAATATTATGACCATAATTTGAATACTAAGAATGAATCCTCTAACCTTAGTACTTTTTAAACAAATAGTTTTTTTGCAATAAATTTTATTTAATAATCAACAACTCAATTTTTTGACTCTCTGTAGTTCAACCGCGGACTCGTCTAATTATATTGTAACTAAACACTTTTATACTTGCGAGTAATTGACACTTTTAATTTGTATTAGGTTTTTGGTGCCGTTGGTAGGGAATTTTATAAATTTGGTGTCGATTTTTCCTTTTTTTATTTTTTCATTATTACTTTTACTATTTATTTCTCCTATCATCATTCCTTAGTTTAGATCTCATCATTTTATTTCATTTTGTAAAATGATAGTTAGCTCCCTTCTTTCACTTGAAATTTTGATATTGCCTGTAAAACTAATGGAAAACTTCATTTTGACCCAAAAGTTGTTGCAAATTAGTCCCTAAATCGAATTAGAAATTGGATCTTTGGACTACAACTTATTCTTTGGAATTTTAGACTTAAGTACTAAATGAATCTTGAATTTTGGACTTTGTGGATACAATGAACATGAATTTGGACTTTTAAAATTACCATTAACGTCGAGAATTTAAATTAATTACTTAATTAGTTGGTAGCTCTTAAAGTCGTTAAAAAAAAAAAGAAATTCCACATCTCGAAGTAAGTATTTCTTTATTTTATTTTTCCACGTAATTTCATTTTTCCTTAGTTCTATTTTCTTTTTCTTTTCTTACATTTCATTTTTATTTCGTAGTTATTTCATTCTTTATTATTGTGTCATTAATTTATATGGCTGGTTTTAAATATTGTCTAATTTGTTAATATTTTATTAATGTCTTATTATGTTTTGTTTAATTAGTTTGTTTATATGGATAGTTTAAGCGCCTATTAAGTTATTTTTATTTCGTATTTTTTATATCTAATCACTTCCTTTTACTGATTGTTTTTGAATCTTGAACCACACATTTCAAGCATCATTTGACAAATACACCAACGTATATAGATATGTGTATCATTGAGTATGCCATCAAGATCTTTAAATATGAGCTTATTTTTCAAACACTTAAAAATTATTTTTGAGAATGTCCCAATGGAAGCACTGTCGAGTAGACAATTCAATAACATTTATGTGCTTTATGGGTTTTACTATTGAAGAGTCAAAGAGTTCATTAAGGCAGCTATAGATCTTTGTTGCGTCTTAGTAGAAAGAAAAATACACCTAGTGTATGGAGGAGGTGATCGAAGGTTATTAAAGCTTGTATACTAAAGGAAGTCAAGTTCTAGGTATCATCCAAAAAGCCCTAAAACCTCTATGATGTTTGCCTGGTTAATTGGAGAGGAGTTAATCGTCTCAAGTATGCAAGAAAGAATATCCAAAATACTAAATCATGCCAATGCTTTCATTTTCTTACCAAGAGGTCTTGCAACTCTAAAAGCACTAATTACATTTGCATATTGGGCCCATTTAATCATTCATAAAAAACCCATATGTTTGTTAATTGTTAATAACTTTTATGATTACCTAATAACATTTCTTAATCATGCAATCAAGAACTATTTTATTTCATTAACAGTGGAAAAAATCTTTATTAATTTGTACTACTGCTAATCCATTGCTTGATTTTTTACAAACTTACAGACCAAAGTTAGATCTAAAGCCCTTTGAGTTGGATTAGTCGACTAATGATAGTAGCAGTAGCCCTAGTAAAAGGCATAAATTAGATTTAACTTTCTGTTTGTAGGTATTTCTATTGCAGATTCAATAATGTCTTCTAAACTCTACTTATTCCCTTTAAGACATTGAGGATAATGTTTCACTCTAGTTAAAAGAGGGAACATTTGACAATTATGGAATAACTTATAGTTTTGTTTGTTATTTTTGTTTTACTAAATTCTTAGTTCTGGTGATGTTTTTACTAACTTTAAATAAATTTTGAGTTGAAAATAGCTGGATATGGAGTATAGTGACTCTAGAAATGCATTTTCTTAGTTTAAGTGATATTTTGTATTGTTTGTTAAAAAAAAACAAATTTGTGAATTTTCCATTCCAATATTATTGACTAGATACATGCACGACAGGTTCTATTATGGCCATCTTGAAAGATTCTACAAACCATTCTAGTCACATGCACGCAGGTGATGGTGGTGATAAGTTGAGATTTTGTAATACCTAGTCCTTTCATTTCATTTGTGAGCAACAACCACAGACAATAGTGATTTTGCCAATAAATAAATTAATAAAATAAAATAAAATAAAATAAGAGAAAAAAAAAGATGCTCTTTTTTAGTAGCTAAATCTCTTGCCTAATCAGTAGAGGATATTTGCATAAAACAGAAAGGGTTGATCAAACTTATGTTATGTATGAGCTCTTACTTGGCAATTGAATCTACTGCCTAATTAGCAGAGAGTATTCGCATAAAACGGTAAGAGTTCAATTTATCCAACATAGTTCTTTCTTAATAGTCCAATCTCCTACTTAATCAACAGAGGGTATTTGTGTAAAATAGTTAAAGTTGATTAAAAATACATTATAAATAAACTTGGTGCTAAAAAAAGAAACTTTGACAAGATGGTAATGAAATGCTAATTATGCAACGCAAGAGGGGAGTGATTTGAGTTTCTAAAATTTAAGCTGATCAAACCACACAACAATTTAATCTAATACCTTAATAAAATAAAAAATAATAAATTTAACAATACTAAAAAATAAAAGAGTAAGGGAAGAAAGAGAAAACACAAAGATTTTTTATTTGGTTCGGTAATCTCCGCGTACGTCCATGCTTCCAAGCAAATCAAGCTTAGGGATTTCACTATCCAAGCCTCCCAAGGCTTCAAATATTTACAATTGACTTCTAATGTGTCAATTGACCTTTACAATAAGAGATTATCTCATATTCTCTTAACCTAAGTGTTTCTCATACTCAAACTCTCACAAATTTGATAAAGAAGTGACGGTTTAATTGTTAGAATCAAGCGCTTGCCATTGGGCTAAAAGCTATAGCTGGCCAGTGAAGGCCACTCCCATTTCACTACACACTCAGAGTCCTTCAGAGCATCTCGTTTCACTGACTTGGCTACCCCCCTGGGATTTACGCCTCCGCCAGTTATCGAACCCGAGACCTCCTTCTCTCCTGAGCATTAGTCCATCACAGTTGCACCATTTCAGCTAACAAGCTATAGCTGATAGCCAAGGTGCAACTTTATTTCCTTATACCATGGAAGCGCAGAGCCCCACAACTAAGCGGTGGATGGACATGAGGGGCTGCACACATTTGAAATTGTGCCAACGGGCCGGGCAGTTACGCCCTAGGTAACCTTACTGCCACCTCAATGGAATTACACAGAAGGATGTTACACCCACAAGCGCACAGAAGAATTGTTGGGGCCCCATAACCTCAACAATCCCCCCCCCCACAAAATTGCTTCTGTGGCGGCTTGAACCCGTGACCTCGCTCTGATACCAATTGTTAGGATCAAGCGCTTGCCATTGGGCTAAAAGCTATAGCTGGCCAGTGAAGGCCACTCCCATTTCACTACACACTCAGAGTCCTTCAGAGCATCTCGTTTCACTGACTTGGCTACCCCCCTGGGATTTACGCCTCCGCCAGTTATCGAACCCGAGACCTCCTTCTCTCCTGAGCATTAGTCCATCACAGTTGTGTTAACATTTATGTTAACATAATGTTGATTTTGATGATAACAAACAAAATTAAGAATGATTAAGTTTTTGAAAGCTTAAATTATTTTTTCATACATTTTAAATAAATCATTATTTTCACTTTATAAAGGTTTTATATTTAATGGAAAAATGATTTCATGAAATTGGTTGTTTTTTTTCAAGTTTATGGTTTAATTGAAGGAATTTTGAAAACTTTGAAATGAACAAGTATTGCTTGAAATTTTGGAGAAGGATTTATTTGAAACGTTTTATAGCATTTTGGGCCATATCATAATTTCAGAATGTTTTGGGATTCACAAAGTAATTTTTACAAATTCTGAAATTGGACTTAATGGCAAAATTTATAACGTTTTGGGCCATAATACAGTTATGAAAAGTTTTGGGGTCAAAACTATAATTTTGGAAAATAGTGCACTATGCCATTCTTAGCAAGCGGCAATCGGTTATGCTAAGCGGCAATCCGGTTATGAGGCGAAAACTTTCCGGATGAAAAGCGGCAATCCGGTTTCTGGCGTAATCCGGTTATGGCGAAAAACGGAGCATAAACGGCAATCCGGATATCACAAGCGGCATTCCGGATACTCAAAAATTTGAATTTTTGCCTTAACGGTAACATGCAAGCGGAATTCCGGATACCATAAACGGTAATCCGGTTATGAGTAAAAAGTGAATAACGGCTAGTTTTTTAGCTCCAACTATAAAAACTCAAAGCCAATTCATTTTCAAGAACTCAAGCAAGCAAAATCAAAGAGCACACAACATATATCAAGCTCTCAAATCGCAAATCAAAAACATTGAATCATCTTTTGTTCTTCAATTTGTTCATCTACTCTTAAAGAGAGTTTTGTTGTAATCTTTATTTTTCTCATCAAATTTGTGAGTGTATAAGTGTGGGAAACACTTGAGTGAAGAGATTGGGGGATAATCTCTTGTTGTAAAGGTTCATTGACACCTTGGAAGTCAATTGTAAACATTTGAAGCCTTGGAAAGGCTTGGATAGTGAAATCCTCAAGCTTGGGTTGCTTGGAGGCGTGGACGTAGGCGGGGATAGCCGAACCACGTAAAAATCCTTGAGTTTGCTTTCTCCTCCCTTACTCATTTATTATTGTGCATTTATTGAATTTATTGTTTTCGAATTTATTAAGGCATTAGATTGGATTGTTGTGTGTTTTGTTAAGATAAGTTTTTAAATCCCAATTCACCCCCCCTCTTGGGTTGCACACTTGTATTTCAATTGGTATCAGAGCAAGGTGCTCTTGTTTAGACTTAACCGTCTAGAGTTAAAGATCAATAGCAACCTAAATTAGCTCAACCATCATGGAAGGCCAATCTACCACTAGACCTCCATTTTTCGATGGAAATGATTATCCTTATTGGAAAACTAGGATGGGAATCTTTTTACAAGCCTTAGATTATGAAATATGGGAAATAGTTTGTGATGGTTCATTCATTCCTAGGAAGAATGCTTTAAGTGAGTCGGATAAGAAAAAGATGTCTTTAAATTCAAAGGCTATGAATGCTTTGTTTTGTGCCTTAGATAAAAGGAATTTTATAGAGTTTCAAATTGTTCTAATGCTTATGAAATTTGGAGAAAACTTGAAGTTGTGTATGAGAAGACTACAAACAAGGAGGAATTTCATGAAGTGTCGAATTTGGCACTTATGGCAATTGGAGATGAATCGGATGATGAGCTTGATGAGGTAAATGATCATACCTATGATGAATTATATGATGCTTTTAAAGAATTGCATGATGAGTGGATGAAACTTGGTAAAAAGAATGCATGCCTTAAGAAGAAAATGCTAGAACTTACAAATGAAAATGAATCTCTATGTGCAAAGATTACATGCCTAGAATTAGAGAATAAAACATTGCATGATAAAGTTGCACTATCAAATGAGAAATGTAACACTTCACACGAGCATCTAAAATCTAATGTAGATGACTTTAAAAATGAAAAGGATGGTTTACAAAAATGCAATGATTCATTAAATGAAAAGATTAAAGTACTAGAATTAGAGAATAAAACTTTGCATAATAGAGTTGCATTATCAAATGAGAATTCTAGCACTTCACATGAGCATTTAGAATCACATGTGAATGAGTTGAAAAATGAAAATGAAATGCTTAGAAATAAGAACAATGATCTAAAGGAGATTGTGCTAAAATTTACAAATGGGCAAAAGATGTTGGATAACTTGCTAAACTCCCAAAAATGTGTGTTTGACAAATGTGGTATTGGTTATAAGCCTAATTTGAAGCAAAAGTATTATAAAAACTACTTTGTGAAGAATACATCCATTAATGATCAAATTGTATGCCATTATTGCAATCAAAATGGTCACATGAAGAATAGATGTGTAGTTAAAAGAAATGCATATTATGGAGCAAAATGTATTTGGGTTCCAAAAGGAACCATTGCTAACATTCAAGGACCCAAGAGTATTTGGGTACCAAAGGGCACAACGTAAATGTTTTCTTTGTAGGTACCACAATCAAGGAATGGTGGAGAGTTCCTTGATGAAAGCTAGTGAGTGTAATCACTTGATCATGAACTAGGAGAAAATGATGAGGCAAGATGATTTAATTGTTTTGGTAACAATTCTTGCCATATTGATTTTGTTGAATGGATTATGATAAATAGATAATACCTTGAATTTGTGAAAGTATGCTTGTATGTTTACATGATGGAATTATCATTGTAAATAACATTGAGTGATTTAACATGATGTCTTTGTTTGATTTTGATGATTGCATGATCTTTGATTTCATCTTCTTAATTGTCTATCATCATTGTCCATCTCTTATGTATGTGTGAATTCATATGCCATTAATTGTGTTATATCGTCATTCATTTATAAAATTCGCACACATAACTTATTGCATTTATGAATTTGATCACTTATTCTTTTAGCTCATAATGATGGCTTTTCTTAATAGCTATGTTGATTTTGATGATCTATATATTGCCATTATATACGTATGCTTTGATGAGTACATGTATTTGATGAAGTTTGATCTTATGGGATCTATGATTGGTCTTGTATGCATTTATGTTTCATGTATTAAATGACTTATTGAAAAGTTTTGAATCTCAAAATGGTTTAAAATTGATCAATTTTTAAGCCAAAAATAAATTTGTGTGTTTAATACAAGTTTAAGAACTTACTTTATCTCAAAAATATTTTTCATAGCTTAACCAGATAAGAAATTCGGAAAACCGGATGCAAGTTTGATCTTTGCTGGACACAACCGGATGACCGGTTATGCAATCTGGAAATCCGAATTCTTGCTGTCCACTCTCTGGACCACAACCGAATATCCGGTTATCCACATCCGCAATCCGGATTCGTGCTTCTTGAACTATTCTTCTTCATTTTCTCTCTTTCGGTAAACCGGATAAGTTTTCTCTCTCACTCTTTAAAATCCACCATTTCTTTTTAATCAACACCATTCATTGCCTTAAATCATCTCTAAAATCATTTTAATTGATTCAAACTTACCCATTGTATTCAATATCTTAAAAAAATCTGAATTTGTGCATTTTGATTTTTTCAAATTACCACTTCCATAGTGTTCTCTCCTTATGGATTTTTCCATAGTTCTCTATTTATATTATGCACATATATTTTCATATGCATGGTTGCTTTCATTGTGGTTTGAGGATGATTATCGTTTGATATTTGAATGTTTTATATTTGGATAATGTGGAACTAATGTGCTTATCTTGAGATTTTGATGATTGATAGGAGGAGCTTTTTACTATATTTGATAATGAAGAGGAAATATGATTTGTAAGGAAAAATACATATACTTTGAAATTCTTAAGCATATCAATTTTTTTTCTTGTTTTATTAAAATGTCACATTAGATCTTTGATGAGTTTAGTTGTCTTGATTTCTAAAAATGTGATTAGTAATTATAGAGCTTGGATTGTTGATATTATACTCTTATGACTTTTGCATTCCCTTGCTTAGCTTATTACTTGTTCTATTTTGGATAATATGCATTTTGAACTGTTTGTTGTCCAAAGGGGGAGACAAAATAATATGTCATTTTGATGTTGTCAAAAAGAGGAGAATAATATGCATTTTGAGTACTGTTTTGAGATATGATTATGATGTTGATTTTGATGAATTTGAAGATATGATGATTTGATTACATGGTTGTTTAATATGATGATTTCATGTTATAAGTTGCTAATTGATAGAATGATGGTTCATGATATTTTGGTGTGATGATTTGTGTATAGAATTGGCTTGTATCATGATTTATGATAATTTGGGAGTAATATTGCTAAACTTGTATTTGAGGTGATGCTTGTTGTTAGGGGGAGATTCTATCAAAATTTCTACTCGGACAACATGGGTAACAAATTTGCTACTCTTATTCTTTTCCTTTAAGTTTTCTTTTTAATGATGAAGGGGAAGAAGAATACATGTTTTTTTAAATTTATAAAAATTTTCTACTCTTTTTCTTTGCAAATTAAAGTTTTTTCTTTTTGATGATGAGGGGGAGAAGAATACATGTATTTAAATTTTGTTAATTGATAAATTGTAAGAGAAACTTACTTTTAAGGAGAGCAATTTATGGAATCATTCTTTAAATACATGAAAAGTTTGTCATCATCAAAAAGGGGGAGATTGTTAACATTTATGTTAACATAATGTTGATTTTGATGATAACAAACAAAATTAAGAATGATTAAGTTTTTGAAAGCTTAAATTATTTTTTCATACATTTTAAATAAATCATTATTTTCACTTTATAAAGGTTTTATATTTAATGGAAAAATGATTTCATGAAATTGGTTGTTTTTTTTCAAGTTTATGGTTTAATTGAAGGAATTTTGAAAACTTTGAAATGAACAAGTATTGCTTGAAATTTTGGAGAAGGATTTATTTGAAACGTTTTATAGCATTTTGGGCCATATCATAATTTCAGAATGTTTTGGGATTCACAAAGTAATTTTTACAAATTTTGAAATTGGACTTAATGGCAAAATTTATAACGTTTTGGGCCATAATACAGTTATGAAAAGTTTTGGGGTCAAAACTATAATTTTGGAAAATAGTGCACTATGCCTTCTTCAGTAGCAGCGGCAATCGGTTATGCTAAACGGCAATCCGGTTATGGGCGAAACTTTCCGGATGGCGGCAATCCGATTTCTGCGGTAATCCGGTTATGGGCGAAAAACCTTCGGAGCATAAACGGCCCGTCCGGATATCACAAGCGGCATTCCGGATACTCAAAAATTTGAATTTTTGCCTTAACGGTAACATGCAAGCGGAATTCCGGATACCATAAACGGTAATCCGGTTATGAGTAAAAAGTGAATAACGGCTAGTTTTTTAGCTCCAACTATAAAAACTCAAAGCCAATTCATTTTCAAGAACTCAAGCAAGCAAAATCAAAGAGCACACAACATATATCAAGCTCTCAAATCGCAAATCAAAAACATTGAATCATCTTTTGTTCTTCAATTTGTTCATCTACTCTTAAAGAGAGTTTTGTTGTAATCTTTATTTTTCTCATCAAATTTGTGAGTGTATAAGTGTGGGAAACACTTGAGTGAAGAGATTGGGGGATAATCTCTTGTTGTAAGGTTCATTGACACCTTGAAGTCAATTGTAAACATTTGAAGCCTTGGAAAGGCTTGGATAGTGAAATCCTCAAGCTTGGGTTGCTTGGAGGCGTGGACGTAGGCGGGGATAGCCGAACCACGTAAAAATCCTTGAGTTTGCTTTCTCCTCCCTTACTCATTTATTATTGTGCATTTATTGAATTTATTGTTTTCGAATTTATTAAGGCATTAGATTGGATTGTTGTGTGTTTTGTTAAGATAAGTTTTTAAATCCCAATTCACCCCCCCTCTTGGGTTGCACACTTGTATTTCAAGTTGCACCATTTCAGCTAACAAGCTATAGCTGATAGCCAAGGTGCAACTTTATTTCCTTATACCATGGAAGCGCAGAGCCCCACAACTAAGCGGTGGATGGACATGAGGGGCTGCACACATTTGAAATTGTGCCAACGGGCGGCGATTCGCCCTAGGTAACCTTACTGCCACCTCAATGGAATTACACAGAAGGATGTTACACCCACAAGCGCACAGAAGAATTGTTGGGGCCCCATAACCTCAACATTAATCTATGATGATTTGCGAATTGGAAGCTCAAAATATGTTGTTTACACTTTTTTATACTTGCAAAAGTCTTAAAATTAAAGTTGTATTTGAGTTTATATAGATTTAGTCCAAAAACTAGCCGTTATATGTAAATTCCAGTAAGTAAGTAAGCGGCTAGCCACTTAATTAGCTGGCTCCCCGCTTCAGTACAGTGAAAGTTACCATTAAAATTTGATTTTTGCTACACTAATACTGTTCACAAAATTATATTTTTACCCAAAACTTTATGTAATTATACTATAGCCAAATATGTCATAAAATTTTACAAACATGTCCAATTTTAGAATTTCTAAATAATAATTATTACTACCAAATTTTTTTAAAATTATAATATGGCCCAAAACATAATAATATTTTTTAAAGAAGTCCTTTTCAAAATTTAACATAATACTTATAAATTTCAAAGTTTTCAAATCATTTTCAATTTAGTCTAAAACTTGAAAATATGAAATTTTCCTCAAGCGGCTAACTGCTAGTTCTCAGGCGGTTAGCCGCTAACTCTCTGTCCATTTAGGATATTTACACCCATGTCCTCAAACTTTCATAAATTATGCTACACCCCAAAATGTTTCAAATATTTACAAATAGGTCTAAATTCGGAACTCAAAACAATACTTATTAAAATCAAAGATTACAAAACGTTTTCATTTTAGTCCGTATTTTTAAAAACAACTAATTTCATAAAATACTTGACTTATAATTGCAAAAGTTTTGGTTTATGAAAAATTATGATTTATTAACCAAAATTTTGAGCTTTTCAAATGCTAAACCACACATATATTAAATAATACGTGCTTTACAAAAATTGTCACAATAATGAGTCCGTTGAGCTCTAAACTTTATTCTTGATCGCACTATTGTTTGTTGAGTGTCTTGAACTTGATTTCACGTGATTTACTTTAACATAAATATTATCCTTCAAGAATTAGTGAAATGTGAAATATAGTATTTACCAAATCACTTAAGACATATGTTTGTTATCATCAAAATTATATTATGAGAAGCCCTTTAGGCTAACTGGTAAGAATGAAATTATTTCTTTATTCTGATAAAACCCCATAATCATTATGTTGAACACCACTGAGAATAAAAGAAGGTTTGCTGAATTGTTGATTGAAGGGTGGGTGGTGTAAGGGAGGGATAGAATTTTAGAAAAGTTCATTTATTTGGTAAATAGAATTTCAATTTAGATTTGAATTTTATTATATATTACCGCTTAATTTTTTAGGGACTAGCAATAAGTAGGTCGGAGAAATTTTACATTTAATAAGGTTAAAATTATCATTTTTCACTTGTAATATTGATTTGTGCGTTCATAACTTATAAATTTTCTTAATACTCCCGTAATAAAATTTTATGTTAAACTAAACTATAGTATTTTAATTTTATCTAAATTTTATATTGTAGATATATTTGAGAAATAAAGAGGAAATTGGAGTAAAAAACGAGATAAAATATGGATTGATTGATAAATAAAAAAGAAATGGAGTAATTTAAAATATATTATTAGGAAAATACAAATATTAAAAAAGTAATAAAGTGATGGTCAAATGGCAGCCGTTACTTTTGACTATCACTCATTTTTTGTTTTTATATGTAAATAAATAAATAAATAAAATAATAATAAAATAAGAAAAGGTGCGAGTTAAGAGGCAGGAGAAGAGGGGACGGAAAGTAGAGAATTGGCCAAAGGAACGGAGATGGAAGTTTAAAAAACCATTTCTTCTCTTTTCTGTTGTATTTAATTTTTCTATAATATATTTTAGAAGTTTGTTAAATAAAATGAGTATTTTGTTTGTCAAAATGAGTGGCTAATTTTGTAAACTAAAGTGAAAAATAAAGCTTAAAGATTCAAATTATGAAATAAATTATTATCTCAAGTAAGTTTATAGTTTATTATTTTAATTATATATTTACAACTTATATTTTTTGCTAGTTTTTTTATTTTATTTTAATCTGTAAATCTATATCCACTTTGGATCCATATGATATTTGAACATTATATTGACACACTTATATGACTGTGGCACATTATGTACTTTATACCCAGATTTATCCATAAGTGGTTAATTAATAATTACGTCTAATAATAATTTAGCGAAAGTACAATCCAGAGAGAACATTATGACCATAATTTGAATACTAAGAGTGGATTTCGTAATCTTAGAACTTTTGAAACGATTAATTGACTACCATAATTTTAGATTTTCTGTGGTTCAACCATGGACTCACTGAATTATTCAATAAATATATAGTCTTATAATTGGGAGTAATTAACACTTTTGAGTTATGTTATGTGTAATATAAACAATTGGGGTCTTACATAATATTAAAAAATTATCTCTGCACAATCTCTATTTTGTGATATGTATATCTAACCACAAAAAAAAATTTAACAAGTTTTACATATCACCAAGTTTTTAAATTTATATCAATCAACCACTTTATACTAACACCATTAAAATTTATTAAAGACCAATAGAATCTATTAAGGAATCTAAGTAAAAGGACCATTTCATCCTTGAATATATTAAAGACTATTTTACCCTTTGAAATTTTAAAAAATGATAGATTTATTGGTACAAAACAATGATAGTACAAAGATAATTTTCCTACAATATTTAGATTATATAAATGCTCAATGTGGGATCCATAACTCTCACATAATAGATAAATTAAAAGACAAGAAAAATACACAATCTAATATATTATAGAACAAAATATATAGTTTAGGAGCCTTTTTTTTTCCCTTGTCATATAGTTTATCCCTTTTTGGAACTCTATTCATATAGAAGTTACCTTCCAATCCAAGATTTTATAAAATTCGTGATTTCCATATTGGAAAATTTAAGCTTAAACTCTAAATTGATTTTAGTTTCATAATATGTAAATGTTGAGATGGCCAACAACCTGAGCGACACGGGGCTTGATGTGCGTTAATATAGGCTTGCACGGCACGAACACACATTAAAAGGGCACGTGGCATGACATGGTGCACACGTGGGTTGGCTAGACTTGGATTTTCAAATACGCAAGCCTTAAAAAGTATGTTGCGACTTAAGACGGGTGAAAGCATGATAAATGAAAAAGCTTGTGAAAAACATGCTTCAAATTTTATGACTTAATTTTTATTTAATTACACTGGTATGTTCTTTATGTAAATGTGATTGAATTGAACAATATTAAATATCATTGTATTATGTTCCATTTCAATTGAGTCGAATTTGTATTATTCATTAACTTTATGTTATTTTAAACTACTAACTAATTGGTTATTAATCAAAATTCTTTCTACATCCAATTTCTCATTACACCCATTCAAAAAATTTTAAAATCATAATTTTCCTAAAAAGCCCTCTTAATTCCCAAAAAAAAAAATGTTCTGGTCTCTTGACTAACGTATTTGTCTAACCAAAACTGTAAATCTATTCTTCGCAAGTGTAAACCAAATCAAATGAGATATTAATAAAAATCATGGCTTCTTTGCAAAAGTTATGGCTTCCAAGTTCAGTTTGAAGTGCCTGTTTGGTATGCCTTATTTAATGATCATAAGTGCTTATTTAATCCCATAAGCACTTGTCATAATTTTTGTTGTTGTTTGGTTGTTTTTCTAATAGAGCTTTTGAAGGTTAAATAAGCTATTTACCTCTACTTATCATAATTCTTGCTTTTAAGTCAAGTTTGAATGGCTTGGCCATGCTGTGCGTCGGTAGCAAAGAGGGCTTCATAACGAGAAAAACAAATTGAAGTAAAATCCATTTCAATAAACATTAATTTTGTTTATAGAATTGTAACTTGTCTAAAACGCTAGTATTGTGCAATGGCCTTTGGTGAAGATGCAACATTGCAATTGTGATTGAAGAGATGCTAGAAAGTCACAAGGATTCAAAAGTAATTTTATTTGAGATTTTTTTAATATTAAAATTTTATTAAAGTATGGGTGTAATGAGTACTTAAATGGGTTCAAATAGGCCCACCCTATAAATTTGTGTTATAATTAAGTGAAATGTTGCTTGTTAATTTTTTTCTTTTTTTACTATTATTCTTTTTATGTTATGGAAATAATATGAAAATTTTTCTCTTAATATACTTGAAGTTAATGAGCTAATCACCTTCTACTAAAACTTAATAAAAAAAATTGTAATTTGACTAATTTTTAATTTTATTACTATTTATCTTTAAAAATATGGAATTATTGAACTTTTTATACCATATTTAAATATTTGTTTGCATTAGATAACCATAAATTAACTTGATTTCATAGGTATCGGTTAGTACGTAATATTAATCATACTTCACATCCTCCCAAAAAGGTGGATATGGTATGGTTCACCAACTCACTGAGCCGTGCAGTGCCGGCCCACCTGCTGTCATAAGCTTATATCTACTGTTGGCCGTCTCTCATTAAATGTATGATTCTAGGTATTAATTGCTCATGGTTTTTGTCACTATGACTTGAATATGAATAAAATCTTTCATGTGTGCTTCATCAATTTTTGTTAATGCTGTCGATGGAAGTGGAGATGCTGTCAAGCATTTTTGAAGTACGTAACTTCAATCACTTGAATATTTTGAAGACTAGTGCTAGAGAGAGAAGCGCGAAAAAAAAAAATTGAGAGAATTTTTCTCCCTTTCTCTCTACCCATTTATTCTTTCTCTACTTTTTTTTTTATTATTTTTTTCATCTTTTTTTTTGTATTTCTCTACGGCAAATATTTTCCTATTTTGAATCATGCACTGATGTATTAGCTCATTTCTTCTGACATTTTCCAGCCATTAATTCGTATTCAAGCCCAAGCCCCACGGCCTGGATTTCTACAATGACTTCTTATTACTAATATTTTGTTGCCAGCTGACTCTTATTGGCTTGATGTTCAACATTATTACAAGTTAACTGAATATGTCATGTCATTAACGTACATAGTTACAGAGTTGAACCGTTTTTCACTTTTGAGAACCGTTCGGTGGTACGAGAAAACGTATTAAATTAAAAAAAAAATAAAAATCGACATATAATTAAAAGAAGACGTACGTATAGTCTACAACAGTAATCCCTCAAAATTCATCGCCTCTCGTAATTGTAAACAGCAACAAAATGAACTAGTGTCAAAGTCTAGCATTCCAATGAAAGAAAATCTTGCCAAATGATGATCAAATTAAACAAATTAAATCTAGAAAATAAAACCACATTTGAAACAAGCAGATATCTGAAGATACCAGATAAGAGAGTAGTGCATCAAAAGCCGTTCCCACTATCTTCGCATTCCCATTCGGCTGGGGGAGGGACTGACCTCAATCTTTCTGGAATTTTCAGCTTTGGAATCTCTGCTGCGATCTTTAAGCCTCTAAGCACAGGCATAGCTCCTTCCTCTACTTGCCACTCAACTAATCCGTCAGCATCAAGTTGGAGGATTTCAAGAAGAGGAAAACCTTCAGCCCTGCAGCTCAATTTCTTTACATAGTGGCATCGAAAGTGCAAGTCAAGAATCATCAGGTTCGGCAGCATCTCTAATGCGGGCATCGGATCTTTCTCAGGGTATGGAACTGATAGCGATAAGCATTCAAGATTTGGCAAGAACACATGCATATCTTCTGGTAATTTCTTCATCCTTCCACTTAACCTCAAATCTACAAGGCATTGACAGTGAGAGAGTGGTTGAAGTGAAGCGAATGAATTAGCATCCAAGAGTTTAACTGACAAGAATCGAAGGTTTTTGAGTTTGGCAATAGATTCAAAACTGAATACCGTTTCTCCCTCCCATTCATCCTCGTCCTCTTCAATGTGCAAGTCTCGAAGGTTAACCAGCTTAGCAGTGTTAACCTTATTCCAACTTTTAGACTGTACATACTTCAGAGTCTGAAGATTAGTCAAATTTTCTATTGGCAGAGTACCTTTGAAATTTCCAATTAAGTGTCTCAACTCTTGCATCATATTAATTTCAATTGGTAGTTCCGCTGGCCCCCCAACAACATCCGAAAAGTCGAGAGTTTGTAGTCTCTGCAACTTGACAATGGAAGATGGAAGAATCCCTATATTTGAGCTCCTTAATCCCAAATACTTTAAGTGAATCAAATTTCCTATCTTTTCAGATAAGCGGTTGCGCCCGTGCAATAAAGTCAACTCTCTATCCAGATCACCCTCAACATCAAATACTCTTAATAGGAAAAATCTTTCGAACAAGACTGGTAAGTGTCGCTGTACAACAAGCGTCTCATCCCACATCTGGTTGAAGAGCAGAAGGGAACGTGCGAGTGAATTGCCATGATGTAGCCAGAAGCAACTTGGGGAATGAGAATATATAGCTTGCCGTCGACATGATGATATGACCGAAGAGCGAGTTGGATTTTTTGCTTCATCACAAATGAAAATAAAATTAAGCTCTTTTGCCTTTTGGATGGCAAGATCCCGCAGAAGATCATGGACTCGACATGTTGAAATCCTTCCCCAACATCTTTTTTCTACTTGAATTAAGCTTCTATCAATCAACTCATCAAGAATATCTTTAGTCACCTCTTCCATTGTTCGATCTTCTTCTTCAGGTATAAAACCTTCGGCGACTAACAATCGGATTAGTTTCTCCACGTTGATCACAAAGTCCTCCGGAAAAAGGCCTAGGTAGAGGAAGCACAACTTCAATTGATGAGACAAATCCTTAAAGCTTAAGTCTAATAAGTAGGAGATCTGTATGGAATCGTTCCTTAAATGCCGCCAAATGTGATTGCGTACCTCACGCCACTCCTGTGGCCTCTTTGTAGACAGAAGCCCGCCCAACACAACTATGGCAAGTGGTAGGCCATCACATTTTTGAACCATTTCTCTTCCCAAATTCTCCAGTCCCTTTTCAGCCTTAGAGTTACGAAATGCTCTCTCGCAGAATAGCCGCCAACTCTCGTCTTGCCTCAGAAATCGAAGTTCGTGGACGTAATTTCTATCATCTGACCTCTCAGCAACATCTTTTATACGAGTAGTGATAATTACTCTGCTTCCGTTCTTATTTTCCGGAAAAGCACTCTTCAGGCTCACCCAATCTTCTTTATGCCATATATCATCAATCACCATCAGGTATGAGTATGCTTCTAAAGATTTACGAAGAGATCTCGCCAAATCTTCTTCAGTCTTTGTTTCTAAGTCTTCCAAAGCTGTCATGATTTTGAAGGACTTTATAATTCTTAAGAGAAGATCTTTAATTTTGTAGTCCTGAGACACAGACACCCAAGCACAATAATCGAACTTATTCTTGACATCATTGTTGTGGTAAAGCTTTCTAGCAAGAGTTGTTTTCCCCAAGCCACCCATACCGTAGATTGAAATCACCAATCGCCTTTGCTCCTCGTCCAAAAGTTTGGCTAACAACAAGTCTGTCTCATCCTCAAAGCCAACCGGATTTTCTTCAACTGCAAACGAGGCGGCTCTTCGGAGTTGCTTCAATCTGTCTAGATCATGTTTCTCCGCTAATTCCTTCTTGTCGCTGGAGAGAATATTTTGGAGGCCGTACGACTCACATCTGCGAGAGACGTCGCCGAGTCTTTTTTTGAGTGCTTCAATCTCCTTGCCAATTTTATACAGAGTGACTTTTTCTTTGCCTTTGCTGAAGAGATTCGACTCCCTGTGACTGGACTTTTCACCGGATAAGCCTTTGCTGAAGAGATTTGACTCCTTATGACTGGACTTTTCACCGGATAAGCAGGAACACTTCTTGATGGAAGCAAAGAACCCTTGCCATCTTCTCGAAGTTCCTTCGTCATTAACGCCTTGAACACTAAGCATATATTTATCCAAGACATCCTCAGCATCATAAGCAATGTCTCTGATGTCCGATACCCATTGGCGTATCAAATCATTTCCAGCTTGTTTTGCTTCTGCGTCTTTTATGAAGCTTTGCATCCATTGGAGTTCCCTTTTTAGGGACTCCACTTCATCTCTCACTTCTCGTAAAAAGTTGACTTCTTGGATGAGATAATCCCCAAGCCTTTCTACCGCATATGAGACTACTGCATCAACCATACTTCAAAATACTTTGTGTTGGAGGAGCTTCTGCCTACTGCTAGCCAGAAGAAAACTTCTGCCCCCAAGAAAATGAAAATGAAAGCTTCTGCCAAAGCACTCTGGAGGTAGTTGACGTTTAGGGTTTGGCTGGTGGTGGTGGCTGATTGATTTGATGAGCAGCTGGCGCATACGAGGAAAATGCTATTGGCACATCCAAACAATCGCACATGTACATCACTCTTTTAAAAATAAATAAATAAAATAACACATGACAAATAAAATATAAATAGAAAAGTAAAGCATTTAACCATTTACATCAACCAAAACACCCTAATTTTCTGCATTATTCACAAAAACACCTGACTCTCGCACTATTTAAACCGAAAAATTAAGCAGAGGGAAAATAGAAGGGAAAATAGAATATACTATTAATGTAAAAAAAAATAATAATAATTGATTAACACTATAACACTGTATGGTGTTATTGTTTATTCGGTCTTCCTTTTATGGCAGAAGATTGATATACCTTGTTTTAAATTTTTTTTTGGTTTAAAAAAATTCTTCAATTTCTAGTACATTCCATAAACTTAATAGGGGTGGCTTTAGATATAGGCAAACAAGGCAGTCGCCTAAGACCTCATATTTTAAGAAGACCTTATTTTTTAAGTATTTCCTTAATAATTCTCTAATTAATAAAAAAATTTAATACATATTTTAAGAAATCAAAAAGTTTATTAGATATCTCTCTATTCTTAATTATCCTACAATTAAGAATTATTTTTTATAAAAAAAATATATTTAGGAACCTTAATCTTAAAAAATATATATATTTAATAATATTCTTTAACTATTAGTTCATTCCCTTTCAATTATTCAATGTTAGAATATTTGACTTTTAATATTTCTTTTAATTTCTATTAAAAACCTTATAATCTCAAGAATTAGTAAATGAAAAAAATTTCTTGTTCACCTCTCTGCAAAGAAAATTATTATATTCATTCATTCATTTGAAATAATTAGTTTCTTAACATATAAAGTCCATTTTTATTTTTGAATATCAATTCATCATTTTAAATTTTTATATTCTATCATTCTAAATATTCTATTTGAAAATAATATTATTTTTATTTATTTGTTTGTTTTTTTTTGACGGTTTTAATGGAATAAAAAAATCTATCTTCTTGGCTATTTTTTAGGTTTTATTTTTAAAATTTTGGATTTTTTTATTATTCTTGAAATTCAAAATTAAATATAGAATAAATTTTGATCCTTTTTATATGTCTTTGAGTATTGAAATTATAAAATAAATAGAGGCCTCATAAAAAAATTTCACCTAAGGCTCCTTAAATTCTAAAGCCGGCCTTGAAACTTAATATTCCGTTTGGACCTTTTCAATTATTCACTTTGAATTTGAAGTAATCTGTGCAAGTAAGGAAAAATGTTAATTGCTTTATAGGAATAACATTGTTGCGAGAACTTCAAAAAAAAAAAAATTCATTGCAAACACCATTCATGTTAACTTCTGTCAACTTCTCTTGAGAGCGCTTTTTATCATGCTCAGCACCCAAATGCGGAAATGCCCACTAATGAAGTTTCCATTTTTTTTTCCAATGGTCCCCTAAAAGATTTAAAATATATGTGTCAAAATATATATTTTCAATAATAATAATTCTAACAAACTATTAAGATATATATATTTTTGTCAAAATTTATATAGTAGAAAAGTTTATATCTTAATTCTCATATAATGCATAAACCATCGCAAATTAGAAATTATATCTTTATTTTAGTATAATCCAACCTACCACAAGATGATAAAGAGCAAATTCTCAACATAGATTTTCTAGATTATATCTCAAGTTTGACTGTACTAGATGTGAGGTTATCTTTTACACTATTAAATGAAAACTCACTAATTTTCTCTACATGTGAAGAAAATTATATTTTTGTAATATTATACTATTCTATTTACTAAGAAATTTTTGTATTATACAATTACAATATTAATTAAATTGATAACTCAACTTCTCAATAAATTTAAAATGAAGACAAAAAAATTAAAGTTTGTGTTTAATTTTTTTTTTCTTTCACCTACAACACTTTATTAAAAAATTAAGATCATGACAATGTCTTATTATATAAATACCTTAAAAATTAATATGCATATCAAATGAAATGGTTGTTGCTATCTCATCCAATAATGAATTATTGGCATATTGGTAATAACGTTTTAGATTATTCAAATCAAGTTAACCATTTATGATGCTAAAAAATAAATACTTTGAAATGATTTAATTGCACCTTCTAAAATTAAACATTAGTGCTTTTGGGGTTTTAAGGACCCGTTTGCTTGAATATTCCTTAGAATGATTTTTAAGTTTGGTGATTTTTAAGTTTGGTCGCTAGAATTCAAATCTTGAGGGAGGTAGGGGATTAAAAATTGATTTGAACCTGTCCATTTCCCTGCTTGTTCAAATTAAAAAAAAAAAACAGCCAGCCGAGAGAAATAATTGTATAGGGGTGCTTTGATTATTAATGAGACAACTGGTGTTCACTGAGAATATTTCAAAACATTTAATGGTGCCATTGTTATTACCCAGGGATATTGTTATTTTTCTTGCAAGTTGCGAGAAACCAGCTGGAAATTTGTTCCCTTTATCGTGATTAGATGCAAGGGTGCAAGTGCCTCGGATCTGGGAATTAGGTGTAGTGCTTCGAAAGGTCAACAATTTTGATCTTATCATTCTTGTTATTTTGAAAGGTGAGGAGTAGACATCTCTCGAATATTAGTAAGGGTTAAAAATTTGGGCAGAGTTTCATTAGTATTGATGTATGTTGGTCCTAATAATAGTTTGATTTGTAAATATCAGTTATAGTCTTATGTATATGAGTTGTAATATAAGCAATAGTCTCATGTAATCAAAAAAAAAAAAAGTAACATCAAGTTAAATTAATTAATTGAATACTTTAGCATTAATTTTTTTTTTATAAACTTAGTTAGTGTTTGTTTTTTTATCTTAAATTTAAATAGATTTAAATTAACCTTAATTTTAAGTAGTACTGATTGTCTGAATTTGAATAATATATTTATTTTTTTGTTTGAATCATTAAAAATAAATATTAAGTTATTTTTTTAACTTAAAAAAATCTGAGAGATAATATTTTTACATTTGTGCCCTTATGAATTATAATTGTTAAACAACTAATGATATCTCAAAAAACATAAATAAGACAGTATATTTTCATAACATAATTATTCTCAATTGAATACAATCTTTTAATATTCTAAATTAGTATATGTTAATCAATTTTATCGTTTTAATGATGTTTTATAAGAAAAATATTCATTAAAAATTATAAAGATAAATAATGCTAATTTAAAGAAAACAAGAAATAAAAATAATAATAGTCTATCACTATATTATCATAAGTCATAGAGAAGAATGATAATGCTAATTATTAAACTTATTTAGGTATGGATGAAAATTAATTAATTAATTAGATAAGGATATTTTAGAGAATATTTTTTAATGATGTTATTCAGATTTTTTAGATTAAGTAAAAAGCTAAAAAAAATTAGCTTAATAACTTAATGATTTAATGAGTGAAAATTTTTATTAAATTAAAAAAACAAACGGACATAATGACTTAACTGACTACAATTAAATCAATTAAGTCATTAAGTTATAAAAAATAAACAAACCCGTAGTCTCAAAACTTTTGGTCTCTTTTTCTCTTTTAATATATGTATAGGCATATATTGACAACCTTTACAAATAAGTAAATTGATTTATTGACAACCTTTGTCGACTACATGTGGCTTGATAATCATTGGGTTCGAATACATATCGTATTTCCTAAATTGTGATGTGAGAAACCGAGTAGAAAGTTTTTGACGGACACCCTTCCATCCTCTGAAGATTTGAATTCTTCAAAATGTTCATTTTGTACTCATTTAGAAAGCTATGCCAGAACTCTCTTCTAGCATTGGACTCTTGAAGACGCTTGAATACCTGGGAGCATTGGGAGGCATTTTAAGGATCTCTTGCACATCTTGATGCTCATACTTTTCAGTAACATGCAAAAGTGTCAAGTTAGTTTCAATTTTTTTTTTTTTTTTTGGTCCGGATGCATCTGCCTCTGCCTCTGCCGTAGGAAAAGCCGCTCTCATACCAATTGATACACATTTGTTAAAAAGTTTTAAAAATTAAAAAAAAAAATTAAGAGAAGAAAATTGTTAATTCGAGAGAACCATTCTCCATATAGGAGACTTCTCAGTACGAGAATAATTCAACTAATATATCATTTTAACTTATATTATCACAATATATATGCATGTAAATAACTGTTTACAACTCACAATGACCATAAAACATGTTATCACTGAATTAACTGCTATACAAACTAACATTCAAAGCAAGATTGGTAAAACTACAACATGATATGCATTGACTAAATGGCGTCTTTACCACGTGTCACCAGACTATAGCAGACAAGCCCCCTCTTAGCTTTGCCTTTGCTCCTCCACATAATTGAACTCCTCAAAATTTTTAAGGATTTTGTATGACAGTATGAGTGTATGTACTCATGTACGATCAAGATTTGTTTTATTCTTTATCAAAAAACAAAAATTTATATAACTCATGTATAACAAAGAATTTTCTCTCATTATTTTCTATTTCATTCACAGCGAATCACCCACCTATATCTATCAATCATTAATCGATCTATTTTTTTTTCATGTAATATAATCTAGAGTCTAGATTTTCGTCCACCTCTGATCTTGCTACGTTTGAGCAAGAATTTAAGGCTAAGGCTGAACTTTTAGAGGCGGTGAATTTACAAGATATTTTTTTGGCGGGACAGGGTTTGTAAGTACCTTAATGTAATCTAGATGATAGTTTCTCAATATGCTTTTAATTTTTATTTTTTATTTTTTATTTTAAAATATAAGTAGGTGAGCAAAGTAAAAATTAATTTTTTTAGTCTCGACCTCCCCGACATCTTCTAGAATTTAATCTCAAGCTTAATTGTTCTTCAATTGTTAAGAAAAATTTTCAACTTTAAAGTTATTGCTGATATATTAGATTGGGGGCTATGATGTGCATCTTTGAGTGGCTCATGCTTTATTAGTTTAGGTGTTTAAGTAATTAAAAATATTTGTAGGGTTAAGCGAAATTAGCCAATAGAAAATATAATATACAAGGCAAATAAGTGAAAGCGACAGCATTGTGAGAAGAACGCAAAACGAGAGAAGAAAAAGAAGATAGTGGCCAATTATTACGATTGAGGGACCAGGTTTCTATCTTTGATTGGACAATTAAAAAACGAATTTAACTCTGTTTTTTTTTAATTTGGAGAGTAAATTTTTGGTATCTCCCTCTATTATCAATCTTGATTTTTATTTTATCTTTTCATTTATCATTATTTGATATACTTGTTTAGAGAGATAGATATTAAACTATGACTGAAAGTTAAGATTGTTGATATTCTTAATGTTATTAGCATCTAATGTTATCTAGAGGAGAATTTGTATAGTAATCCCATTAGTATTGTAGTGGAAGATATATCATACTACAGTCCCATGATTTTTTACAATTTAAGTTTTTCATATAAAAATCTGTGTCTTTTTGGTTGGTTATTACTTTGGATTGTGTTAGTTTATCTTTTGCTTATTAATTTATAATACACATCCGTTTTAATCATAGAGAAAGAGCTTTTTCCATTTAATTTGCAATTACTTGTGTGGTTCCCTTTCGAACAGAGTGGTATCAGAGCTTCAAGTTGTGTGTTTTTATTACTTAGACAGTTGAGATGGAGGAGTCTTCAACATGCATGATGAAATTGAAGTCATAGAATTATAGTATTTAGAAGTCTAGAATAGGGGATCTGTTGTACATGAAAGACTTACAACCCATTAAAAGCAAACTAGACCCATTGATTTAGATGGTAAGAAATGTGCTTAATTGAACTAGAAGGTCGTGGTTACTATTAGGTCGTAGATTGATCAAAGTGTGTACCATCATATCGCAAAGGAATCTAAGGCTGATGATCTTTAGAGAAAATTAAACACAAGTTATAAACAGCCAACAGCACAAAACAAAGTTTGTTTGATGAAAAGATTTGTTAAATTAAAATGCAAGGAAGCACAATATAATTGAACACAGTAGTGAGTTCCAGATCTTGGTTGATCAACCGAATACTATGAAAATTATTTTAGATAATAAGTTGTAAGATTTGTTGTTGCTCATTTCTTTGCCTGAAAGTTAGGAGACATTAGTGGTGTCAGTGAATAATTCAGTGCCAAATGAAAAATTAATCTTGAATATAGTGATAGATAGGCTACGCAATAAAGAATCTAGAAAAAAATGGTGTTGAAGTAGTTCCCTCTAAGTTAAATGCACTTATTTAAAAAAAGCAAGAAAGATAGAAGAGAAGCCAAAGTAGAAATTTCCATCAGCAGAATAATGATAACCCAAGAGGAGGACATAAGTCCAAGAAGAGAAATCTCAAGTGCTTTCACTATTAGAAAATGAGTCATATAAAAAAGAAAGTGTAGACTGTAGAAAAAAGAATAGGTGAAAGAAAATGTCAATGGTCAGAAAAATGACAAAAAGAATATTATAGCCATAGTTGATGGTGATAGCATATCGAATAGTCTTAAGAAAATATCTTCCTAGCAAAATTGGGACAGAATTAGAAGAGTTATCATCTTCCATATCGAGTATATAAAAATCAGCAGGAAAAATCAACTCATTAACTTGGACTAAGACATCTTCTAATACCCCATCAGGATATGTATTAGACCTATCAGCTAGTTGAATTATCACACCAGTTTCTTTTAATGCACCAACATTCAAAGATGAATAAATGGAACGAGGCATGACATTAATAGAAGCTCCTAGATCTAACATAGCCTTCTCAACTCTGACACTACCAATTTTGCAAGGGATAGTAAACATACGTGGATCCTTGCACTTAGGAGGTAGTTTCTTTTGGAGAACTGCTGAAACATTCTCCCCCATGTGAACTCTTTCATCTCCTCTTAATTTTCTCTTGGAGGTGCACAGTTCCTTAAGGAATTTAGCATATCGAGATATTTGTTTTATAGCATCTAATAAAGGAATATTTACCTCAACCTTACGAAATGTCTCAAGGATGTTTTTCTCTTATTCCTCTTTCTTGGAATTTGCAAACAGGCTTGGAAAAAGAGGAGGTATCACCACAGGTAGGGGTTTCGCTCTGGTGGGTTGCGCATCTTGAGATTTAGGCATCAATTCATTCTTCTCAAGCTCATCTTCTACATGCTTTGTCACTTTTTTACTAGGCTCTTGCAACTCGTTCCCACTTCTAAGGATGACAACGCTAGCGTTTTTCTTTGAATTCACCTCAGATTGTGAAGGCAATCTCCTTGATACTTGAGACTCCAGACGGCTCACTATAGTCGCCAATTGGCTCATTTGGCTCTCCAAATTCTGAATGCTTGTTGTAGTTGCCTGTTGAAATTATTGAGTGTTATTCGCAAGTGATTTAACAATTTCTTCAAGAGTATACCTGACTTGGAGTTTGACTGTGGAGGGGCTGGTTGTCTTGGTCAGTATTATTGTGGGAATCCTGACGGCTTAACTCCATAGTTGAAGTTGGGATGATCCTTCCACCCGGGTTGTATATTTGTGCATAAGGATCATACCTCCTCTGAGGCATGCTTGGAAATCCTCCAACTGCATTGGCTTGTTCAACGAGTTCTTCTTGAAGTGTAGGATACATATCAGTTGAATTACCCATATTGGAATAAATGCCACAAGTCTTTACTTGTTGCACATTACCTGCAACAAATTTTTTTCACAAGAGAAGTAAGTTTATCTAAACGTTGATCAATAGAAGAAATATTTACCTTATTCATCTTCCTTGAAGTAGGATCTTACCTATTACCAAACTGTTGTGCATTGGCAGCCATATTTGAGATCAACTCCCTGGCTTTAGTAGGGGTCTTGTTCACCAACACATCTTCACTAGCAGCATCTATCATACTCTTATCCATCAATGACAATCTTTCGTAAAGTATTAAATAAGAAGTTGATCAGAAATCTGATGTTGAGGACAACTAGCACACAATTGTCTGAATCGCTCCTAATACTCATACAAAGTTTCCCCAGGAAGTTGTCTGATCCCACAAATGTCTTTTCTGATGTTGGCAGCTCTTGAAGCAGGAAAGTACTTTTCAAGGAACTGCTTCTTCAAACCATTCCACGTTGTAATCGATCCAGGAGGCAAAACAACACTAGCCCATCTAAAGAGAAAGGAAAAACACGCAGCTTAATCTGCTCTCCAGTCACGCCTTGTGGCCTCATACTTGAACACACAACATGAAACTCCTTGAGATGTTTATAAGGATCTTCACTTGTAAAACCATGAAACTTGGGTAATAAATGAATAAGACCAGACCTTAATTCAAAATTTACCTCCAAGTCTACATATTGAATGCAGAGTGGTTGCTGATTCAAGTCTGATTCAGCTAACTCTCTAAGAGTTCTTTCTACAGGTACAGCTCTATTCATCACTTGTTCTTCTGAATCACTAGATGATTCAACCCAATCAGGCACCGTATCTGTTTCAGAAAGCAAAAGCAATAAGGATCGTTGCTTAGCTCGCTTCATCTACTGTCTCAGCTGGCGAGCTGTCTTCTCAATTTCAGGATCAAACGAAAGTATACTTGTACGAGAAGAACGAACCATACACCAAGTAAAACATAAAAAGGATTAAATAAACGACACCAATCCCCGGCAACGGCGCTAAAATTTGATGGTTGTCGAAGCCGGCAAAAATAAAAATCTACTCTAAATAAATTGGATATAGTGATTGAGTAGGGTTGTGTCCACAGAGATCGGTAATTATTTAAATCCTTTTAAAATATAAAATATAAAATGGGGGGATTGTTGACAATAATAAAAATTAAATTAAAATAACAAGAATGCAAATTAAAATTATAATTCAAATTGGGAAAAGCTCTGGTTGAATGAATTAACTCAGCTTGATTCAAATACTGATCATTGATTCAAATATAAATCATTACTACTTATGAATAGACCGGTTATAGCTACTGAGACCCTCTAATAGCCAATCTCTCCTTAACTAGTCGATAACCAAGGTATGACCATTGGTTATTTCCCTAATCAATAGACAACCCTAGATACGACCATAAGATTTAATCAATTGACAGCCTGAAAAACTAGAGAGACCCAAATCCTAATCAATAAACGCATACGATGGTTCATTTAAATTAAATTGTTTATTCTCATAATACAACGTACAACTATGCTATTTGTCATAAACATTAAAATCTTCATACGATGAATCTTTTAATTGACAATAGATTAAGTTGATAATTAAATAGTGGCCAATTATCTAATTAACAAACATAATCATGACAATAATTTAGAGAATAAACAAATACCCTAAAAGCAATAAAACAAGTAAAGCAATAAAACAATTAAAGCATAAGAAAGATCTCACAGTAATGATGAATCAAAGTTTAACTAACCTTCAAACAGAATAATAGGTTTAGTTCTTCATAGATAGAAGAGAAAAATTTAGATTTAGGGTTTCTTTCCAATTCATTCTCCCTTGCCTCGTTCCCCTAGATTTCTTTTTAAATCAAAATACTAATATCTAAAATATTATCTAAATATTAACTTCGAAATCACAAAAAAATAACCAAAAAGACAAAATACGTTAAACTAATTGTCCGTAGTTGACAGCACGCGCCCACGCCTTATCAACAAAGTTCTTCTGAAGCTCATAATTTCTCAGAAAAACAATTGTCCTCAAATGTCATCTTGTAGCTCAATTTTAGCACAATCAATAGAATTGCACCTACAAAAATGAAACACAAGTAAATCACTATTATTAAGTGCAAAACATCGATATTAAAGGAAGTAAACAACGCAAAACTAGTGCATAAATTGCACTCTAACAAATTGCTTTTGAAAAAACCACCTAATTTTATTTTATATGGGAAAATGATCAAAATTCTCACTTGTTTTTCAAAAGTAATCAAAACCCCAAAAATTTTAAAAATCCTTATAACCCTCTTGGTAGGGGCAGAACAAGTCCTTCTTGGCTGGAGGGGCCAAAGAATTTTTTTCAAACTTATAGAATAGGTATTTTATTAATATACGTTTATTTTAATATAAAATACTAAGTATTAAACCTTTTTTTTTCAGGGGCCATGGTCCATGCCAGTCCCTTAACAGATCGGCCCCTGCCTCTTATTGTTAAATCAATTTTTCTAAGTGCAATTCCGTTTTTCAAAAAATTAATTAATCCAACAAATTGTCAATGAAAATATAAGAGTTCATTGGATTTTAATTAATTACTTCAGTTTTTTTTTATTCCACTTATGTTAAATTGTGTCTTTAAAAATTAATAACAAGTGTCTTGAGAGTTTAAACTTACATCTATTTTAGTCAATATAGAATAAAACAACAATTTAAACAGTAAACTTTTTCAAAACTTAAAATAAATATGTCTAGAGAGCTTAAAATTATTTCTATTTTAATCATCATATAATGAACAGTAATTTAATTAATAAAATTAACCATACACTTCACTATGCTTTTGAAACTTACCAAAAACACTAAAGTAACATAATTTGCCAAACATCTTAATTAATTATTCTTTTCCAACTAATTATTATTTCATCAACATAGGAGTAGATTAATTGTTTTCTAAGCCCAAAAATCCCAAAAACTTACCATAATTCACCCTCAATCTTTTCTGATAATTAGATGTTCTTTTATTTTTGCGAGCGTTCTGTTTCAGGAATCAATGCAGGAGTGGTAGCTGGTTTGCCCGTTGTCGGTATAACCACCAGAAATCTCGAATACTTACTGTTGGAAGCAAAGCCTACCTTTCTAATAGAGGATTACGATGACCCAAAATTATGGGCGGCTTTAGAAGAGTTTGTTAGGAAGAAGGATACTCAATTGAGGTATTCAAATATGAACCTCTTACTACATAATTATAATGGCTTTGTTGTTGAGCCTTCTAAAATAAGTATCTAGGAGTAACTGAAGTAGTAGTTAAGTTTATTTTAGTTGCATTTGTGTTATTTAGTTTTCGTATCTGAGTCGTGTTAGTTATTTTAGTTTAACAAGATTTTGAGTTAAGTTTATAATAATTTGCTTTAATCAAGTAAGAGTAGAAATAATCTATTTGTCACAAATAGGTTTTAATCTCGAACATTTAATCAATTCTCTCATTCAATCAAAATTCCCTCTTGGTTTTTCATATGGGAACATTTATCTAAATCTCGCACGGTCAAGTTCAATTGGGCTAAAGTGTCATCTAGTCTCCTATAGTATAAATTCGTATTTGAGTTGTTATGTACCAATGGCACCACTTGAAAAAAAAATAAGACGAAGACAAATTATATTTTATTGAAACCCAAATTTGATTTTTTTTCCTTTTAAATAGAAATTCCTTAAAACACTTATCATTTCAATAATAAACATTTTGCACTTACCCTATCTCATAGTCGATATTTATCTTTTAAACTCAGCTTGTATATATGTGTATATATTTTTTTTAAATGAAATTAAATTTTGTTAAAAATTTAATTATTTTAGCTTCCGAAATTTCATTTTGCAATCTTTTTAGTTGTACTTTTTTAATAAAAATCAATTGTCTATAAATTAATGTGGGATATTTTCGAGAAATAAAAATAAGGACAGATTTAATAACAGATTTTAAAATGGTAGTAGGAGCTCTGATTTATTTTAAGAAATAAAATTTTCATTGAAAATTTATTGCAGCCAAGAATAGGTTCTTAAAATTTGTAAATTAATTAAGGAAATTTGAGCAAATTACTAACATTCATTTGCAGCATCTTATTGGAGGATCTTTCTATCAACTTTTGTTAAATTTTTTAGTCATCCGTTCAAGCTATAAGTAACTAAATTGACTTTGCTTTACATTATTATGATCGAAAGGCCTAAATGATTAACTCAAAGTTGGAAAGTAAAAAAGCACTAGAAAATAATGGTTATTGGTCAATAATGACAGCGTTGTTATAAATAATTAGATTAACCAAAAAATTTAGACTAAAATAAAATACTTTCAAATACCTTGTTAATAGTTTATTATTGATAAGCTTTTTGTTAATTGATTTTACCACAACCTAAGCGCCCATATTTATAAAGTGCAAAAAGGTGTGAGGGGTTGTCAATTTCTCAATGTGAGACAAATGGTGAATCCACTACATTTAATATAAAGATATTATTATATGTATTTAATTCTATCTCATTACAACCTTACCAATAAAATGTCCAATGGTACAAAATCAAGTTGACAAAAAAAGAGTACAATGCACATTTGTCCAATATAACTGCAGAAATTCTTATCTTTGAAATACGCTCTCCTTGATAAAATATCTTCTCAAAGGTCAGGTATTAATTTGATAATTTGTCGAGTTTGTGCATGATAATCTTGTGGCTAGCTTCTCAAATGTTGGTGTGGGCAAAGCTTTAGTAAAAAGAACGGCACACCATTAGAATCTATCTGCTTGCCATTAATTTTATTATCCTACTGAAGCTCATAAGTATGGGAAAACTTTGGTGAAATATGCTTAGTTCTACCTCCTTTACATCTATAATTGTTGGAACATCGTTGTGGAATGCTTTGAATATAATGGGTAATAGATCGCCACTAAATACACTCTCTACTTGCTTCATATTAAGCAAGGATCTCTAAATGATTAGAAGAGATGGCAATGAAAGCCTGCATATACACTGCCATGAAGTTTTCTTGTCATCATAAGTGAAAATATATCTTATTTACGAAGGGTCATTGTAGGGATCAGAGAGGTAGCATGCACACATAACCAATAAGACCAGAATTTCTCCAATGGCTCACTTGAATAAAATAACCCCAAATCCTTCGTTCTACTTGGAAGATATTTTAATACTATTCCAATGTCATCGTGTTAGAACAATGCTAAATCTCACCAACGAGTACACAGAGAATGCAATGTCTAATCTGCTGCATTGAGTAAGATACGAAAAGCACTGTTGCATTTAGATATGGTGCTTTTGGCCCAATTTTCTCTTTGATAATCCTCTTTGTGGTGAAATGCATCTTTTTTAGGATCAAAAGACCGAAAAACCATAGGAGTGCTTAATGGATGAGCATTATCCATATTGAGACGCTTTTAGATTTTAACAACATTAGGCATATTGATGAATAGGTAGTCCATTGCTTTTGTGCTCGATCAGCAGTATAAGCCAATATTTTGTTTTTTCAAATCTTTCACTTCAAATTCTCTCTTTAGATATTCAGTAGTTTTTAGAAGCTCTTTGAGAGTTCCAATTAAGTTCATGTCACCGACATGAACTACTACTACAGTTCCAATCTATATTTGAATTTTCTAATGAATACGCATGGGCAAATAGGATTATTTTTATATTTTTCTTTAATTAAATATTGATTCAAATGATTGTACCACATGTGTCCAAATTGTTTCAATCCATATAAGACTTGTTATATCTTAACTAACATAGAATATAATCTTTTGATTCACATGCTTTAGGAATTTTGAATCCTTTAAGGATTTTCGTGTAAATATTAATGTGAGGTGACCCACACAATATACACTCACTATGTCCACGATACACATATCAACTCTTTCTAAGACTACTAAACTGATTAAAAATCAAAACATAATAGTATCCATCATTGGAGAAGACATATCCTCATCATCAAAACCAGGCCTCGGCGAGAAACCTTATTCAACTAGTCATGCTTTGTATCCAATGATTTCATTATGCTTATTTCGTTCCTCGCAAAGCACACATTTATATCCGAGGGATTTGACGTCTTAGGTGTTTGTACTATAGGTCCAAAAGCTTCACATTTAGCTAGAGAAGTCATTTTCGCTTAAATTGCCCGTTTTCACTGAGGCCAATCATATCTTTGTTTATATTCATTGGCAGTTTGAAACCCAAAATCATTTCTAATTTCAATAGCTACTATGAATGAAAATATATTATTGATGTCTATTTCACTACAATCCCATACCTCCCTTGTATAAGTATAATTTGTAGATTTTTCTTCATTTTAATGTTTTGATACCTTTTCAAAGATCATCAATTCATCAAGAACTGGTGATTTAGATAATCTGTGTAAATTTATAGACCGAGCATTTTTTTCAATAGATCCTAATCTTTTATTCTCTGCTTTTGAGGGAAATTATATTTGGAATCAAGTCTTCTATCATATTTTTGACGTGTAATAAATAATTCATTATCTGCTTTTATAATTGATTGTTCACCAGGAAAAATTACTTGAACTCGTGTCTCAGCAGCTGGAATATGTGATTTAATTATTTTTCTTGTATTTGTAAATGTATTTAGTAATTGATTTATAATTTATTGGAAATATACCATCCTTTGTACTTCATTTTTCACATTGACTAGTACAAAGATCTAAATGAGACAAAGTGAAAAAATTTCAAGAAAATTCATGACCTACTTCAAGAGGTTTTTCATCCCTTAATGGTAAAAAAAATAGTCTCATTAAAGTGACAATCCGTAAAATATATGATGAAAAGATTACCAGTTAAAGGTTCTAGTTATCTCATAATTGAGGGTGGTTTAAAACAAACATAAAGCCACAAATAGTGTTGAGGTCTCATCTTTATAGGATGAGGCAGTGATGTAGGAACATGCACAGTACAACCAAAAGTACGTAAATGAAAAATGTCAGGCTAATGTCCAAGTACAAGTTCTAATGAAAAATATTTATGATAAATAGTGGGTGAAGACAGACTAATACCGTAGCATGTAAAATAGCATAACCTAATGCATATATTGAGAATTTGTACGCAAAAGTAATGTTCTTGCAATTATTTACAATCATTTAATCAATGATTTTACCAATCCATTCTATGAATAGTACAACTAGAAGTGCATAGATGGAGAATGTCAAGTTGACGTCCAAGTACAAATTCTGATGGAAAATATTGATGATAAGCAATGGTCTAAGACAGACTAATACTACAACATGTAAAATAGCAAGACTCAATGTAGATATTGGTAATTTTGTATGCAAAAGTATTATTCTTGCAATTATTTGAAATCATTTAATCAATGATTCTACCAATCCATTTTATGTGTATAACAGTCATTAAATGTTTCCAATGTAAATTCATCAGTATTATCTAAACATATAGTTTTGATTAGATAATCTAGAAATTGTGCTTTTAATATGATAATTTGGGCAAGCAATATTTCCAATGCAGCATATTGTATGGAAAATAAACAAACATGTGACCACCATATAAATGTATCAATCAAAACTGTAAAGCAACATAATGTTCCACTAGGTGGAAGAATTAATCCACATATATCTCATTGAATTCTTTGTAAAAAATAATAGAGATTCATGACCAACTTTAGAAAGGGATGGTTTTACCATAAATTTTCCTTGTAAGGAAATAGTGCAACAGACTCATTAGATACCAGAATCTTCTAGTTCTTTAATGGAAGTCTATTAGAATTTTCAATAATTCTCACATCATTGCAAATCCTAGGTTCCCAAGATGATCATGCCACAATATAAATATTATCATATTTGTGAACTCCTAATTCATTACTGGATAGCTTTCAGTCGCGTTTATGATTGTGTAATACAGTTCTGATGAGAATGTTGGAAGGTTTTCTATCATGTATTTACTCCCTGAGACATTTTTATTAATGTAGAGATATTTTATATTATTTTCACTTAAAGTCTCAATGCAATATCCATTTCAGTGAATATCTTTAAAGCTCAATAGATTTCTTTTAGATCTCACTAAATATAAAGTATTTTGAATTATTAGTCTTAGCCCACTTGCTGACAAGATTATGGCCCCATTTGGAATTAACGTAGAAGCTCAATAAGCTATTTATTTCATAATTTGTGACAAAAATAGTGTTTAGTAAATTTTGTTAAAACTGCTTATTTCATTTTTTTTTCCATTTTGACAATAACTTTTAAAAGTAAGTAGGTGTTTTCTTTTCATAAGTAGTTTATTAAATAAGTTACCAAACCTTTATATCTTATTTTTCCATACACTTTAACATACAAGTCATTAGATATTATATTACCACCACAATCAAATTACTGCCACAACTATTGTATATTCTCTCCAATATCAAAGTTTTGATCTACTAAGTTTATATTTTTTTAGTAAACTTGTATTTTTTATTGTAATATCAAAAAAAGACTTACATATAATTATGTAAATTTTTTTTTCACTATGAACAATTGCACATGAAAATTAACCATCACTTTTAGAATCAATTTCATAATCATGGCTTTTGACATTCAATCTATTTACTTTCTATAATCATGGTGTTTATGCAACAAATTTAATGTGAAAGTAATGCATATTACTTTTTTATTTTATCTGGATTATGTATTAGAATGAATTTTTATCATGTTTTATGTAATAAATTATTGAGATTTTTTTCACTTAATATATTTTAAACAAGAAAAAGCCATGTATAAACATTATTAAAAATACTTCAAAAATAAAAGGTAATTTAAATTTTTGTTTATTTTGGTCATTATATAACAAAATAACATGTTGTAATAAAATTTACCCAAAACATGTACATTGCTTTTTAAACTCACAGTAACCGCAATAACACAATTTACCAAACACCAAGTTACTTTTTTAATCAGTTGCTTATTGCACTCGCATAGTGGAAGCAGCTTATTTAATCAGCAACCACAATCTCAAACTGGCCATATATCTTTTTTGTAGCCTTCAATTAGGTCTCTAGGACAAGATACAGTATTTACTTTTCGTTTAAGTAATTTTACTTTCAATGAATATTTTTTATCATGAAGAATAGTATATGCAGTTGCATTGTCAGCCAAGTATACATTCCCAACTTTTGTTTCCAAAGTAGATAATTTATTTCTAAAATCCATAACCTTACATTAAACAAAAGTTCACGTGAGGCATCAAGATTAGATATAAACATCAAGTACATCTTATGAAACAAAAAAAAAACTACAAAAGTTAATCTATTAGTAACTTAATAATTACAGCACAACAACAAGAGCTTAATTAATATAGATATTTCTATCACCAATTAAGTGATTGATTTTTCCCTCTATGTCATTGAAGAAATCACACGAGATGAGTCAGATCATCAAGATCTGAGTTATCAACTAGATTAGTCTCAATATTTCCTTTTCCTTTCTTGGAGGCTTGGTAGAGGTCTATCAAACGTTTGTCTATATGGCAGGATACGCGACCAATGTCCTTTTCCTTCGCATTGATAACAAATTTCTTCATTATCATTATTATTATTTTCTGTATCATTGTCCTTATTATGTCTCTTATAGATGTTCTATTTCTAGTGGCACCTATTTTTGTTGTTCCATTGTTGATGAGATTGAGGATAAATTATCACAAGCACGTGGGATGAGGTATATTCAGATTCTATTCAAGTTCCTGTAACTCGTTACAAGAGCTCAAGCAAAGAAATTTAAAAAACGCTTAATTGATTTATTCAAGCAACATGAGCTCAATCAAATTTGTGGAGACCCGTTGAAGGAATCGCACATAATAAATGCTTGATTCAGGTTCTTAAAGTTTCAAAATAATCACTTTTATAAATAAGAAGTTGGCTTGCATATTGTGGCAGGAAAATATATTTTTTTCCTTTTTTTCGGATACTTTTTCATTTCTTAAAGAGGCTATTAAAGAAACAAATCAGTTATTTCTATTTTAATCGCCTAGTTTCCATTTTAATTGATGTAAGGCATTTAAGCCAACTAAGATCCTGATTTGATTTAGATTCTTTCCTATTTACTTAGATTATGATTATGATTTGATTTAGATTCTTTCCTATTTGTTTATATTCAAATTCAGATTTGATTTTGGTTTAGGATTTATTTCCAAAAATTCTTGTAATCAACCCTATATAATGTACTCATATCCAATAAACAGAGATAAGTTTTTTATGCAATTGGTGAGAGAGTTAATTCTCTTTAGTTCTTATGCAAACTCTTTGAACTTATTAGATTTTCGTAGCGTTCAAACTTTTGACTTATCAATCAAACTATCCATGGTTGATTGTGGCGTCCTCACATACCAAGGTTCGTTCTTTCATTAAACATTGGGTTGCCGTTCTATTCAAGTCCTGGGTTAGATTCGATCTTGGCGACTAAATTGGTTAGGTTTCCGTTAGTTCTTGACAGGGTTTATATCAATTGTCCTGAGTGCCTGTGACCACCGGGGGTAATAGCTACGCCCTCTTTTGCCTCCTCGATTACGTTCATCATTGGTATATATATTTGCATTCATTTTTTAGAATGGTTCAGAACTAGTTTGGCGTAATCCATGAACTTTTACCAAGGGCTCATTGTTTTGTTCAACAATCAAACGAGATGTTTTCAACTCAGAATATTTACTGTATCGACGCTCCTGGTATTGTTGCTATAGGATTACATTTGATGCAAGAAATTTGCAGAATTTCTTTTCAAGCATATCATTGCAGTGATTTTTCACCACACAATATCAGTTCTGAAGTGTGCATGATAGAACAAAGTTATAGTTAGAGACTCTTGCATAATCTTGCAACCTCGAGTTTAGCCATTCATGTTTTTGCTTTTGGGAGGAAAATATCGATCTAGTAGTCAAATCTATCTTTGTAGCTTTTACACAAAGTTAATGGATTCTCCACGGTCAAATATTGAGATTTCAATCTCTTCTATAAATGATGGCAAAGGAAAATTATAATTTTTTATTTTTCTTGTAAGGATGCCTTCTATAAATCATAGCTTGCAGTTGCATTTTGGTGTCCAACCTCTAAGAAATGTAGTTTCTTCCAGAAACTTCAAGATTGGTGATTAACAAGTTCGTGAGATTTGCCATTTTCCAAACCTTGTTATTATAATAAAAAAAACAAGTATCCCAATAAAAAAAATTTATAATTTAAACAAGAAAAATTATGAAAATATGTAGAAATATTTCGCATTTATTTAGAGCTCTAACTTTTAAAATCATAACATAAAACATTAGGCTTTCGTTTTTAATAAATTAGAACTTTAGGTTCTCAGCAGCTTATTTGTGTTATAAACTTCAAGTTACAATAAATAATATTCAAAGACAAATATATAGAAGGACAAATCTTAGTTAGTGAAATTAAAATAATTTGATGGGTGATTAAACCAGCGATACAAGCAGATAAATTAAACCAATCATATTAACAGAATAATAACAATTTAGATGAAATTATAGAACTAACCATATAAATTAAAATTATTATCCATGTCAAAATGTCAAATCAGCTAATGTATACTTTGTTAATAGTTTATTATTGGTAAGCCTTTTCTTAATTGATTTTACTAGGACGTGAGCACCTATATTTCTAAGGTACAAAAAGAGGTGAGGAGCTGTCAATTTTTCAATGTGACAATGTGGGACAAATGGTAAATCTACGACATTTACAACAATTGTATCTTCTAAAAAAAATGTTAATCAATTATATGCAAGACGCATTCCAAAGTCCAAATGTCACTATTATTTGTCATCAAATAAGTTAACACAAAATTAAGTTGCAAAGTTGAACTAAACTTCTTCTCGTTTATTTTCCGGGTAGCGAAAACATGTGAAATTGTAAAGCTATTTCACAGGAGAAGTTTATAGAAGTGTAGCCACTTTCTTAGAACTTTTCCAACTTTTTAAAAAGTCCTCCCTTGGAATAGCTAAAGCAAACTTAAAAAGGTCTTTTAAAAAGACTAATAAAATAAGCTAAAATGATTCTCAAGACAGACCCCTTCAACTCTATTTATTTTGTAAAATTTTCTTAAATTATTAGAAAATATCCATTATTCAACAAAAGTTTTGTGTACAATGGATATAACATTATCGAAAATTTAAATTCTTTTGCCATATCGCTTCGAAATCCTTTTTTTCTTTAATTTATTCTAATTATAATTTAATTTTCTCCACACTCATGTGAGCTAATTCGGTTCCCAATCCTTTTGTTTTCAACTTGAGATTTTAAATTTCATAAAATAGTACAAAAATTCTTTTTTGTTAACTATACTAATTACGAACGGTAAAAATTCTTGAAACAATTAATTGAGACTTACAATCAAGTGTATTTAAAGCCATAGATTCAACTATGTTAGACTTGATCCAATCTAATCCTTGTTATAATTAATTTAATCTATTGATCATATGGAAAACATTAAATACAAATGTGATGATTAGAAATTTTATAGACTCATCAAAACTAATCTATAATGGCATGCAACGATCTATGCCAATTCAAGTTAAAAGTTAATTCTTTTAACGAAAACAAAAACAAAACAAACCTTCTTAGTTGTCATTCAATGAATTTATGAGTAATAATTTATGTTTTAATGCAAACTTCACTTGATGCACTTTACTAGATATTATATTAACATTCAATTTATAATAGAGTACAAATCTAGTGTACTAGTGTTGTATGATTGTAATGATACACATCATTTGTTCTCGTTATAACATTAGTTTGTAGGACCATATTAAACCTTGCATTGTCAAAATTAAAATACTTCAGGGAGAAAAATATAATAATGAGAAACTTTGGTCATTTCTTAATAATTTGGCCACGAGTAAAAGTGGGAATTAAATATAATTAAACAAAGAAGGACAATCACATTTTTGTTTTGTCCTTTTGACACCACAACCTCGCCAGCGTCTGTTGCATTGCATCAGGTTCTATTTTTGATGCTGCGTTAGATTCTCTCTTTATGTCTATATATAAATAATAAGCCACCATCTTCTCTTTAATTTGCAACCAATAACCCATTCGATTAAAAAATTCATAGCTTCTACAGAGGTATTCTACAATGACACGTTCAACTGGCGAAAATTCTGTGGAGAGGTATTTGTTTTTTATTTTAATTGTTGCCATTTTTCGTTTTTCTGCTCTGATTTGATCATTATTTTCATGTCTGAACAATATGGGAGCTTCTGTGAATTATTTGTACGTCTTTTTTTGTGGTTTTATTTATACGCATCAACTGGGTAATTTTATTGTGCTTCAATGTTAAATGTGGATTTAAATGTACTGCTTGTTCTTATCGGTTTTGAGGAAGATCTTGTGTTTGTGTTAGTTTTGTCGTTAATGTAATTAGTCCCTCACCGATTTGCTTTTCCAATCAGTCGTTTGTTTGAATTATGTTTGGATTTCCTTTGATGCCATCTCTAAACCCAAAACTAATCATTTGATTTGCCCTTGCTAATGGTTCTTAAGTAGCTTTTCTGGGTGGGCCATTGGTCTTTAGAGTTGGAATTTGAGGAGGCAAGAGACAAAATATTTGATTTAAGATTGTCCACCCCTTTTTTTAATTATTATGAAAATGATAACAATCGTTTGATTTTCTTTTATAATTGTACTACAAAAGTTGTTGCCTTCTTCATTTGCTTATGCCGTGGTGGTTGAGGGTATAGAATCTTTTGCAAACTTTATTACTCGATGTTTGAGAGCTTATGCCCTTCTGATTGTGAGAATATATACCTTGCTTTGACCTTGTTGCTGCCTTTATTTTGTGTTGCAGCAAAGACGCTCTAGCTAAACTTGCTTCTCTGGAAGCAGTGTTGTTCGACGTGGATGGAACTCTCTGTGATTCAGATCCTCTTCACCATTATGCATTCCGTGAAATGCTTCAAGAGGTAATTTTAGAAATTTTTGTTTCAATCTTTTTTAATTCATGTTCTTACTATTTCCTTGAATCACATTTGCGTTGCTTGTACAGAAAATTGAAATACGGCATAACTATTTTTGTTCAAAAGTTCTTGTTTATTGTATGTGTTATAAGCAGACTGTCTTATAACTCTTGAATTATTTTGGGGGATTTACTAAAACTGAAGTGTTTAATAGATTGGGTTTAATGATGGAGTTCCGATAACGGAAGACTTTTTTGTTGAAAATATTGCCGGCAAGCATAATAGTGATATTGCCAAGACTCTTTATCCTGATGATCTGGCAAGGGGCTTGAAGTTCTGTGAGGACAAGGAAGCCATGTTCCGAAAGTAAGAAAAAGAACATTCCTCTACAACTTCTGTGAATTTTTTCAAGCTTCCACCTGTAACATCTTCTATTGCGGAAACAGATTGGCATCAGAACAATTGAAGCCTATAAGCGGCCTGGATAAAGTGAAGAAGTGGATTGAAGACCGTGGGTTGAAACGAGCTGCTGTTACAAATGCGCCTAGAGAAAATGCTGAACTCATGATCTCAAAACTTGGCCTATCAGATTTCTTTCAGGTTGTTATTCTCGGGGATGAATGTGAGCGCGCCAAACCGTTCCCAGACCCCTACTTGAAGGCTCTTGAAATGCTCAAGGTCTCAAAGGATCACACATTTGTATTTGAGGTCTGCCTTCTCCTAGAGTCGTTTCTAAAATTATTTTGTCATGGATTCTATCTGAATTCTGTGTATTCAATGTGTCTTTGTTTGGCCAGGACTCTGTTTCAGGTATCAAAGCAGGAGTAGCAGCTGGTCTGCCTGTTGTCGGTCTAACCACAAGAAATCCTGACCACGCCCTGTTGGAAGCAAATCCAACCTTTCTAATAAAGGATTATGATGATCCAAAATTGTGGGCGGCTTTGGAAGAGCTTGATAAGAATAAGGACGCTTGAAGTTTAAGTATAAACATCTCAGCATAATATCACACTAATTGATTTTGAAGTTTAATGTTTTATTTGAAGTACAAATTCTGATTAATAATGGTCCACGTGGGACTATTTTACCCCATTTTTTCTTCCAGTGGAAATTTCAATTTAGAATAGAATTTTCAGCAGCTTCTTATCCTTCTGTTAATAGAAGAATATGGATACAAAAAATAAAACTCATTCCAACTAGGAAACTTTGTCAACGAGTTATATATCAGAATTTTAATTCGAAAACACCAGCAAGTCTTAGAATCTGTCAATCCAAACAAAGTCGTCACTTGATTCAACCTCCATCTATATCACAAGGAATTTTTTGTATGTTTCTTGACTCTTCATCGAGTCCATGAGACGGAATCGATCTCGTCCCTAGCTGACTTGTATAGCTCTAGCCGCTTGGCACATTGCTGCCTTCTTTCCATCAACATAGGATCTTCATCCAGCAATTGAGCAAGTTGCTTGCCCTAAATAGAAACAAAAATTATCAAACTTCAAGAATGATGAATAGAAAATATTACAATAGCATGGACGGAACTTAACAATGCCCCAGTTGTGTTAGTCAATTCAAAGAAGGGCCGGTGATGGAGAAGGAAGCAATTGTTTAAGTACCTCTTTTTTGCCCAGTTGTGCATAGAAGTGATCCAGTAAAGATCGCTTGGCCTCCTTCACTTGACAATGAACCACAGCTTTAGGAATGGTAATCTTGAGTGTCTCAGACACCATACCAATATAAGAGGAAACATTTGATCCAATGCGACGGAAGTGCCCCTCTGTGTATCGATCTGCGGCTGATGGGGCTGTAGGATTTCCTCCCCTCTCCACGTCCTGAGGAAGTTTCCTGAAAAAGTCCACAGTCAGGTATGAGGATTCCATCTCCACCAATCGCAAAGTTGTCTTCTTACTGTCATCGCGGAACCTCTCCAATGCTGCATTGGCAGCTGCAGCTATTTCAGATTGAAAAGTTGGAAAGCGTTTCAACTCCTGTCCAATTACAGAGTGTCAACTTTGATGGTCTACAAATAGAAACACGTGTTACAAATTTACAAAGGTTTCCTGATTCCAGACCTGAGTTTCCCCGATTGATCTTCTTACCAGTTCCTTCAAAACAAAGTGAACCTGCAATTCAGAGCAGTCAAATGACAGATTCTATGGCAAGCCAGATTTTTAAGAAAGCAATATAAAAAGTTTCTAGAAGCTCCACGGTGGCAAAAAATTCTATATACTCTCAGTAGCTAGCCAGCAAACTTTTTTCAAAACATTAATTTAAATTGATGTCATTTTCAAGTTTGGATGTAATGATCCACTATGATCATCACTCTGAAGACTACTTCCATTGGACTGATTGCATCATGTTCTAAAATCAAGTAACCCCAACTTTGTACCGACATAAAATAACTTCATATCCAAGACTCAGCACTTGATTTTAAGAATTGGAAAAAACTTACTGTCTCCAATTTCAATCACCAAACGTATGCATAAATAAAGGCAGCATCTACTGAGTTTCTTTGGTATATGCCCATTCATGGGGTTAAATCACATAATAAGATAAAACCAACGGCACTTACAGCATCTACTGATGCTTCAGCTGGGCCTCTGAAATAGTTAAGGGCACTATCAATGAGCCGCCGATAGCCTTGCTCAGGTGCAATTAAATGAGGTTGGTACCCATCTGCTTCTGAAACAACTTTCCTTACATTTTGCGGTGACAGATGGCGGTCAAATGGAAGCTTTCTCAAAGCAGCAGGGAGCTGATTGTCAAAAACTCCATAAATCCTATCACCACCAGGTCGTCTGAAAGATTGCAATGGGAAAAAAAAAGGATTAGAGGATGATCAAATAAAAACTCTAAATGCAGCTGCCACAGGCCACACAATATATACTAGTAAATACTAGGTTCTTGGTAATAGAAATGGCCAAGAGCACTGCTGTTCACTCGCCAAAGAAAATGAACTACTGGAAAAGATTTTTCCCATTTTCAGTTTCAAGATGTCGGAAATGAAAAATACCTTTCAAGCCCATAAATAATCAAGCTTGAATTTAGTAAAATGGCTTAAGATTTTTAAATTTCACACGTAATTTTCCAGGATTCGTTTGAAAATCTCAATTTCCTAGTCCTTTTCATCGTTATCAGATAATTACCTACCGTTATCACTTCAACAAGGCCATGGTCAATCAACAATGATCTTTTCTGATGACCATCCCAATCACCAACCTCCAATGACACTATTAACCTATTTTGGTTGATTAACAATGACCACCATTAGGAATGGCAATGGGGAGGGGAGGGGAGGGGAGGGGAGGTCGCCATACCCATCCCCCATACTCTGTTTATATTCCCAAACCCTTCCCATCCCCTTTGAAATTGCTTGAACAAAGGGGATGGGGATCCGCAAATAGTAAAGGGGATCCCAAGGGTGCCCAATCCCTGAATAATTGATAATTTATCTTCCGAATTTGATTTAATCATGTTAAAGTATGAAAATGTACTATCTTACCAACACAAAAACATCAAAATAAACTAAATTAAAATCACTTTGATCAAACTAATTCAATGTCATCAAAATTACAAGATAATCTTTGAAATAAAGCAAAATTAGAGCGTTAAGTTGAACACATCCATAATAGTCACATGGTATAAATAAATCTTCAACAATATTATCTTCATCAATCTTCAGGTTTTTCTATTAGCTATTATTTATATTATTTTTTATAAATATTATGATATTTGTTATTTACATTGATACTCTTATAATTTAAATTTAAAATGTATTTACTAAAAATTTTAGAAGAAATAAATAAAATTAAATTAAAAATTAAAAATAGAAATGGGGAAACGAGGGGGATCTCACCAAATCCCCTTCCCCTCCCCAAATAAGATTTGGGTATTAAATTTTCCCTATCCCTTTCTTAAATAAGTAGTTGGATATAATAGTCCCTGTACCCTCCCCAAATGGGGAAAGTCCGTCAAGGCCTTCATCCCTGTGGGGATTTCTGCCATGATGGTCCATCATCAATGAAAGGTGACAGCTATAGTTAGTCATCATCAATCATCATTGTCGATCACTAATAGTTACCCCCAATCTTCACAAAAGTTAGTCATTTATTAATTGTTGGCATCCTCTTGCCTATAAATATTCTGGTACATACAAAATACCTGAAAAAATTCACAATGACAAAGTTCTTTTCCTTTAAAAGTTCTCTATTGCAAATGATAGCTAAAAGAAAACATTATGAGCCCAAGTGTCATATGCTCCGGTCAAAACAGTCAATAATCGCATATAAAGAGAATAACACAAAGCATCATCAGAAAATGAAAGCAAACATATAAAGGAAGAAACACAATCATGTTAAAACTAACCAACAGTGGTTGAGAATTTTCTATTATTCAAGCTATTCATAAAAAATGACAGGTGCGACTGCAAGATCTCTGTATGTCAGAAATTATTATTTACTTTAGTAGTTCATAGGCAAAGATAAAATGTGCTCATAAGTAAATGATTATTGCTAGGTGATGCAATTATAAATGAAACACAAACATATCTACTTTGCTTCCATCTGCCAAATGGAGACAGTTTTTACATTTATAAAACTGAAATTGAGAAGAAATGAGATACCCTCCATCCAAATGCTCCTTGAATATTCGGTCAAATGAACGGCATAACTCCAAGATCGTATATAACTGGGCCTGATACAAAACATAAAACAATAATAGTTAATATCTGAGCCCCACTGATTATCCAACATCATTAATAATGGATGCATAGGAAAGCTCCCACCCCAGCATCAACAGCAACAGGTCTACCGAGATGGTCCAACTCTGATTCAAGTTCATCAATGCTTCTGTTAATTAGAGATATGATGCCAGGAATGCGGCTTTTAATTATGGACTCCAAATGCTGACAACAAACCAATTTTAGCAAGTAATCAGAAACAATTAGAAACCAAAAGCAGAAAGAACTGCACATCTAAAAATTAAAGTGGGAGCAAAAACAAAAGCAAAGAAACCTTCGAGAGAAGCTTTGCAAGATATTCAGAACCCATTTTGGCAGCTAAATGTCCATAATCAGGACTAGTGGCAAAAAACTCATGCTCCCTTCGTCGAGCAGCAATCATATCCACATTTTTATTGATATCAGCTTGTGAACGGTTCACAATTCCAACCCAAGGGTGTTGAAGTGGATAAGAACGCCCTTCAAGAATCTTCAACAACCAAGGGGCACAGAGAGAGAGAGGTCAAATTGGAGTAAGTTATAAGATGAATGAGGAAAAGAATAAACACATTCGTAAAAAAAATACTATAAAGGTATGACCTGTAGAAAACAAATACAATAAATGTGAGATCAATAAAACACCAAACAATGCACAAGGGAAATAATAAATTTGCAGACAGTTTTTCAAGCAATGCAAATAAAAATAATTTTTCATGCGTGACAATATTCATCACATCTGTTCTGATTGTACCGCATGAAGATCTTCTGAAAAAAGTGACCAAATCATCACTTGTGAGTGAAGGGAAAAAAGGATCAAGTAGACAGATAAGAATTCTTAAGCAGATTCTAAGCAAGTATATTCATGCACCATAAAAAAGTTAATACGACAGAGTGTCATTGACCAAAATGGAATGATTCCACAGGGCAACAGAGTATGTAAAGGACATATTTCAATAGCAATATTTGTCCATTTGAATACCCAAAAATTCATTGTCTTGGGATCACTAGGCAGATTGATAATGATAACCCAAGTTCACAACTTCATAGTCTTTTTATGCATTTCAGTAACAGTGCCAAGAAGCTTATTTTTTTGGAGTCAACCCGGGTTCTTGTAATTCTCTTCTAATGGAGAATTCCTTTGATTTTGGTAGGGGAACAAAGGCTAAAACTCTTTGGAAATGTGCAGTAGCAGCACTGTTTTGGGTAATGTGGGAGGAAAGAAATGTTCGTATTTTTGAGGGGAAAAGTGTAGATAATGCTAAAGAACTGTCAGATAGAGTTTGTTTTCTTTCTTCACTTTGGGCTTCAGTTTCTAAGGAGTTTCAAGATTCATCATTTTTCTTCATACATCTAATCTGGGATGGGGTTTTGGGATTGGGAGTTATAACCGATTCTAACTTGTATAGGGGTGATTGAGTATGCTTTGGTGTAAAACAAATAGTGCTAGCCTTTGATTTCTGAACGAACAGCTGGTCCACTATCTGTTTTTCACATCTTCTTTATTAATACATTTTTTAGCTTCTTATCAAAATAAAAGCAACAGTCGCCACCAGGCAATAAGATTTTAAGAGAATAGTTTGATAGCACATTTGGTGCCTCAGAGAAATCAATAATTCCAAATTCATATTACCAGGGTTATTTTAGTTTTTAGTACCATCAAAAAATACTCATCACATTCACAGTGTCGTTGATCAAAGATGATCAACTTGACAGATCAAACAAATATTTAGGATACATTCAAGGACAAGACTAGTCGATTTAGACGCAGAAATTCATCAAAAGTTTGCAAGTCAATAGATATTGTTTTTGTATTTTTAGAGAATGTATTAAAGCACCATATCATCATTATTGGTTGCTCATAAAGATTCAAGGCAAACATGCTAGACCTTGTCAAACAACTATAGATACAGCAGTGAAACAGAAATATAATTAACCACAAGAAAGAACATGTTGGCTTTTTAGTACCAAATACTAGGCATAGGACAAGTGCAACTAGAATTGAAAGGTCAGCATCTTAGATCACGCCCCTTTTTTCCATTTTACCAGTTGAATACCTTTTTAAGATTGAAAAAGCATAATCAAAAGTCCAAGTTACCCATTCTGACGCTCAAGTAGTCTTAAGACATATAAGAAAGCTTACATCCAAAGCATTTGTTCCTTTGTCCATCAAATCAAGCTTTGTCAAGACACCAAATGTCCTCTCACCTGCAAAAAACATGCATTTTGATGTAAAGAAAATGCATGCTGGTAATTATAAATTTACACTTTATTATAATGTTGAATTTGGCTATTACTACAAACAATGAGTGAAACGTATACCAGTTGGATCAACTTCTCTAGAGAGTTTGATAGCATCTGATGTTGCCAGATCTTGATTGGCTGGAGTTATGGCCAAAATGAGGCAGTTTGGCTACGGAGAAAGAACCAGATATTGATCCATTGAAAGAGGAACAGAAACAAAACTTATCAAAAACTTGAAGATGAAATTTCAAAACTTTAACATGGATTTGGCATCACCAACGTGGAATGATAATTATATAAATTTTCCCTTTATTTGGTTAGGATTTCAAAACTAAGTCCTAAGCTAATATCCTTTACCATTGAGGAAAGCCCCAGGAGGAGAACGGATCAGTTTTCTAAACAACAAATGCAGGCCAAAAAAAAAAAACTCAAATGGTGAAACAAGTCATTCAGGGTCAAACTTTCAATGAATGAAGAAGATTTGACCTCAGCAATAGCAAGACTAATAAAGCAAATGCTTGATTTAAACTATTTATTACAGGAAAATTTCTCTCCAGTTTGTAAATATGGTTTACAAATTATGAAGAAAAGGAAACAATTTCCCATTACCTTCTCAATATACGAACGAACCATTGTCTCTATCTCCAGGACGACACTCTCTGGCTGCCCCTCTGTCATTTAAAAACATTACTAATTTTCAAAACTGATAAATGCATTGAAAGCATCTTTTACCATGGTATGTTGCTGTAAAGGGAGAAAACAAAAGGAATAAAGAAAAAGGCATACCTACAGCAACCTTTGTTATACCCGGCAAATCTATGAGTGTTAAGTTGACCACTGAAAAAAGATAAAGCCACAATCATCAGGGAACAAATTACCAGTTATCCGTGATAAAACTGCAAAATGCCTATGAAGAAGAAAAACTCTGAAAATAGCTAAATTTTAGAAAAACTTGAGAACACTGAAAGACATTGGGTGGTGTAAGAACCTAAAATGAAAGGAGATGTTGAAGCACAATCATATGAGAGATGATCGTATGAAATAGTAAACAAATATTTCTATCACCAAAAGAGAGAAGTAAACATGCACCAATTAACTGTTATGAATATCCAAAGCCCAATTAAACCATACAAATTGTGGACAGTAATATATGTAAACTGATCAGTTATAATAAACTGATACTACCGATGATATTTGTGCATGTCACTCAACATAATGATCGCAACCTATCTCATATTTGAAATTCCATACCATTTGGGGAATAGATACTAAGATGGATGGGAACTGGAGAAATTTGTTTTGATTTCCCAGTTACTCTATCAGTTTCTTCTTGAATTTCTTTCCGAACCATAGCTGCAAAAAGAATTTGAAAATTAAACAACCAACACGAATTGCAAATTAGTGGCATACAACCCATTACTTTTGGGTATGTGTAATGAATGAACCAAAAGATAGAAGACAGCTGTTGCTGCATCGATTTTGGAAGCATACAGTTTTATGCAAATTGCAAGTGCAATGCATACTTTGTACAGAACTAAGTAGACAACCTACAATGATATCAGGTTCACACATTCTTTAAAAATTGCAGAAAAAGAAAGATATTAACTAGAGATCATTGTTTGAATTTATGAGCATCTAACCAACAACTTGATAAATTGACAACAACTAAACATACAAATAAAATATTGTTAAGACAGCAATATAAAAAATATTTCATATCTCATAATTATAAGCAAAAAGTTACTGGTTCTGCACACTCCTGTATTTCAAATTGGTTGTTGTAGTATTTGGCATGAATACTACTGTAGTTGGACCTTCCACCAAATGGCTTAAGCATTACCAGCAAAATGATAATTAGAGTTTTACCTCGCAAATAGTATAGTAGGTTTCTCAAATTGATCCACAGTAAACATATACAAAACTTTAGAAAATGTTACAACTTAATTACTTAAAAGAAGTTGAAATATTAAGGCCATCAAGACTTAGAAAGGCCAATGATGAAACATCAGAGTGCCCAAAATCACACTTAAGAGTTGCTTTGCAACTATCACCAAGAAGCACCGAATAGAACACATGAAACATATTTCAAAGAAAGAAACTTTCAGCAAAGGGAGATGGATGATACAAGGATTAAATGCAACTGGTACACAAATTTGCACAGAAGAAAGCCAATACCAATTAGAATACATGAAATATGTTCGTAAATTAGAAACTTGCTCCATTAACTCCTGAACTGTAAGTTCCTGATTCACATAAAATTCCCAATTACCTGAAATCAAGGTCACTTTATTTCAAAAAAATGAACATAATCATAAATTAACACCAGAGACTACTTCACAACTATGCCCAAATGCATCAAATAACTCATTTAGAAGAAAAAGAAAAGAAACATATAGAGTAAGATTAATCAAATGCAATCATTATCATAACACTGGCATGCAAATAACCTACAGAAATCGGTGAACTTTTTCTTTGGCAAGTGAAGGAACTCTGCATACTCCTGTAATCCAGGCTCTGTCTGGTGCAATTGCAACACCAAAGGCCTTCTTGTCACAATCCCTGAAAATTACACAAAATACTTCAGAACCCAAAAATTATAAGTTATTTTCTTCATTTGCATGCAAATAAGTTTTCCAAGATCATTTAAAACCTTTTGATTATGATATGCTTTAGTTCCAATTTTCCTAAAACGAAGCAGGAATTCAACCAATGTAACTTTTGATTTAGACATGTTTTAATTGAGTTCACTTGTTCAATTTTCTGAAGCTATTGACTTAAAGAGTTTGATCTCACATTTCAATTTTCCCTTTCCGACAGTAGAGCCAAAACTGAGTACAACCTTGTTTTGAAAAGAGTTTGAATGAAATCGACCAAAAGTTATTATTATCTTAAAGAGTTTGACTTACATTGACCTAAAGTTATCATTATTCAAATAATTAAAAATTAAAAGTCAACATTTTCCTTTTCCATTTCTTCAATTTTCTCACCGACCAAACAGAATACAACAGTTCAAAAGCAAAGGAAATCAAAATTCAAAGCTTATAACAACCTGATCCTCGAGGAAGAAAATCTCGTCCGACAATGCTCTCCAGCACCGACGACTTTCCAGAACTCTGCATTCGTCTCCAAACACTTGACAAAATCAAACCAAATTCACTTCAAAGCTGTAAACCGCAAAGTAAAAAGACAAAAATTAAAAAAAAGGACCTGGCCACCGACGACGGCAACAGAGGGAAGAGCCTCCCAAAGTGTAGGCAAAGCAGAGTCGCCGCCGTAGTCGCCGAGTACCGTACACGCTCTCTGTATCCTGTTAACTAACCCTATCAAGCTATCCATTGTTGCCATTATTTCAATTTCTCTTTCTTCCAAAACCTTACCGGTTTGTTCTTTCGAATTTGAACTGATTACTGCTAGAGAATAGAAGAAGACGAAGAAACTAGTGACGAGTAGGAGAATAAAAAAAGCTATTTTGAAAATATTTTTTAATTGAAAAGAAATGGATGTGTGTGGGCCTCGAATATCTCAGAATGAAATGTTGGTCGCGTTAGTGGCAGTAAGGTGTTATATAAATGCGACACGTCAGCATGCTCGTTTTGAATTTTGAATTTGAGTTGAAGCTTGGCAGTCAGTTTCTTGTTGAACAGTGGACCCTCGGATTTTAAATTACAAAAAAACCAAGGGTCAACGATCATTGAAGTGCAAAAAAAGTGTTTTCTTTTGTTTTGAACGAGTGCCCAAAAAAAAGTTAAAAAATAATTTAGAGAGGAAAAAAATATTGATAGTTGAGCTAGTCAAGGGTTTATAGTTAAGAATCCTATGGTGGGTTTAATTTCCCGGAATAGATTAAGTTGAAAAGAAAAGGATAAATTTAAATTATCTTTTTAAGATAGAATGATAATTAATTTTTTTTTTCAAAAGCTTATAAACTTTAATTTATCTTCATTTTTATTTAAAAAATGGTTGTAAATGGTGATGGTGTTGATAAATTACTTTTTTTATTTTCTTAACAATAAATAGAAGTAAATTAATGTTTTTACACTTTTAGGAGTAAAGCAAAGATTGTCACACTAAGTAGAGGGTAACTTAAAGTTTATCCAAAAGAAAAATACAAATATCAATATTGTGAGTATGTGTTTTTTTTTTTTAATCCATTATTAAAAAATTACTCAAGCAACCTAATTATTAAAAAAAAGAGAAATTATCTCTATTCCCTCTTTATTTTGCCCCATATATATATATATATATATATATATATATAAACACACACACCTCTACAAAATTTCAATATGTTCTTTGCACTATCTTTGTTTCTAAACTTATATCAATCAACTATTTCGACACTAAGAATTTAAATAAAATAATTATTTCACCCCTAAATGAATTGAAAGATCATTTTACCATACAAAATTTTTTAAAATACTTTTATAATTACAAGAATACCTCTTCATTTAATTAAACAAATAAATTTCAAAATCCAAGGTGTTAATTTTTATAATTATAATTTTTAAATGATAATTTTTGTAATTATAACTTTTTTATTGCTCAAAGTTGGTTTATACTATTATTATTCTAGTGATTAATTTAAATAATGAATTTTTTTAACAATTGTTATTGTATGATTGATAAAAAAAATGAAAAATATTTGAAAGTATTACACATTTTTTAGGTTGAAAGGATTAAAAAATCAATAATATTTTATCAATTACTTAAATGGTACTCACACATCCAGTTTTTCAATAATATTTTACCGATTAATTAAATAGTAATTATAATTTTTTATTTTTAAATATTTTGTAGAATAAAATAGTCTTTTAATTATTTAGAGGTATAATAGTTATTTTATTAAAATTCTTAGTGCTAAATTGGTTTGTTGATATAAATTTTAAAATAAAGGTAGTGCAAAAAACATATCAAAATTTTGTAATAATTAGATGTTCATATGACAAAATTGAGGTGGTGTAAAGATAATTTTTCCAAAAAAATTATCAGTCCACTACCCAATAAATAGTTAGGTAGGATTAGTGCTGAAATGGTAGGGAGTAGTTACTAATTAGTATTAAAAATTGTTTAATTATCAAGTGATAAAAATGTTATTTTGTACGTATATTATAATTTATATTTGCGTTTATACAATATATTAAGAATTATTAATTATGTCTTAATTATATTTAATTTTGTATATTTTTATGTGTTTATTAGGTAAAACATTAATTTTAAGTAATTTGAGACTCCAAACAGATAAAGGGATATTAAATTTAGATTTTGGAGGTTTGAAAAACCTTAAGATGAGTTAAAACCAACTTAAAATTAAGTTGCGGCAAAAAATTGACTTTTGTGTTGACTGAGCACTAATTGGATGATAAAATGAACTTTAAATAGATATGAGTGCATTGAATAACTATCAATTTTGACTAAATCTCAATCATTCATGATTTGGCCACTATCGTGCCATATGGCAATGGTGGTGAAGTAAGTTGTAGGATCCGAACTTTTATATTTGGATCAACTCGATCTACCCATTAATCTACCAAATTTTAACTGCTCTTTAACTGAATCGGATGCTTCACATGATGCCATGTGTAATGTTGACTTTTAAAGTTTGACCAACCGTTGGATCTTTATTTAGTGGCTGTGAGGAGTGCATGGATAAAGAGAATTACTCTAATTGTGGCAAAGGTCGTTGAGGTTTTGGAAAACACTTTGAGAGAACTAGGTGAGATAGTTTTTGAGTAAAAGGAGAGATTGTAAGCTCTGTAGCCTCTACAAATTATTCTATTTCCATTGCAATATCCTTGTTGGTTAATGAAATCAACAAGAGTATGTTTGTCCCATGATGTAGGCCTAACAAAGTCAAACCCTGTAAAGCTTTTGTGCTATTCTCTTTACTATTCTATTCTTATTGTTTGCTATGGTGTGGGACATTTTCTGGTGCTTTTTATTTGTTCCGATACAGAGTTCAAAGAAGCAACCTGTGACAGAGAACAGCCAGCTACTTCTATAGCTATCTAACCAATTAATTTTGGCTTCGACCCTAACAAACTAGTTTAGATCTTGGTTCCATAGTTCATATTAAACTGGATGTTGAGAAATTTGATGGCAAGAATGACTTCAATCTTTAAAAAGTCAAGATAGAAGCCCTATCAGTACTTCAAGGGTTAGAATTTGTTCTAGAGAAAGATTCAAATGGAAATGTTCTTCTGGATGATGAGGACTTTAAAGGAAAAATGGAAAAAGTACGTAGTACTATAATTTTAAGCCTTAAGATGAAGTTTTGATAGAAGTTTTTGAAGAGAAGTCTACCTTAAGTATCTGGGCAAACCTGGAGAAGACTTATATGACAAAGTCTTTAGCAAATAGACTATAAATAAAGAAAAGTTTTATATTCTTTTAATGGAAGAAAGTTTTTCTTTTTTACGATGGAGTATATTCATAACTTTAATAAGGTGATTATAGATCTTGAGATCTCGAGGGTATTGATGTGAATATGGAGGATGACAACAAAGCAATCATATTATTAAAGGGACGTACAAGGGCGCTATGACTACTTATGTAGCACCAACAATATCATTTGAAAGTCTAAAAATTCCTTCTAACTAATCTATTTCTTCCGTATATTGATTTTTCCTTTTATTCACGACATGACTTTCAGAAGTTGAGTTACAAAGAAATATTATGATCTCAAATAAGAGTACAGTTATGTTATTCAAATAGTACATAGAAGAAAAAAAACTTGCTCTGGGTTCCCTAGAGGGCTGGAGGCTGGAGTCTTCTCATTGTCTTCTAACTAGACAAGTAAGCAGTTAATAACATAGGAATGCAACTTCAAACCTCAGTGCTCAAAATTTTGTGCAACAATTCCTTATCTGCATATCCTAAATTGACCATTTTCCACACCAAACCGTCAACACATCTCTATGACAGACGCAGAACCAGAAACCTCATTGGCCTTGCTTTTGTTTGCCATAGTCTTGGATTTATAGTCATCTAGATAATGCTGGTATATGTAGGAAAGAAACCCCCAGATTGCTAATAACATGGCAATTGCCTTTACTCCATTCATCTTATCATGGAAAAATATCACTGCAAGAATAGGAATAACAGGCAAAGACAAGGTACTAATCACATTGGAAAACAGAGATGATACCTCAAAAACCAACCCCAACAAGCCAACCGATGAAATCTGCCATGTCACGGCCGTCCAAATCAGAGTCATCAGATAGGAAACCCTTCCCTTTTCGTATCCATTCATCTCTTTCGACAAGCCCTTCCATTCTTCGCTAGCAAATAGTCCCACCACACACCCACATGTTGCCACAAATGATGAATATATTTGCATGTCCAGCACAACAGAGAATGTCTCTTTTTTTATAACCTTCTCAAAAGAGAGCTGCAGTAGGGAGAGGTACAAGGAGTATGTTGCGGATGCACCCAGCGTGCATAAGAATCCGATCACATACTTTCCTTTGCTTACATCTGAAGTGTTTTCGGAGTCTGCATTGACTGCGAGAAGGGTTGCTGAGATGGTTAGAAGGACTAAAGAGTTGAATATGAAAGGTGTGAACTTTTGCGAGTTAAGGAAGAATGAGAAGAATGCGTTAAAGGCCAACTGGATTGCACATAGCAGAGAATAAGTAGACACAGGGAGATACAATAGTCCATACGAGTACATCATGTTGTCGCCAGTCAAGAGTAGGCCAAACGCCACGTAGAGGCAGACAAGCGTGGAGATTTTTGGATCGGTTGTGTTAGTGGAACGTGAGCCGTTGGAGAAGCAGCATAGAATTGGAACCAGAATTGGGAAGCCGGCTGATTGAACAAATGTTGCCATCCATTTGCTATTGCCACCTTTGTCATAGTATAATCTGCCTAGAAGAGTAGCTGCTGACTGCCCAACAAGAAGACATACGACGTATAGAATCACTCGGAGCCACCATTTGTAATGTTTTAGCTTCAAAAATCGCCATTGTTGGTTCACAGATGTGTCTACATGCGAGTCTAGTTCCTTATCACTAACTGGCAAAAACACACAAAACTTTCTAATCGTGCAAGAAAACAGAACATAATCAACATTTGAAATTTCGACATACTCTAAAATTCTGATCACTGCTTACGGATAATCTACAGATATCAGGAAATGGGCAAATTGAAACTATGAATGTGAAAAATTGCTAACCTCTGATTTGTAGTTGCAGCTCTGGAGGAGCCTCCATGACTGAAGATTTAGCAAAGGAACGAAGTATGCTTGCCGCTTTATCTTTAATCCCTCGGTGCTCAAAATCCTTTATGTTAGAGAAAATTCAACAATTGATAAGATGGCATTGGCCTCTTAAATGACAACTTTGTCTTTTTACTCAAATGGTTTGAATTAAAAGATTCTGAAGCCAAGTCAATGATGAAACTCATTAAAGCTTTTTTGATCATTTTTTGGTCTGTAAGCAAATTTTGACTTTGCTAGCTCAATCAACTTTTAACTTGCTCACTGGGAGTGGAGACCTCAATTTCGTTTTTTTTGTAACTTGACAGATTATCAACATCTGTTATTTATCAAGATTTAACAAGGATAATATCATTGAGGTCCCTACTCTAGTTTTTGACAGATCAAGGTGGTCTTATTACTACTATTACTATAGTCTAACGATAGTGTGTTTAGTATATTATATTGTATTATGTTGTATTTTATTATTGTAATGTAGGTGTGTTATATTATTTTATATTATATTAATATTGTATTATTATAATATTGTATAATATTTAATATTGTATTATACTGTATTATATTGTATTAATTTTTAATTATATTATATTTGGTGTTGCATTGCACTATATTTATTTTTTTATTAATTTAAATTATATATTTAAGAAATAATTCAAGTAAGTATTCTATAGTATATGTAATAATATTTTATATTATTATTTATATTATTAATTTCAAATTAGTATTATTCAAATCTATTCATACTTAAACATTTATTATTAGTTATATTAAATTATTAAATAATAATATTTTTATATGATAATTACAATAATATAATTAAATAATACATTATTTAGTTGTATTTTAATATAATAAAAATTAAAACATAATTTAATTTAATTTAATAAATAATAAATTTATTAATCTATATTAATAATTATAATATAAAAATAAAATAAAACAAAAATTAATATTATATAATACTATATTAAATTAAAAAGTTATACTTATTTATTATTATTATTATAAAAAAAAAAAAACTAATGTAATAGTTGCCACAATAGCAGACTTCCCAGAAGCAAAGATTAATGCTGCTCACTGCTTTCCAATCATTGACAAACATTGGATTTGTATGAGTAATGTTAGGCCCACACACTTATGCTATGCAATACACACGTCAAACACGCCCTAAATACTTGTATTTTTATAGCACAATCCGGAGACCTATTTATTAAGCATAACTCAGAAACTTACTCCTACTTACTGTAAATGAGGAAAAATATGCTCTATAATCATATCCCTCGTTTTATAGAAAAGGAAAAGAGCTCCGTGGAAGCTAGAACTAAAGGCTAATGCCTTCAACAATGATGAGGGTTAGGCTCATTTTTTAAATGGCGTTTTTGAATTTGTTTTATGGAAGAAGAATGATTAGTTTTGGGTACGTTTGGGATTGAGGTGCTGTAGCTTTTAAGTTACAGTTGTTGTGGAAAAAAAACTGTGACTATGAAACAAACATTAATAATATGTAGTAAATATTAATTTTAAATAATAATTTTGATAAAATTATTAAAGATATAATATATTTTCTATTATACAAGTGAAAAATTATAGTAACATAGCTTCCAAGTTACAGCACTAAAGTGTTTACCAAACACTATAGTGCTGTATCTTAAAAGCTACAGTTACCCAACCTTAATCCCAAACGCACCCTTTATTGAAAATAAATTTTTTTGGTAGCTTATGTTAAGAACATTACTTTAAAATATAAAAAAAAGTAAAAAAAAAAGTGTTTAGTTGTTTGTTTGGAAAAACGAAGACAAGAAAAAAATAGTGAATTATTTAATGAAAGCTTTTCTTAACAGTTGCATTATCTAATGAAACCTATATGAAAGAATAATATAATACAATGAATATAAATATATATTTTATATCATTAAATAATTTATCTATTTTCCAATCTATATTATGATGCATTAAATATTATTATGAGGGGCTGATTATGTTGGAATTGCTCCATGGTCGAGCACTGATGATAACCGTATGATCATAGAGATAAATATTAAATCTGCATTTACTATTATGATCTAATGATAATCATGAGTGCTTCATGGTGGGGAAGCTCCACTATAGCCATTGTCTCATTATAAATGCATATAAGCATATAGTATTTAATATTTTCTTGAAAACTTTTAGTTATGTAAATAAATTGCAATTATAAGATAATATTACTTGAGAAAATATTATATTACTTTATAATTATCATATATTTGTTGCAAAGATGTAATTTTCTTATTGATATATTTTCACCAACTTGTAAAAATTTGTAATCATTTTAAAATAGTTGTGTATTGTTCAAACAATGTAATAATTTACTATGATAATTATGTGATATTACTTTTTATTTAAAACAATTTACATGGTATACTAAGTGATTAGGCTGCAATGTATAGAATAAATTCTTGTTACTGTTGTTAAATATTTGTCGTAATAGTTTATTTATTAAATTATTTCTTTATTCATAGAGCCTATGTAATTTATTATATGGATAAATACTCATCTAGTCTTTATATTTTATCTTAAGTACCCATTTAATCCTTATATTTTAAAAATACTACAAGATATCCTTATGGTTGACTTTGTTACACTACTACCTTTACTTTTTTTTTTTTTACAATAACATATTACAACAATATTCTTGTGGATATTAATGAAAAGAAAAAAAATATTAATTTATCAAATAAGCCTTAAAAGTAAAATAAAAATTAGTGTAAAATTATTTTAGTTATTATTCACTTTTAGGGTTAATTTTTTAAATTAGTATGTTTATAAATAATTGTTACTAAGATTGTTGTAAGGGTATTAAACATTGTTTAAAGTTGGCTAGCATTAACTAATTTATAAAATAATAATTAGCAAGATTGTTGCAAGGAAATAAAAAATACTAGTTCGTTTAGAATGATATTTATTGGTTAATTTACTAATAAATAATTAATGGGTAATTTGCTAATTAACTTTTGAAATAGACAAATTAATTAATGTCAAGAGTTTTGTAATAAATGTATAATTGTAAAGTAAAAAAGAAAAAAGAAAAAAGGCAAGGGTATAATATATTTAAGAGCAGGAGTGGTTTGCAATTAATTTTTAAAACATAGGAACCAAACAAAGGTCTAAATTAAAATATAAAAATTAAACAAACATTTATCCTTTATTACACTATCTTATTGGCCCTAGGAGAGAGCATGAAGTGAAACAAAATGGAGACGCAATATAGCGTTTCCTTTGTTTTATTAGTAAGCATTAGAAAATGAAAATTTTTCGTTTCCGATCATTGTCGAATTTTCCACCAAAACGAGCCCGCCAAACAACTTTTCCACATTTTTTTTTCCATTACATGAAAAACAATAGAGTGAATTAGTACCACAGACCCTAAAGTCCATTGTTAAAGTAAAAAAATGTGATTGTTACACCCTATCTGGTTAAGTGCTTATTTTCTTAAGCAAGCTTTAAAAGTAACACTGAAATCATGGGTCACCGATATTTTTGACAAAATCCGATGAAAAAGAAGGTAAATTTTACCAATTAAAGACTTCAGAGTTTTTTAGTCTTCATGAAAATAAATAATTAGTGCAGTTCAAAGTGACAGGTTAGCTAGAGAACACACAATTCAATTAAAAGTGACATATCATGTGAGACAATGTCAACAGAAAGACTCTTGCAGCAACATCAAATCAAAGCTGTCATCAGCTGCGTGTTCCGTAAAAGACACCATCCACAAGAACCTAGTACTCCCCCAAACAACTAAAAAGCAGAAACACTTGCTCCTGCCTAAAAGTTGAGCCAACTCACGCCTTCACGCTTATCTTCTCTGCTTATAGACAGTATATATCAATGCCCCTATGCATTATAGTCCATCTAATATCACGTTAAGAGAGCGAGCAGATTGGGCATCCAAATCGCAGCCTCCAAAAAATGATATCAACCATTTGCATAATAATTCATAAAACTGGACATGTAATCTATCTTTGTTTACTTAATTGAGTCCAGAGACATATTGAATACTTATAGACTGCAGAAGTGTAGAGAAGTAGTTCTACAACATTTCAATGTTACAAAATCATTTCGAAGAATCCAGATTTTCAATTTTACAAAATCATTTTCAAGAATCCGAATCTTATAAATGTATCATTTCTTTGTTTGCAACCCTGAGGACTATGAATTGTTCTGGGAAAACTCAGTAAATATTACCACACATATAATGCCTTAGGACTAACTAGCCAACAGCAGTAAAATACTTCCAAACAGCAATGGGAAAAAATATAAAAGAAGAAAAATACTCAGAGGCTGTGGTAACCTTTACAGATCTGGAGTTTAAAAAGGTCGAAAGAACCTAATAGCATGAGAGAGACAATAGGCACCAAGATGTCCAGGATTGCATCAACAAGAGCATCCACTTGACTGAGACTGGGACTGTGATGCATTGCCAGTTGCAGACCTCAGATTCACGTCAACCATTTCTTCTTGCTTTGTTGAAGAAAGTGTTTCCATCCCTGGCAATGCTGCAGCAATTTTCCGAAACAAAGGCTGTGCCAAGAAACCAGTTAACTACAAATTGCGAGAGAGATAGAGAGAGAGACAGATAGAGTTTAAAGCTCAAGACACTTGTTTTTAGATCAACCTTCTTATGGTTGGTCTGCATCCCTAGCACAATGAGAAAAATCAATAATAAGCAAAACCAAGTAGAGTCATCACACCTATAAGAGAGAAAAAGATGTAGAAAATAATAGTTTAAGATCATGGGCTCTGTAGTAGTGGACAAGGGTGGGAGCTAATTAAAAGCCCCAATATTTTTCCCACAGTTACTATGAATGCAATTCCTAATTTTTCAAATTTACAAAATAGTCAAGTCAAAACTCATCATTTCATTCCCATTTCCTAGTTTTATTAATTCTTTCTATCTCCACTTTAAAACCTTGCATATCTTCTTGCTTGGGATTGTATTACAATCCTTCTAAGGAAATCATTCACTTACCTCTGTTGAATATGATCAGGATGAAGCAAGATCAGCAGAGGTGCAATCAAACCGTATTGGGGTGCCGCATCAAGCCTGCCTGATCACACATTTGGACACAAGTACAGATTCTTCATGTGATGCAAACGGTGATCAAGGAATTGCGAGTGTGACACAATAACTGCACTAAGATGAGACAACCATATGATTGGATTACCAATGATTAAAATTAGAATTCAAATTTTTAAATCAATGGCACAGATTTGAATCTTGAATGTAACAGCCGCACAAAAGGAAAAACTGTCATTGCCAATTCTTATCTTTACCCTTTTTTTCTTAACCTTCAGGAACTTTCTAGGAAGGTATCTCATTGCGGAAAAATAGAGGACCTTCAATTCATGTAAAATCAAGAGCTGAGATCTTGTGCTGTTTGGAGCTTCTATATAGAATATTATTATTCTAATTGTTATTACCACCATGATAGCCCTGATCCATAAGGATGCTATCTTCACCTTCCAGATTTGGTGCTTAGGATCTGGAGGGTGATAACATTGTTTTGTGAATCAAAGCTAACATTCATGTGCCTTGGATGACTAAAAGAGCCATCAATAAAACCCTCAAGTTGATGAGCAAGGATACTAGCTAAGACTTGAGTCCTCCATAGCATGAAATTGTTCTGTGATAGTTTGATAGGGACTGAGAAGACAAGAGTTTGAAGGAGCTAGATTATGCCTCAGGTTGTTTGGTAAAACAGTGTTGTTCTTTGGTGTTTGTTCAACATTTCCATTTGATTCGTGGCTTCAAACATTTTCATTCATTTGAGCTGGACTACTACTGCTGTTAGCCAGGGCTTTCTAGCTCTGATACCAAGTAAGAATTTTAAATTTCCAAACAGAAACTAAACACAACACAGCATCTCCACTCTTTTTGTTGTCGGAATAGATGATTTTAAATGAATACAAGGTCCTCAATTTATAGCGACGAGGTACCTTCCCAGATATTTCTTAAAGGATAAGAAAACTGCCCTAAAGATAGGAATTGGCTCCTTTTGTACAGCCGTTACATTCAAATTTTGTGCCATTGATTCAATCATTTGAATTCTGATTCTAATTATTGGCAATCCAATCATATGGTAGGCTCATCTCAGCATAGCTATTCTGCCACCTTACGATTCAATCGTGTAATTTCTTTTTCTTGACTAGAGTTTTAGGACAAAATCCCCTGTGACCATATTTGTTCATATTTTTTCTAAATAAATTTCCTCCAAAGACATTTGCTTTTTGAAAAAATTTAGGTCAAGTGGAGGACAACTGTAAATGTGTTGAATAGCAATATTTTGAATGAAAATCAAAATACTTTATCTATTATTTTTGTTGAAATTCCTACAATTTCAAGACCGTGCAGATTTCCCTATGGCGAGCATACAATACTTGTTGGCTCCCGTAGCAACCTAAACCTTATGATACAAAAACACCAGAAGGAAACAAAGAGAGAGGACAACAGCTGTATATTTACCTTTATATTAAAACCAGCTTTAGCACTTGTTTCAATGAACATGACGTTGAGTTCCCGAGATTTGGCTTCTCCTTCCTCTATGGAGACTTGCCTGTGCAATCATCCACACGATAATACATAACAAGGCAAAACAAACTAAATTCCACGCTCAAACTAATATACAGAAAGAGAAAAGCCAATCAAAGGATCCAAAGTTCATACGAAAAATAGAAAAAAGGTGAGTATCAAATTTCATTCGATATTAAGTGTGTGACTTTTGAAATGGGACAGTGAAGCTCTATTGTCCAAAGCCATATAAAAGGCCCAGGTCCATTCTCAATGGTCCTATCATAGAGGATGGGATCCGTGCCTGCAGATCACTCTTTTATCTGCCATTTCAAAATAACATAGTGACTGAAGGCGTTTTAGAGGGTCAAGCATATAACTGCTATTTCAAAATAACTAGTGACAATAGGCATGAATTCACAAGATAAAAATTTAACTTAGAGATGAATGACAAGAAATTTGGATGAAAAATAGTGATACTATTCAAGAGGGCTGTCGAAGTTGGTTACATGAAATAAAAAATGTGTTAATCAATCTGCTTTTAGAGGCGCAAAAAGATGTTGAAAGAGGGCAATAGCAACAAATATCAACTAAGCAACTTTTTTTTCATTAACTCAGGGAGCTAAATAGCCAAATGCCAACAAACAACACATAGAAAATGAAATGAAGAAGCATGGTTTTATGTCTCCATGAGGGGAAAAGAAAAAAAAAAAAGAAATTCTTCGTGGGTTCAAGAGGAAGGATTTTGAAGACAGTGCCATACTAGATGGAGAATTGAAAAAAGTTAATCACTAATTTTGATAAATATTAAGAAATAAGGTAATCCGGATTGCAATATTTTCTTCAAAATAGTTAATTACCACAACCTTACATCCTGCCAACTGTATTTAAATCCATCTCCATATCTACAGTCATTTAAGGCAGTAGAAAACTTTTTCTAAATTGTGCACAAAACCCAAATGTATACCAATGCACAGTGTACTAAGTTCAGTAAATCATTTACTGAGCAAACTAAGCCTTCAAATAGCAGCAGAACAAAAAAATACAACAGCAAAGAAATCCAGTTGAATTCCAATATTAACCATAATCTGCTGAACAATGCATACCTTTTTTCCACAAGGTCAGTTTTGTTTCCAACAAGGACAATGATGACATCACTACCCCTCTCGGTTCGAACCTCATCAATCCATTTTGAAGTGTTCAAGAAAGATTGCCGGCCTAAACCATTAAGGCAAATTGTTAGAGAACACACATCGGGCATTCTCAGATAATGAAAACTAGAGCAGATGACCTTCTAAAGATTGTTGCACCATTTCAGTAATCTTTCTTAAAACAATTAAGCTGTATTAAAAGATAGTGGATGAGTAAATGTTACGGCGAAAATAAACCTGAAAGTACATACTTGCAACATCATATACAACAACAGCAACAGAAGAATCCCTGATGTAGCTTGGAATGAGACTTCTAAATCTTTCCTGTCCAGCTGTATCCCTGCAGCAACAAGTGATAAAATTAACCATCCAAAAAGAAAGCAAGTCTGAAAGATAAGTCAAATCATTTGAATGATCATAATTGGTGCAACAATATGATAAACAGATCATGCATGCAACCATAAGCATCATGGTTATCAGTGTCAAGAAACTAGAATTCCAGAAAATACAGGGACAGAATCATGCAAATGGAAAGCTATGGAAAGAAAACATAACGGGAAGTATGAACTTGATAACTAGAATCTAGCAAATTTTTATTGCAAAAAGAGAACCAGAAAATTCAATTTCAAAGGAACAGAAGACTTTAGAAAGTAAACTCAACAGACTGCTGCTTTTAGCAAGATGATTGAGCAATTCACCCCACAAAAGGTTCTGCTATTTTCTTTCCTCCGAAAACTCAAAGCATACAAATGATAATTGTCCAGGCAGTACAAGATAGGCCCAACTTTTTTTGGACATTTGAAGAAATGTCATAAAACAAGGACAAATTTAATGCTTTGAATATTAGAGGTCCTTTACAACTCAAAGGGAATAGATTGCTGGAGATATTTGTGCAGACTTAAGGTTGATTCTTCAGAAATTTAGAGAAAAAGTTCTTGCTTTGACAATTTAAGAGATAAAACAAGAAACATCATAAAGCTGCACCATCAAAAAATATGAGTTAATTATATCTTTATGATGCGCCAATCTTACCACAGCTGCAGACGAACAGTTCGATCTTCAAGATACATAGTTTTTGAAAGGAAATCAATACCAATTGTAGCCTGATCATCAAATCCATATATCATATGTCATTAAAGAACAAACAAACAGTTCAGCAAGCCAATAACAAGTAACCTCAAAAAGTACCCCCCCATAATTGAAAAAGACAATGGTTATTATGATGACAGCAAGTGCTCATATGCAAGAACCACTCACAGTCAACACTACAAAATTAAAGCAAAAACAAGCTTCAAATGAACAGAGTGTACATTGAAATATATGGTAACTCAGTAACTGGCACGCACATCTATTTTTCTACAAATAAGTTATTAATCAAAAGATGAAACTGGATAAAATGTGCTGCTAAGAAAAGAGAGTATACGAGAGAAACCCCAGGAGAAAAAGAGACTCCAAGAATTCAACCAAAGCTAAGAAGTCATAAGACTGCTGAGGAAACCATGTACTGGATCAGTGGGCATTATCCATTAGTCATCACCATCACACCATTAATTCAGAATGCCTCTTTTGGGAAGGGTGATCATAATTTTATTATGAACCAAGAATGATATACAAATAATAATCAAAGGTAAAATAAAGACATATCGACGTTGCTCTCCACAAGTCAAACCACATTCTTATTGATGTTTGCCTTGTACTTGTATCTCCATCTAGGGTAAACATGTCAAACACTTTAGTGTTGAAGCCATAAATCATCATGTCATGATTATTCCATCTCAAATATCTATCATCTTCACTTTAGTCAGAAGTAAGAGACTTCCCATGATTTAATCTATCTTCATAATTTCACATTTTACAGCACTGCTGATTAAAACAATGTCTCAGCACATGGATTATTATTAAATGGGTCCGGATAATGCAATTAAGCCACTAAATTCCCAAACAAGTACAAACAAGTACATTCAAATGGAGATTACATCAGAACTGATCACAGGCTGCTGACACTAACCCAGTGAACTTGAAACAGTGGTTCCCAAGTTAATTTGATCTATCCAATTATCCATTTTCCCATTTCACATATAAAACCCAAACAAGAAATCAAAACGTTTCAAACAAGTAGATCTGAAAATTATTACCTGATAGGTGTTATCGAATTTATCATACATGAAGCGAGTGATGATACTTGTTTTGCCCACTGATTGATCTCCTAAGAACACCAGCTTGTACTTTGCGAGAGCCGACACTGGCGCCATTTTCAGAGTCAACAAACTGGGAAAGATCAGTAAGAGTCTAAGAGACGGTGAGTTGATTTGTTTAATAAGCTGAAGCAATTTTGGTAAAGCCAATACTGTGTTCAGTGTTGGTTTGAATGTTTGATCTTGGGCTTGGCTGGGTTGGTCGTTTAAAGAACTAGAGAGAGCACATTTGGGACAAATACATAAATAATCAAAAATTTAAGGGTATAATAGAAATTTTCCAAAGAAGAAAGAACAGGGTTTTAACGTTGCGAGGGGAGGGTTTTGTTTTGGGTTTCAAAATCCAAAATTCGAGCTGAAGTGCAGCCAGAAACCATTTCAATTATCAAATAAGTACTCTTAATTTTGTAAATTATCTTGTTTGCAAAACCCACAAATGACATAGTTGCTAAAAGGTCGTGATTGATTATTTCACTATCTTTCTCCTCATGTATCGTCGCCTCACCATTTTCAGCCATCGTATTCTCACAAATCACAGTCTTGTCTCTGCCACTATCTTCCATCACCAAGTAAACCCACTAAACCCTAAGTCAAATGTGTTCTCATTTTTTCGCTGTCTTTCGTTCTATCCGATGCAGCGGCGTGCACCGGATCCTGATGACCCAACAAACCTGATGAAAGAAGATGGTGTCTCAGTTTGTTCCCAGATGTGGATTGAAAATTTTCGTGAACCCGATAGGATTGTTACCAATTTAACATCTTATATTCGTAGGTTTGAGTTGTGGGTATTAGCTTATCAAAAAGTATATGCTGATGAAACAGGCACGTATATTCCTCGTAGTGCTATTCAGAAATCAGCATTAGAGGATTTGTTAGCTTTAAGAAATGCTGTTCTTGATGATAGGTTTAAATGGGGTGCTAGGTTACAGTTCTTTATAAAATCGCCTAGAGATAAGACTGATTATGAATCTTTATCTAAGAGGAAGATTAAGGCCATATTGACTACAACACAACCAGCGCCGTTTCAGGATAAGATAGTTCAGGAGGTGTTGTTTATGATTTTGGAGCCAATATATGAGTCAAGGTTTTCACAAAAGTCACATGCATTTAGGCCGGGGAGGAATGCACACACGGTATTGAGGGTGATTAGGAGGAATTTTGCAGGGTATTTGTGGTATATAAAAGGGGATTTGAGTACAGTTTTGGATGGAATGAAAGTGGGCTTGGTGATTAATGCTTTGATGAGGGATGTGAGGGATAAGAAGGTTATTGATTTGGTGAAATCGGCTTTGGTTACACCAGTAATCACGAGTCGGGTTGATGAGGGAGAGAAGAAGAAAAAGACGAAGAGAAAGTATCAGAAGAAGAGAGTGTTGGCAGACGATGAGCCAAAGCCAGACCCCTACTGGTTAGAGACTTTTTTTGGGTTTGCTCCAGAGGAGGCAGACAAGCTTCCTAAATGGGGTCACTGTGGAATTCTTAGTCCTCTTTTGGCTAATATTTGTCTTGATGAATTGGACCGTTGGATGGAGAGGAAGATTAAGGAGTTTTATCGACCTTCGAAGAGTGATGTCATATGGAATAGCCCAGAAGGAGAAGCTGAACAGGGAAATACATCTTGGCCAGAATTTGTGCCAACTAGTGGGCCAGATAAGACCAGAAAAATGGATTATGTACGTTATGGTGGCCATATTTTGATTGGCATTCGAGGACCTAGGGCAGATGCAGCAACTCTGAGGAAGCAACTAATAGAGTTTGTTGATCAAAGATATATGCTCAAGCTTGACAACGAAAGCCTCCCTATTGAACATATAACTAAGGGTATAATGTTTCTTGACCATGTGTTGTGTAGGAGAGTTGTTTATCCTACTCTTCGTTATACAGCCACTGGAGGGAAGATTATTAGTGAAAAAGGTGTGGGCACCCTCTTATCAGTCACTGCTAGCTTGAAACAATGCATCAAACAATTTAGGAAATTGAGCTTTCTCAAGGGGGATAGGGATCCTGATCCTCAGCCTTGTTTCAGAATGTTCCATGCCACGCAAGCTCACACGAATGCACAAATGAACAAGTTCTTGTTAGCCATGGTTGAATGGTATCGATATGCTGACAACCGGAAGAAAATTGTTAATTTTTGTTCTTACATCATTAGGGGTTCACTTGCGAAGCTCTATGCTGCAAAATACAAGCTTCGTTCACGGGCAAAGGTGTATAAAATTGGTGCTAGGAATTTGGGTCGTCCTCTGAAAGAGAAGAAAGGGCAGTCACCTGATTACCAAAATTTGCTTAGGATGGGCCTTGTTGAATCAATTGATGGGCTTCTGTTCACTAGAATGTCTCTTGTTCCTGAAGCTGATTATACACCCTTCCCAGGGAACTGGAGACCTGATCATGAGAAGGCATTGATTGAATATATAAGGCTTGATGATCCCAAAACTCTGGAAGAGCAGCGAAGTTGCATTAGAGAACAGGGTCTTGTTTCTCCTCAGGACTATGTTTCAATGCTTGTTTGGAACTATAAAAGGAATGCTATTGCCATGGATCAGCTATCCTTGGTAAAGAGTGGTGTTACCAACATACGAAATGATCAGCAATTATTATCGAGCTCAAATCATGAGAACTGTGAGGACAAGACAAAAGAAGAGGAAGAAAGTGAAGGGCTTCATGTTGCAAGGATATAAGGTTGAGTTTGTTAATCTGCTTGAAGAGTGAGATTCTCTTTTTGTGGGTTTTGTACTTGTTAGAGAAAACAATACAAAACCAAATTGTTGCTTCAACAAGTTGATGAACATTATACATGCAGGCACTACAGAATTTCTTGTAAAATATCTACGAGAAATGAAATTATATCTGCAAGTTTTATAAATTTTATTGCCATGAGTATCTCTGCCGATTGTTCAAAACATTACAGTTGTTCTGTCAGACAACCTATGGGTATCCTGAAAATCTTCATTGCGATTCTTGCATCTCTATTACAGTTTATATATGAAAATGGTATCCAATACCCACGCATTGGAAACTGAAAATCAATTGCATCTGTAGTGGCCCATTGATTGTTTGTAAAAAGTCACTACAAAAATTTAAAAAAAAAAAAATGTACTCTGGGTTTATTGAAAACTGAAAATAATTTTACTATACTTTCCCTTCACACCAGCTAAGTGATTGGACGAAATTCGAAGACGGTGACATGTGAAGCCACTGACTTCATGACCCTTGCTATGTGGGCACTTGAGACATCACCAGACCAGGTTTGGTTCACTCTCTCTTGAACCATTTTCTTGTCTTAATTGAGTTGTGAAATACTGTTTAGTTTTGCAAATTTATATCAATTTGGAGTTGGGTTTGATTTTTGGAAAAAATATATGAGCTGATCTATTTTCTTCATTCAATTCATTATTGTTGTTATATCTGATAGTTGGTCCACTTCTTGTAACAATTAATGCAATTTGTAGTTTTTTATCAATATATATATGTGTGTGTGTATTGACAAATTTTGGAAATTGTTGTTTTTGCTTTTATTATTGATTTTCCATATGATACTATTTTCTTATTCCTAATATTGATTTCCAGGAGAACATTTAGTTATTGAAGATTTGAAGAGCTTTTCTTGGAACAAAATTGTGTTAACATGGAATTTCTTGAGCTTAAAATGTAGGATAAAATGTTAGTTTGGAGCAGCAAATATGAACTTGGTGAATGATCAAACTAATAGTGCAGAGAACTTTGTTTTTCAGGCGAAGTGAGTGTTGGAATTCGATGTCGAAGGTGGTGCTGAGCAATGAGTATGAGGCAAAAGATGCAAAGTGGTGATTACTCTGGTAAATTGAGTTGATAATGGTTGGCGTTGAAATCCTTAATATGGGATGCTTCAGTGCTCTATTTCTGTTTTAAGTATAGTTTGTAGCTCCATCATATAAATTATACATATATTTGTACAGAGATTTAAGTCATGGTGATTCTAGTTTCAGTTTTAACATATAATGTTAAATTACTGTTTGAACTTTGAACAATTATTGCAAAAAGCATATGCAAAATGAAAGAAAGAATATTGAAAGAAGACTAACAAATATCTTGACTTTTTTTGGAATATAGAATAGGACAATAGCTGATTTTTTTTTAATTACTGACATTTAAAATCCAAATGCACATTGCCACATCTTTTTAACAATTGTAGTATAATATAGTTGTTCTGGCATCGTAATGAGGTGACAGTATTCATCTTTTATGATAAAACTACTAAATTCTTGGTTCTTCGTGAGGATACTTCATTCAAAAGTGTTTCGTGGTCTTGCTTCTTTCAGTCCAGATTTTAACCCTCACTAATATTCGAGAAATGTCTACTCCCTCACACTTGAATAAAAAAGAGATTACTTTCACTAAAAAAGAAAATATCCCCACATTACATCCAACTTGGAGGAGGGCAGCATCTTGCTGTTAGATGGAGGAAAAGAGGATGCAAAATACCAAAACTTATTGAACCACAGCTGTGCTAATGGCTGTGGAGTTGGAGGATCGGGCAGCCCACCCAGCCTTCTTTCAATTTGGGCCTTGAACTTCCAAAAGCTCGCTGGTTAGTCTTCTTAGTGTTCGGCTGTTAGCCATTGTATTCACAAGTTGAATAATGCGATAGGGTATCTTCTGTATTTTTCAATAATGGTTACTTATCATGAATGAAATGCTGCAAATTGAATAAAAATCTTAATTCTTAATTTGTTAGAGGATCCAAGTTGATGCATAAACTTAGTTTCATTTTGTCATATTTCTTTGATGTTTATGTTATTCTAATGAATGCTTTGGAAATCTAGCTAACTATAGGCTCTTGTCACTAGAGTTTGTTAGGGTGGATCATGGGTTTATGGGAATTATAATCCGTCCCCAGAAACAATTTTTTTTTTGGTTGTTTAATTATATCAGAGCATCAGAATCTAAATCCTTCAATTAATTTTATTCTTAAATAAAGGATTTTTTTAATAGTATATACATTCTGACAATAGTTAAAATGCAACGAGTTATTAAGAATGTAAAGGCAGATAAAGCAAATGAATGATGCATAATGCAATGTCACATAACTGAAAGAGATAATAATTCTCTTTTGTCAATGGAGACAATTCTCCTTCCTTCTCCGGAAAACCTTCCTCGCATGTGGTTGCCCCTTCCATAACGGCACTTAACCGCACATTAGCAGTGCTATATTGCCCTGTTAAAAAAGCCCCTGTAGCATCTATCAATGTCACTACACCATTGGAGTATAGTTTGAAGCAATCCTCCAAGCAAGCCCTAGCAAACGGGTCGAAAGTTCTACTTGTCAACAGCTTTTCTATGCTTGAAATTGTGTTGGTTGCATTTTCTAGAGCCAGTTCCATGGCAATTAATGCCAATCCTTGAATGTTAGTTGCATGACTGACTGGAATAGATTGGAGAGAAGTTAAGCATAAATCATTGCTAATGATGGTGGATTTGTCAGCACAAGTTCTGCAGGTTTGCTTGATTATGTCACTGGAGAAAACACTTTTTACCGCAGAGGATTTTTCTTGAGGAGATATGATAAAGAAGAAGAAGAAGATGTAAAAAGAGGAGGAGAAAGAAAATTGCCGCATTTTGATTTGTGGTGCTTGTTAGCTTGGTTTCTTGGCCTTCTTGATATTCTGAAAACTTATTTATTATATCATGCGTATGATTGTACGAGCTTTTATGGTTATACGAAGGAAGCTTCCTATCTGCTGGGCTATATTTGTTTCTTTTATGTACCCATAACAAAAAGTAGATAGTGAAAGTGAGCATATACAGCATTTGCATATATAGAGACAAACGGATAGAAATGTGGCAAACTGTTACTGCATAGAAAAAGAGAAACGCGGCCCAAATGTGTAGCTCTTGTGATTGATGTTTTTATCTCAAGGAAGCTTCCTATATACTATTTATGAGAACTAGTTATTTGAGATAGGAATTACTTTTTTTGCTTGGATGGTTATATGTTGCAAGATGTGAAGTTTAGGTGGGTGATTGATAATTAATAAATAAAAATATAAGAGGATAATGAGAGTCATACTGTACGAAATTAAATAGTAAATTTAGTAATCATGCTATGAAAGATATGAATAGATATATTGTACATATGCGAAAAAATTATAAATTTTTTATGTTCTTTTAATTACTATAAGTTGAAGATCTCAAAATGATATTCTGTACTTTTTTCCTTTTCAATGACCGTACAATTTATCTCATCTCACTCAAAGTTAACTTATCTCAATTTCGTTGTGTGGCTCTTAATTGGTTGAGAATATTTTTTGATATATTTTTTAAACTTATATAGTGAATAGAATTTTATTAAAAATACATATACTTCATACAAATAACAAACTAAATTGAAAATTAATAAATAAAATAAATGCATAAGATTGTCGAAACAAATTAATAATCAATGAAACATATTGATAAAGGCAAGAGAGACGACAGTAAATTGGAAGAAAATACTATTCTCCTTAGTCAAAGGAGAAACCTCACCTTTCTTCTCCTTAAGACCATCTTCACAAGTAGTTGATGCATCCATCGCAGAGCTTATTTCTACATCAGCCCCCTCATAATCTTTTAACTTGGCATTTTCCATAGCTTCTAGTAATGTTGAGCGTGCACCTGAGTAAAGTTCAAGGCAATCTTGCAAGCCAATTTTAGTATGCTTATCAAAGCTCTTCGGTGACAAAAGTTGTTCAATGTGGGAGCTAATATTTTTTGCATTGGATATGGTTAGCCCCAGTGAGATGATCACCAATTCCTGAAGGTTTGCATTTTGGCTTCTGGGATTGGCTTCAAGGCTTGCAACACAAAATTCATAGCTTAAATTTGGATCATTTTTTGCGGCGTTTTCGCAAGAATCTTGGATGAGATTAGAGCTTAGAGAAACAAGAAACAGAAGAAAGAACGTAATTAGAAAGGTGATCAAGGTTGAGAAATACATCATTATATTGTTGATTGGGATGATTAGAGTTGTAGAATAATGTTGATTTATTTATAGAGAAGTTTATAATAAAGAATGTGAACTTATATAACTTATGTAGTAAATTGAAACATATTCTTTTTTTGGCTTTCTGTTTTGATCTTGATTTTTGGTTGTATGGATACATCAGTATCTGGCAATTTTGTCATGACTAAACGTCACTTATCAAGAAAACTCTTTCAAAAAGTATGCAACTTGAAGGCATTGGCAGTTGTGATGATATTTGCAACTCCATAAAAAATTATTTTCTACATTTAAATTTATATTTAAGGTATAAATTTAAAGCAACTTGAAGGTATTTTACAGTTGTGATGATAATTGTAACTTCAGAAAAAAATTATTTTATGCATTTAAATTTGTATTTAAAAGTTTTTGTAGGGACACAGAGCTTTACAGCGTTTGTAAAAGAATGCGTTTTTGCATGAAATTTTATGTAAACATCTACACTTGTGCATTTTCAATATCCTTGAGATATTAAAAAGTTACAAGTGTGAATGAAAAGATTGATACGCTCTTGTTATAGAAAATTTGATGCATGCACATGCAAACGTTATAATTCCTTTTGTTATTATGATACAAGAAAAGTAATATTCAACGTTATTATAGAGTAGGTTGGCATAAGTATTTTCTCACAATTTTTCTTTAAAAAAAATAAATTAATAATTTCGCCTGATATTCAAAACCCATCAAGGCCTAAATCAACTTGCTTCGAGTCACGCAATACGTACACGTGCCTTCAATTGTTCTTGTGTGTTAGAAATGAAATGTATATGGATATAGTGGAACCAAAACTTATAGTGAAACAGTTCCTCTGTTTGCAAAACTGGTTAGGGAAAGAGATCAATCAAGAAAAGTTATTGAGGTTAGGAAGCCAAATATACATAAGCTTACATGCAACTTGAGATTTATGGGAGTATACTACATGTGCAATCCCATGCAAGGCTGCTGGCTCTATTTTGAATCTTGTAGAAGTGGTGAATGAATTAGGGCCACTCTTCCTATTATTTTTTCAATGTCATGTTTTTTTTTAATACTGATTACACATTAGACTATTGTATTATACATATATTTATAATTGCTATAACAGTAGATTATTACACTAATATTTACGTGTAATTTACATTATTACATTAAATTCTATGAAGTGCGTCGCCAAACAAATAGCTTTCACAAAGGAAGGATGTCTCTACTCTACTCTCATTTCGTAAAGGATAAAGACTTGCAAATAACTCCACACAATCATGCATAATACTTAATTGAGGGAATTTGAGTTCATGAGAACTCAAACCCCTACCTTCACAATCTTACTTTGATTGTAAGAGTAGAAATTCACCGCTTGACTAAAAGTCCATTGGCCTAATGTCATCTTGTTAATGTATGGATGTTTGGAATTGTAATTAGATTTAGTATCCAAAATGTGTTTGATATATTATTTAGACACCTTCTTAATTAATGAACTCCTGAACTCCAAAAAAGACGCTGAGAGGAGTTGCAATGTCACAATTCCCAAAATGGCTTTCATAATTTATTTTCGAAAATATCCTTACAGGAAAATTGATTAGTTAATTAATGTTTTAAAGATTTAAAGTGAAACGCTAAAATTAGTGAGTGAAATTTATGGGCATTGACTTTGCTTATTGTTATCTCACCCATCGTAATAGCTTGGATCAATATAAAATCTTTATCATATACAATATAATCTCGTTAAACTAAAACTTGATAAACTGAGATTTTCGATTAAATAAAAAAATAATTTTTGTCGGTCCCGACTCGAGAGCAACGTACTAAATTAATAATTCATTAAATTTATTAGATAACAATATTTTTTAAAAAAAATCTTAGTTATTCTATAGGATCTATTTTGCATAAATTAATAATTAACTATTTAAAACTACATACATAATATATGTCTGTGATTTTCTTTATTGTATTAACTCAATAAATTAAGGGTTTGTTTGGTTGTTGTAGTAAAGCCCTCATTGTATTAATTTTATACAAGTCCATGTTTGGCAAACAAAAAACTACAATGCCACCACATTAAAGGCTCAAGCTAATGCGGCAACTGCCGCTTGTTTTTTTTTTTTTGCCCTCCCTCTCTCTCTCCCTTTTTGCTTTTGCAATTGTCGTTGGACTTTTGCTTAATAATAATAATAATAATAATAAATATAACTTTTAATATAATATAATATTATATGATATTTTATTTTTATATTATAATTATTAATATAAATTAATAAATATGTAATTTATTATTCAATATTATTATATTATATTAGTTATTTTTACATTATAATTTATTATAACTAATAATAATATAAAATATTAATGCAATTTAAGTATATTAATATAATATAATATAATATTTAAATTAATCAAAAAAATTATTATAGTACAGTGTAGTACCAAACATTGTATAATATTATTATAAAACAGTGCTAATGCAATATAGTATAATACAATACACCAGTATTAAAATAATGCAATAAAGCATAATACAATACATGTACCAAATGCACCCTAAGCACTTTGTTGGTTGTTATTGCTTTCTTTAAACCTTTTAAATGAGAAGTCATTATTATATTTTATATGCTCTTCTAAGAGAAACAAGAGAGAGATCAGCTTAATATGTTGCCTCCTAAAAGTCTCTTTTGATGGGTTACCATATAATTGTGATCCAGTCATGCAATCTAATCAAATAATTATTAATTAACTGATTCACTCAATTAAGATCAAATCATAATCTTACTATACAACTTGACAAATTCACTAATATTTTTAATTATGCTACCTCTATATTTCCTTTGAAAAAATCTATTATGAGCGTCATATTATATTTATCAATGAATAAGTTATTAATTTATCGATAAATCAATAATTATTGTTTCATTGATATATTAATATTATCTAAATTAATACATTTTTCATAGTCTCAAGTTTATTAATTTATTGAAGTTCTAGTATAATTTTTAGCAAGGCTAAATGCTTTCTTTGTCCCTACAGTTTAAGCCAATAACCTAGTCTCTATAGCTTATGTGGAGAAAAAGTTATATATATATATATATATAAGTTAATATTATGCAGTAAATATATTTTTTATAATAATTTTGATAAAATTAGTAAATATATAATAAATTTTTTATTATACAAGTATAACATCAAATCAACTTATCATCCAAACTCCAACAGTCAATGTTTACTAAATATTTTAGTGTTATATCTTTTAAACTACAACTACGCTTCAAACATGCCTTATATCAGTATCCTTAATCCATTAATTGACATAATATAATTTAAATAAATTTGACATACGAAAATATAGGGACTAAAAATCATTTACAGTTTTCAATAATTGTATCCAAGGAGGCCCATGTGTGGAATCATCTATTAGACTCCAATAAACCACTATTAGGGATGACAAAATTACCCATCAACCCGCAAACCTATCTAAACCCACCCGCAAAAACCCGCCCACTGTGATAATTTTGCAGGCTACGAGCGGGTTTGATTTTTGAAACTTAAATCTATTGGAGGTTGTAGGTGAGTTTGGTATTGAGAAAAAATCTACTAGGCACCAGCGCGGGGATCCACCAACCTGCATTATTTATTTTAATTATTTATATTATTTATTTTAATCATAAAAATTACTTAAAAAATTAATCATACATTTATCAAAGTTAAAGTTTCTTATTCCTAATCCTAACTTATCTCACTGCAACATGTAAGTAGAAATTTTACAATTTTTATTACTAATATTTTATTTTACTTTAATTGATTTTGTTTGTTTTGCCTTAACGATAATTGTATAAAATTTACTTGTTGATATTATTGATAATACTTGTATATTGATTAAAAGATGAAGTAAGGTATTGATATTAGTGATGATAATTTGCCTAAACTAGAAATATTTTGTGTTAGACTAATATATTTTGTGTATTTTTTTATATGTTGAAATTTTAATTTCTTATTTACATTGATAAAATTTTGAATCGAGTATTGTTTGCAGATTTTTTAGGCTAATATTATATATTTATAGTTTGAATTATATAATTTAAGTTTTTATGTATTATTAAAAGTATTTTTTTTATATTTTGATTATAAATGAGAAACCCCACGAAAAATCAGCTGTGAGTTACAGGTGGGTTTGATAATTATTAAAACCTTGCAGAGGGTAGGTTTTTCTGAAAAAATAAAAACTCACTGTAGGTTGTAGGCAGATTTAGTAATTTAAATTTTTTGTGGGTGTGGGTTTAGTAACGATAAACCTACAGTGGATGGTACCCATTACCATCCCTACCACTGTACAACGACGATAATTTCAGGATAAACCACCACCATCGTTGACTAGGTTGATGGGCGTGCATGACTCTTAATGGTAAAGGCAGGGCAACCCAAATTATTATTATTATTTTTTAATCGACTATATTCTATTTGTTTTAGAGGTATACTAATGATCCTTATGGCTATCATCCTTATTAAGAGCATCCTATATTAGTATACTTCGTCTATCCAATGGACGTCCCTAGTGCATCTGCTGGGCCTCTTTAGCAAGTTTGATGGACGTCTTTTGTTTAGTTGACCTTGTGAAATATATACGCTTTCCTTCACCCTCTTGGTGATCCCTTAAGGAGCCTCCGGATCATCCCAGAAGCGAAGCTCACAAGGGACTAACAATAACAATAACAATAGCAATAACAATAACAATAACAATAACAATAACAATAACAATAACAATAACAATAACAATAACAATAATAATAATAATAATAATAATAATAATAATAATAATAATAATACTCAATTACAAATTATCCTAATTAAAACCTATATTAAAAAATAAAAAATTCTAAACTAGCAACCTAATTTGTTGATCCAATTTCTCCAAATCACAAAAATTAAATACATCTTATGAAACTTATTTAGACAACACATTAAATAAGATGACAATGAGTTTCTTTGAGATTGCATGGTTGTCCATATTAAAAGAGAAAATGCTACTAATATCGATTCATATATGATAATAGGTGAATTTTCTTTTTTGAAGAATTGTATGATAAAATTTTGATTTTTTTAATTCATGTTGTACTTTTATTATTAGTTCTTTGCTTATGTGTTGTATTTCAATAATTTTATTTATAGGACAAACGTTTCGAAGAATAAGACTTATATTAGGTGTATCTTAATTTCTTATTAATAACATCTCTCATATGATAGAAAAGCATTTAATTAAAAAAGAGTAACGATATTCAACCCTCTCAACTTTTCTCATTAGCCCTCATTATTTAGTTAATACTTAATACCACTTATTTTCAAAATTACCCTTATTAAGAAATAAATATTCTTTTTTCTTCTTTTCACTCTTATCTCCTTTGCATTTCACTCTTCATTCAGCCATCGTTAATATTATCATTACCATTAGAAATGGCAATGGGGAGGGAACTAACATTTTGTATCCATTCCTAATGTTTTGCATATGTCTCTATCTCCTCTCTATCCCCATCAGAATTATATGAGGGGATCCCCGCCCCTCTTTTAATAATAACAAGAGATCCTCGAGGGTCTTCAATCCCCAAATAACTTATATGTTCTTAGTTTTTGAACTCAATTTAATCGTATTAACCCAAAATTATATAAAATAAAATGAGAATGATCGTGAATGGGTTTGATTTCATTATACTCGGTCAAACTTTTGGTAAATATAATATTCAAATAATTTGATTTTTATGCAATATTAGCATGACTGTTGTCCATAATCAATGATACCTCTTAGCCACCAACTATGGTGCAATTAAGCCAAGTGTGAGGTTGCTAGTTGATGTTGCGACGAGCTAAGCTACTCAACCATCGACAACGTGACATGCTACTGGACTATAATGTAAGGATGGGAATTTAACCCGAACCCGGACAAACCCGGACAATCCGGACCAGGTTCAACCTGCACTAGAATAAAATAAATTTGGTATCTGGAATTAATTTTATCAACCTGCATATATGTGGGTTCGGTTTTGTGTTTGGGTAAACCCCGAAATCGGAAACCTAGACCTGGATATATTTTTCTTAATATTATTTTTTAATTATTTTTATAATATAAATAGGAAAGAAAAATCAGCCCTAATTCACACTTCTACAACCGTAGCCACCAAACCAAAGCCATTCTTTTCCTTCCTCTTCAACTCTTTCTCTTTCATCTAATCTTCATCATCTTCACACTTTCACCGCTGCCCTAGCCAAAGCAAAGTACTTTTTTCCTCCCTCTTCAACTCTTCTTTTCATCTAATCATTGTCGTCACTTGTTCTCGCTTCGCCACCTTCACTGTGTTTCATGTTCATCATCATCATCGGTCGTCGCTTGTCTATCTATTTCATGGGTTTTGGTTGACGTTTGTCTGTCTTTGCAATTGTAATCTCGGCTGTGGCGCTGTGTTCATCATCACCATCATCGGCCTCCAATCGTTGCTTCGCCAGATATAGATCCTTAAAGTTCGTAAATATTGAATTTGTGAATCATCAGTTTGAATTGTAGATTTATGTTATGAATTTGTATTTGTGAATGTTTTATTGCTTTGAATAATTGAAATTAGAATCTGTATTTTTGTTTGATCTTTTAAATTGGGATTTGTATTTGCATTTGGTTTCTTGAGTTGGTTACGTGATCCAAGTTTAAAACCCGCAACCCGAAAACCCAAATTTTTTTGGGGTTAAACCCGTATCGAACTCGGAGGCAATAAATCTGGGTTTAAATCCAGATTCGGAACAACATTTTGGTATCTGGGTCTAGAACTAGAAAGGACTCGGACTTGGATTTTGCCATCCCTACTATAATGAGATGAGGACGAGTTGGGTGCTGGTTATGGCGCGAATAATTTGGGAATGATGAGTAAGACTGTGAGAGAGTGACTTGGTGTTTGATTTATGAATTGTGGGCTTATAAGATTGTAGGCTTTGGGTTGTAGTTAAGTATAAAATTACATTAAACTTTTTGTATCAACTAATATTTATATTATGTGTATAAATATTTCGATATTTGTTATTTATACTAATATTTAATATTTTACAATTTAAATTTTATTAGTTATTGACTAATAATTAAAAAATAAAAATAAAATTAAAAATTAAAATAGGGATTGGGGAAATTGGAAGGAGATAGAGATTCCACCTCATCTTCGTTCATTCTCCAAATAAGAAATTGAGTAAAAAATCATCCCTGTCTTTTTTTCTAAATAAAAAATTTGGTATAAAATCATTCTCATACCTTCTCTAAATGGGGTTTCCCTAAAGATTCCCGTCTCCATAGGTAATTTTGCCATCCCCAATAGCCATATACGAGTATTTTTAAAGAAAATGATATACATCCCATTGCAACACCAAGCCACCTTGCTTCACACTAGAGCAAAGAACTGCCGCGCCTCATGACAAATGATGCAAAGCAAAGCCACCATGCCACACTATGTGTCTGCATCATGCCATGTCACTAAGGAAGCCACCTGTCATAGGCCGCTCAAATCTCCTACAATCGAAGGATAATTCCGCGCACATGGGTTCGTTTAGCAAAAGTCTGCCTAGACGTGGAGTGCGCTCAGCAACAAAGGCATGATTCACTTAGAAGTGGGATGCGCTTAGAAATAGGCCGCCAACAAAACTAGCCAACCGTGGTGCGCTTAGCAAATCACCCAAGCCCGGCCAAGATTTAGAATTCTCTACAATTGTAAATAAGCTAGAAGTTTTTAGGTTTTTTCACTTAGACCCCTATGATATTTATGCAAGTTGCATGTAACTCTCTAGACTAGCAACACCTATAAATAGGGGTGAGCCCTCTCATTTACCCAACAACCACACCAAACACACAAACACTTTAACAAACACACAAGCTCTCTAGCTCTCTTGTAATTTATTCTTTAATGTGTAATAAAATATATTTTGGTCATATTGCTCTCTTCTCTCTAGCATTTTCGCAAGCATTCTTACTTCGCTAGTTTGAGAAATGTTCTAGGCTTACTTAGCGACTTGTGTGTTAGAAGTCACCTAAGTACCGCATGGGTTTGCTACACAAAATACTCATCCCGTGACACACTGCTCGCATACCACAAAGCAAACCCATTTTGGAATTTCTGGCAAATTTCATTTCATGTTTTCTTTGTAAAAATATAATCTTTTTTAATAATTAATATATTTTAATTTGTATAAAATATTGTAAAATAATTATTGATCGCTTTTGATACTTAATAAGGATTTTAATATTTCTTTAAAGAATTTTGCATGACTGAAACTTTAAAATGAATCTAGAAGCTTTAATTTGGTTCTTTCTAAAAAAAGGGTTTAGTTCCAGTACTTTGAAATTTGCTAGGATGCTTTGTTATTGTGAATTCAATTTTATAGTCTTGCTTTATGGGTTTTGAACTTATGGTGTATTTATTTTTAAGGAATGGGAATATGGTGGAATGAGAATGAGGTGAATGAGAATGATATTTCAATGTTTACTTAGCACAAATAAATGAGAATGGAAATATGTTGGAATGTCATTGATGTGTTTATTTGGCAAAATAAATGGGAATGAGGAATGGGAATGAGAATCAATTTACCAAAATACCCATAGTATTAAATAATCTAATTTTCATTGACTAGATACATGTATAAATATTATTATAAAAATGATATTAATTAAAAAATAAAATTAATAATAATATTTTAGTTATTATTATTAATTATTATTATTAATTATTATTATTTTTATTAATATTATCATGATTAACAATAAAAATAATGATAAAAATAATTACTTTATCATTATTAACAATATTATCCTTCTTGTTGTTGTTGTTATTATTATTATTATTTTTAAATTTTATTAACTTTATTATTTTAGTTATTATTAATTATTGTTATTATTATTTTTATTAATATTATCATTATTAACATTTATCATTATTATTAATAATAAAAATAATAATAGCAATAATTAATAATAACTAAAATAATAAATTTTAATATTAATAAAAATAATTAATAATAACTAAAATAATAAAGTTAATAAAGTTTAATAATAATAAAAAAATTATTAATAATAATCATTATTATTAATAATAAAAATAATAATAGCAATAATTAATAATAAATAAAATAATAAATTTCAATATTAATAACAATAATTAATAATAACTAAAATAATAAAGTTAATAAAATTTAATAATAATAACAACAACAACAACAACAACAATAACAACAACAACAATAAGGATAATATTGTTAATAATGATTAATTAATTATTTTATTAATTATTATTTTTATAATAATTTTTATTATTAATAATGATAATATTATTAACAATAATAATTAATCATAACTAAAATAATAAAATAAATAAAATTTAATAATAATAATAATTATTATTATTATTAATGAAATTTAAAATAATAAAATTATTTGTGATTTGAATAAGGATAATATTGAAAATATGAAAAAATTAGAAAGATAAAACAATAAATTTATGTTTCATTCCCATTTCCACATTTTCATTCCCAACCCCCATGAGAATGAGATTCCCATTTCTTATTCCCAAATTGTGTGGAACCCATATATTTTATTTCTATTCTCAAATTACATTTTGCCAAGTAAACATAGCTTTGATTCCCATTCCTCCATTCTCACTCATTATTCCTAAAAGTAAGCACACCATTAATTGAGAGAAAGATAGTGAAATTACACAAAAAAAGAAGTTTTCTTTGAGGAAAGGGTATTTTTAGAAATATGCTATATTAATTTTAAAAGTGGGGGTTAGCGAAATAAAATGAAAGGGTCAAATATGGTGAAATATCACTATTTTTCAAAAAAATGTGGACCGATTGCATTTTTAAAAATGCTCTGAAAATTCTAATTTTAATAAATAATTTATTACAAATACTTCTTGCATAAATTACTAGAAGATATTGCGTGCTAAGTATAAATCATTACTTTAAACACTTATAAAACAAGTCTATTATTGAATATATAATTTTTTTTTCATAAACCTTAAATATTTTATTCCTAACATTTTTGGCTTTCAAATTCAAAAGAAATTAAAAATCAAACCCCAAACTTCTTTCTTCTCTTTCCGTTGCACAAGAAACCTTATTAAACATTTTCTTATTCTTTCTCGATTTCACAAAGTTGTTTTGGGGAGCAAAAACAATATTGAACACATTCTTTAATAAACAATAATTGATTTCTGAAATTGTGTTAAAGAATTTTTTAAGACTTAAATTGATTTAAGTGTTATAAATTTATGCTAAATTTTTAAAAATTTTCTTTAGGTGTGCTGAGTAATATTATTAGTGTTTTGAGTAAATAAAAATAATTAATTTAATTGATTTAGGTAAAGATTTTTTAGTTTTTTTAAAGAGTATACAAAATAAATTTTTTAAATTTATAAAATAAGTAGAGTGTTTAGAATAATGTTTAATCTCATCCTTAAAAAAGAAAAAAAAAAACCCACTGTAAAAATGTTGCAAGCATTCCTAGTGGGTCAGTGTACTCCATCTTCGTGCTTATGGCCATGGCGATCATCCTTTTGACAATTATCCTTCGAAGAACTCTTGAATCGATCTAAACTCCTTTTCCTCGTCTTCACGTAACCCGCCCTGTCATCCTCGTAAAATGACAAGTGTCTTTGTTCTATTGGGCGGAAATTAACCTCTAATACTTTGTATAATTAAATTAATTTAAATTTTCTAAAGCTTATTGAAGAAAATATATAGTGGATCACAACGGAAAAATAATTATAAATCAGGTATACGTCTATCAAAGTTACGAGTTGAAATCTCAGCTACATTTGAGTGGCAGCTTTTTAAGGTGCTAATCATTAAGGCTTGACCTAAGTAGTGAGAGTTATTTGCAGACTAAGTGGGTGAGTAATATCTCGTGAGGAAAATAGTTCAGAGCTTCTATAGATACATTATAAAAGTTTAATTTAAATTTTTTTTTTGAAATTTTAAAAATTAAGTGAAGATAATTTTTTTTATAATAGGAGAGTAGACATTTTTTAAATATTTAAGAAGATTAAAAATTTAAACAATAATATATTAAAATTAATGTAAATAAATTTTAATAATTATATAATTTTAAATATCATAAGTAATAATTAAAAAAAAAAATACTGATGGTGCTAAAAAATCAACTAAGATATGTTTGCATTAATAGTAAAAATAAAATAAAGTTAACAGTAAGTAAAAAAAATAAAATAAAGTTAACAGTAAGTAAAAAAAAAAGAAATTTACGTGGGCAACAATGGTAACAAAATATCATGCACGTCGCACGCGCCTTTTTTGTGATTAAAAGAAAATCCGCAGCCACGTCGAAGGGTCCATCGAATCGGGACCCACAACTATTAACCCAATCACGTCGGCGCGTGATACAAGTTTTATTTGGCGCTAGCAATCTTTCAGAATTCCTCTCACGCGCTTTCTCTCTCTCTTCTTTCCGCACCGTAACGTCAACTCATAAACACAACAACAACATACACTCACACAATTCGCCCCAAATTTTACTCTCTCCTTCTTTCTACCCGACTCTCTTAAACAAAAACCCTAACCCTAATTTTGAATCAGAAAACCACAAATAAAGCTACACCGTTTTCGGTTTTTTCATTCTATGGATTCTCAACAAACAAACCTATTTGAAACGGCGTCGCAGCCGGACACCGGGACCGACGCCTACACTTTCCTCGAATTCAACACCCAAGGCGAGTCCGATTTCGACGCCTATCCCGAATTTCGCTCGCCGGTATCTTGGCCTACGCCGTCCGATTCTCTTTCGGTGGACCCTACGACGCCGGCGACTCCGGCCACTCCCTCAGATTCTCGGTCCGCACCTCCTGCCTCTGATCACCATCACCATCACAATCACCACCGCCACTCGGATTCTCTTGCGGCCACGTCATCTCCGTCCAAAAGAGGAGCGAACAACAGTAGTAATACTAGTACTAGTCAGATTGTGGAGGGGATGGCGGGGTTGAGTTTTGAGGAGACGGGCGATGATGTAGAGGGATTTGAGTACGGGAAGGCGGATTTTACCGAGCACGCGTGTCGGTACTGTGGGGTTTCGAACCCGGCGTGTGTCGTTCGTTGCAATGTGCCATCTTGCCGTAAATGGTTCTGCAATTCGAGAGGCAACACCTCGGGCTCCCACATAGTCAATCATCTGGTAAGTTTTTTGGTTTTGTAGTTGTTTGTGAGCGGATGAGAGTGCTGGTGTTAAATTATGGTGGATTTTGTGCTCATTATGGAACACTAAGGGATTACTTTGTATTTTGCCGTTAATTTTTCAATGTTTTTTTTAATGTCTGATTCTCCGCTGTTGGTGAGAACTGAGAGTGAGGAAGTGTTAACTTTATGATTTGTGATAGAATGTGGAGTGATTAATTCGTGATTGAGCGTTAAAATTTCATTTTTGTCCCCTTGTACTAATGGTTTGGTTTTAAAATTGTATTCTGGTTGGAGTGATATTGTGTGATACATAGTTTAACTGTTGTATTATAATATTTTCTGGTCATCAAGGGTTCTTGAGTTTGATGTAAGTTGGAGTGGATAATTTAATGTATTTCAGGATTACTGGTAAGCACATGCTTAAGAACATAGAATCTGTCTTGGTGTATCAAAGTTTTCCCCTTTGGGAGTTTTGAATAGTTTTCAGAGTTTTAAACTTTAGGGAAATTTTAGTTTGTGGACCTCTGGTTCCCGTTCATAATCCTTTTCCTCTTATATTCTATAAAAGTTTCTCTCTTCCCTATTTAAAACAAAAAATGTTTAGCAACACAGAAATGATTTAGGGGTAAGGATTTTGTTTGTTAGGCCTCTTGTGGTGGAAACAAGAGGTCCAGGAGTCAACTCCCCTTACATCAATCTTGGTAGGAGATTTGTTAAAATTGTTTGCAGTCTTCTTTAAAAGAAGGGGGTGGGTGGCATGAGTGGAAACCTTAGAAAAAGTGCAGAATGAGTTTAGGGGCAAGGATTTTTACCTTGTAGGCTCTATTACATTTTGGTCAGGTTATTGGGATTTAATGTAATGGGTGCATTGAAATTCAGGCATCTCATGTTGCTGGTGGATAATGTACATTGAGTAGAAGAAGGCAGTATTTTGCTTACATAGTGGATAGCTGCTCCATTTTGCTGTATTGATTTTTCATTTTTAGTACAAGTTTCAGTTTCTTAATTTAAAAAAAAAAAGAGTAGAAGGCATGGGTTTTGAAAATTGATGGTACTTTGGAGTTTGATATTTGGTAAGAAACCGTATTAAAGAAACATGAAGAGGACTGCGGAGATGAAGTTGACAGTTCAAGCCTCAAACATTTTCCATTTCCTCTTTTAATTGTGGCATTGGAGTCAAAGGATTGAGATACCATAGTGCCAACTGTAAGTGACTATTTGGAAGAAACTCAGTTTGAAGAATGCTTGAGGTTCTAGCTTCTCGATTTTGATTCTTATTATCACACTGTAATAGGTAAATTGTTTTGAGATACCATTGTGCCAACTGTAAGTGACTATTTGGAAGAAACTCAGTTTGAAGAATGCTTGAGGTTCTAGCTTCTCGATTTTGATGCTTATTATCACACTGTAATAGGTACATTGTTTTTAGTGTTATACTTATGGCTATTCTGAAATAAATTATGGTTATTCTGAAATAAATTATGGTTATTCTGAAATAAATGTTTTGTAATCTTGAATACTGAAAATAGTTATTTGGCTACGCATTGGCGATGGCTAAAGAGTAAGTGGGTTCTGACTTTATGTGGGAAAGAGGTTTAAACCGAACCAAATTTCATTTTGAAATTAAGAACTATTTGAATCATCATATCTGAGATGGGTTCATTTAGTGGGTCATCATATTTGAGATGGGTTCATTTGGTGAACAATCATAGACTTTTGAAAAATTTAGAGGGTTCCGAAGAATTCAGTGTCTGATGAGGCAAAATGAGTAGCCCATGAAAATTTTGCTTGATTGATGCATCGGATGTTAGTCAGACTTCCATACTTTGTTGATAGATCATTTCATCTGGGAGCTGAGGTTTGTAATCATGTATCTGGTAACTTAATACGTCAAATTCCGTATGTGTTGGAGAATCAAATTTGTCTATGAAATTTTCTTTAAGATTTGGAGGATTTACATAGAGATTACTGTTCCTTTTATTTTTCCCTTTTGTCGCTGTTGCCTGGGATTGTGATGGAAAGCTAATTAATTCAAAGTTTTTTTTTTAACTGGTTGCAGTTTAGCTGCTTTTTACTTTCTTGAAATTAAAAATAATAATAATATTATGGCTTTGAAGTAGTTTGTAGCTTCCAATAATACACACAAGGCATCTTATTATTAATGATGTTTTACTTGTAACAGTCAATGGTAAATTGTGCTCAATCTAAGAGATTTCCAGAATTTTTGAACATTATACCAAGAAAAGCAAGGACAGATTGTCTACTTAGACCACTAGAGGGTCAAAAGGGACACCGCATGATCTGAGAAACGAAACATTTGAAAATTACAAAAACATTCCTCAATGGTACTGGATACTGACTTTTATAATGGCGCGGAGGACAATGGCCTGAACACCACACTGGGGACCCTGCCTCAGTAATGGTACTGGGTACTGACTTTTATAAATCTAGGTTATCTTTTACCCTCTTTGCAAGAATGCTAATTTTTAGTTCCAAGGTGGTTCCCAGTATATTTAATTACTTGTTTATTAGATCTGGTCCAATGTATGAGAGTATAAGTTTATAATTTTGGACGTGGAAGTGTGGAAGCCCTTATGCTATAAGCACTTATTTCTTAGGATCTTAAGGGTTTAGTTTTCTAATTTTAATTTAAACGCTTCTGTTCCGCAAGAGAAAGGTCCTACTATTGTTATAATATTTTTATTTATTCATGTATTTTGTTTTGTCATGTGGCTGATGTAGCTCAGTTTGCTTCTTTACTTTTTATGCAGTTTGTCTTCTGCTTTTAAATTTGAATAACTTTCTGTGCTTTTTTTCTCATTTTTATGGTGTTAGTAATTGTTCAGAGTCATTTGGCACTGATTGGTTATGGTAGGCTGTTGACTAAATTCAAGTGGAATGAAACTAGTGTATTAATGGTCCATTTATTGGAGGACACCTCATTTCTCTGAATTGGGTTTTCTTGTAGGTGCGAGCAAAACACAAGGAAGTCTGTCTTCATAAAGACAGTCCTCTGGGAGAGACGATCCTTGAGTGCTACAACTGTGGATGTCGAAATGTGTTCCTTCTTGGCTTTATATCAGCCAAGACAGAAAGTGTAGTTGTTCTTCTGTGTAGGGAACCTTGCTTGAATGTTAATGCATTGAAGGACATGAACTGGGATTTAAGTCAGTGGTGTCCTCTGATTGATGATAGATGTTTCTTGCAATGGCTTGTTAAGGTTGGTATTTCTTCTTTTTGTTACGAGAAGACTCAGCTTATGAGCCATCTATACAAACCTTGCATATAACATGACTTGGCACTGTTGATTCGCTACTGCATCATCACTTATAATTTGCTTAATATTTTCATTTTCTAAGAACATATGTGCCCGATCTGTGTGTGCAGTTAGTATGTAGATGTTGTTTTTGTTATGACGTGATTCATTGTTTTTTCAACCTGCCAACATGTTGTGCTTGACAGATCCCATTTGAACGGGATTACTTACAAATTGTATAATTTTTTATTGTCTTTGGGAACATATATGTAATGTCATTTTATAAATGTAGTATGTAAATGTTGTATTATTGATTTGTTAGGATGTGATGCTTTGTTTTTTCAACCTGCTAATGACGTATTGCACTTCACAGATTCCATCTGAACAGGAGCAGTTGAGAGCACGCCAAATCAGTGCTCAACAAATAAACAAGGTAGAAGAACTATGGAAGACAAATCCTGATGCTACACTTGAGGATCTTGAGAAGCCTGGTGTTGATGATGAGCCTCAGCCTGTAGCTTTGAAGTACGAAGATGCATATCAGGTTCTGTGTTTGATGCAAAAATTAGATTTGGTATTTTTACATGAGAATTTTGAGGAAAGTTACAGTCTGTCTTATGGCTGCTAACTGTAGTTGCTGTTTTCTCTCTTATTTCATGCAGTATCAAAATGTTTTTGCACCACTTATCAAGCTTGAAGCTGACTATGATAAAGTATGCCTCTTGAACCTTTGGATTGTTTGCTCATTAAAATGCTCTAAAGGATATTCTTCAAATGATATTTACTATATTGAATATCGTGCAGCATCTTACGATCTTAATTTTCTTATAGATGATGAAAGAATCTCAAAGCAAGGACAATGTCACGATTCGATGGGATATCGGTCTTAACAAGAAGCGTGTTGCATATTTTGTCTTTCCGAAGGTCCTTTTCACTTAGTCAGTTTATTTCAGTTTTTTTAAATTTTACTGTTGTTATCTATTTCTTTTCTTTTGAACTGCTCATGTTTTATTGTAATGCTTTACCTTTTTTTAACCCTTCTTTTGGTGGAAGTTGAACTGCTGCTTCTGTTCCATAGGAAGACAATGAGCTGCGTCTGGTACCTGGAGATGAGCTGCGCTTACGTTATTCGGGGGATGCAGCTCATCCAGCATGGCAGTCAGTTGGGCATGTGGTATGTTCTTTCTAAACTTTTTAGATGTAATTATTGATGTCTTTTTCAGTGATTTTTGTGTTGTTTGTTGAAGATTCTGTGTACAATATTCATTAGTTGTTTTCCTTCAGGAATTTTTTTAGTTTAATTTTCTGAATTAACTTATGTAATAATACATTGTATTAACGATGTTTCAGATCAAGCTAACTGCACAAGAGGAAGTTGCACTTGAGCTTCGTGCTAGTCAGGTAGTTTTGGCAGTGTGCTATGCTTATTGCTTCTGCTCTTTGGTGAGTTCAGTAGATAATTGTGCTAATTGCTTCGTTGGATTCAGGGAGTTCCTGTTGATATAAATCATGGGTTCAGTGTTGATTTTGTGTGGAAGAGTACAAGCTTTGATAGGATGCAGGGAGCAATGAAAACTTTTGCAGTTGATGAAACAAGTGTTAGTGGGTAGGTCTGCTCACTGCTTCTTTAGTTTCATTTGCATACTCTTTGTTATTGATTTGTTCCTGGAAGAGATTCTTTTGTGGTTTTTTGTATTTGTTTTTCCATTTAAACACTTTCAAATGAATAACTGTAAAGCATATGAACATCAATAGTAGTGCATGAATTCTTTTCTATTTTTTCAAATTATCTAAGAGCTTTAAATTTTGGGATGGTCATGTGGACTAGTGATTTATGTCATATTCTGGGTATCTATTTATTTGATGTATATTTTAATGAGCCCAGCTTTGGTCATTCTGGGTCGAATCATCTAGTCGCGATCAATGTTATATGCTCTGGCCATATTCTGGGTTGAGTGTGGTAATCTTAGGCCTCTCCAGCTCACTTTGTTTGTCCAGTGAAGTTGAAGTCAAATGTATTCTACATTTGCATTATATGCCTTTGAACTATCTTATTTGCTACCTTCTTCACAGGTATATTTACCACCACTTGTTGGGCCATGAAGTTGAGGTTCAGATGGTTCGTAATACATTGCCTCGTCGTTTTGGTGCACCTGGTCTTCCAGAGCTGAATGCATCTCAGGTATGTCAATTGACTGTCTTAACCCCTGTTCATTGATTGCCTGGTTATTATTATTATTATTATTATTTTTCCTTGAACATCAAAGACTTGAATTATGCCTTTTTTTTTTCCTGTTCTTTTAGAGTTGCTCATGTTTGTTTAGAGTTCTAAGCCACATTTTTTTCCCTTGTTACTTGTATGCATCTCGCAGGGAGACACAGATTGTGTAGCTAGACCCAAAGAAAATCTTTTAAAATTATGAGTAGTTTCTAGATAGCAGTATGTGGAAGTTCATATTTTGTGTGCCACATATAGACAAACAAAATTGTACCCTTGCCAATGGGTGCAAGTCTTTTCTATATGGTAATGCATTATTCTTTTGATTTAACTACATTGGATGTTACCCGATGATCATAAAGACTTCTTATCCACTCGTACATGAGTTTTATGTCTGGGTTGAGTATCAGGGCGCTGTTCTTAACCATTTGTACACGAGTTTTATGTAATGTGCCTTGGTTTCGCTTATTGTTGTTCTCTATGGTTTTTATTCTAGATATTTCGTTTTAGTTGTTTTTGTCTTCAGAGGTCCTTACCTTGCTCCATTGATAGGTTTTTGCTGTAAAGAGTGTCCTTCAAAGGCCCATAAGCTTAATTCAAGGTCCTCCTGGCACAGGAAAAACTGTTACTTCTGCAGCGATTGTATATCACATGGCCAAACAGGGCCAAGGACAGGTTAGCTCTCTTACATATTTAATGTTACATTTTTGTCTTCATATACATCAATTATATGATTATTTGTACTTTTATCAGGTTTTGGTGTGCGCACCAAGTAATGTGGCTGTTGACCAATTAGCTGAAAAGATAAGTGCCACTGGATTAAAGGTAAAGAAGGAAAATCTTTCCATTAAGTTGTAGCAAAATTCTTAGAATGATAGTCTATATTGACATGGTAATTCTTTTCCTGGCTGTTTTCTCTGCCTTTCATGGTCTTTACATTTTTTAGGAAGATTAAATGGTAAATTTTATTAACAAAGGAAGATTGCGGTAGATTTGTGATTCGACTAGAAGAGGAAAACCAGTGGTAGTAAATGACGCAAACATGCTTGCAGCTTACTGTAAATAATTACTCTTAAAGAATATTTTTCAAATTGCTGTTCTTATTGGCAAATGGTTTGCTGAAGATTCTTTGGAACCAGTGTCAACTTTCTGGTCCTTTTCCATTAAACAGATAATTAGATAGCAATATAACTTACGTTTTAGTTGCAGACTTGGCCTAGCTCACTGCAAACAATTTTTTATTTAGTCATGACTGTGATAATGATGATTGTTATCATCGTCATCGTCATTGTCATTAGTTATTATCATATAATTGCCTTCTTGCATCATTTGCTTTTCATGCAATTGTATTATATGCAGATGTGTATGTATTTCTTTGAAGGTAGGACTATGTATCTTTCTTAAACTTGCCAGCGTAATTTGCTATGCTTAATTCGTGGGATAAATATACATGTATATATAAATAGTACATCATTTCATTTGTTGAATTGTGTTTATGGAAGTCAATTTGTTAAATTTTTTTCTTCCATACTCAAGGTCGTTCGGCTTTGTGCAAAATCAAGGGAAGCTGTTAGCTCTCCAGTTGAGCATTTAACCCTTCACTATCAGGTTTGTTAACTTAGCATATTTAAATGTTCTGTATTTTCATCTTTCCCCTGTAGCATTATTCATATTACAATGGCTCATTGCAGGTTCGACATCTTGACACATCTGAGAAGAGTGAGTTGCACAAGTTGCAACAATTGAAAGATGAACAAGGTCAGCTTTTTACTTGATGCTTTTGCACTGCAAATTTCTTTTATTGAACACTTTTTGAGGCTGTCATAGAGATTGCCGAACAATAATTTTTCTGCAGTATATCACTTGCACAACATGATTGGTAAAGTTAGATATGTGTTTACCCTGGCTGGAAATTAACTTTGGAATAAAAAATATGATTCTTTTAGCGTATGCAGCTAACAGTGTAAATTGGCTAGACATTAAGTTTTTGAATGTTTACTCAAGTTAGTTTTGGTCTGAGTTTCCTTTTTTGGACGAGTTAATGCATTTCTAGCTTTTCTGTATTGATCAAACTTTAGTACCAAAATGTTAAACACATGTAATGTCTTGCCTGATTAAGCTGTTAATTCTCCAATTGGAGTACACTGATAACATATAGAGTCTTGGCAACACAGACGCTACTGATATTTTCTTCATAAATTGTCTGTGTCTTTTCAATTCTCAAATTTTGGGTGCAGATTACATGTTTATTGTTATGAACATTGATAATCACTAATGTTTTATGTGTAGATGAAATTTGAAGTTTTAGGGTGTGTTTGGTATTGTTTTTTATATAGTGTTTTTGATTTTGTTTTATAGAACAAGAATGATTAGTTTTTGATAAAAATAAAAACATGTTTGGTAGCTTATTTTTAAACTAATGTCTGAAAATGAAAACGGTAAAAATGCGTTTGGTAGTTTGTCTGGAAAAATAAAAATAATGAAGATTTATTTGGTATATATTTTAAAAAATTATATTTCAATAATTGCATTATAATAATATATGTATCTAATTTTGATATGTTTTCAAAATAAAAATTTAGTCAAAATTTAAGAAAAATATCATTTGTTGATTTTGTAAATTTCCTAAGTTTTGAAAGAAATTAATTTTGTATTTAAGTGATTTATGAGAATTTTAAAACTTATTTATTGATTGGTACATTTATTTATTTTAATTATGCTAAATTTATTTTTTTATTAATAATATAGTTTTTTAATTAATGTATGCATAACAGTTTTTTAATTACAGATTTATTATATTAAAATAAACCATTTATCTAACAAACATGTAGGACCTACTAGATTTTAGTGGTAATTGTTGTATTGGAAGTGCGGGACCCATGATGATAAAAAACAGAAAGGTAGAGAATGCCAATTTGGGTAACAACCAAGAACTTTTTGATTTTTGTATTTTTTGTTTATGGTTCAAAAATGCATCCACCAAACAAGTTCTACACTTTTATGTTTTCATAAAACAAAAAATGGCTAGTCAAAAACGATACCAAACACACCCTTAGATTTTTGCTAAAATACTTGCAAGTTTCTCAACGTGGATTGAAAGTATTTTATGTTTCTTATTTGCATGTTCTTTTTTCCTTGACAGATGTAGTTCACTTTTGGTGTTGGCATTTTTTTTTATTTGGGTTTTTACTTTCCCTACTTCATCGTCTGACTTTTCAATCACTCCATTTTAGTGGGAAAGCATGTGTGCATTCACATTACATGCTGAAGTGGGCCAGCTTCTTGTTCAGCTATTTTGAATTCTTTTTTTTTAATGTCTTTTATTTGAAATATTTACAGGAGAACTGTCTAGCAGTGATGAAAAAAAATACAAAGCACTTAAGAGGGCAACAGAGAGGGAAATTTCACAGAGTGCTGACGTAATTTGTTGCACATGTGTTGGTGCTGGAGATCCTCGATTGGCAAACTTTAGATTTCGCCAGGTTGAATAATATTGTAACTGTTTTTCTTATTAGCATTAAACGCTTGACGTACTTACTCTCATTTTCCTGTTGTAGGTACTTATTGATGAGTCTACTCAAGCAACAGAACCTGAGTGTCTTATTCCATTGGTACTTGGGGCAAAACAGGTACTGAATATTATAATTTTTTATTATGCTTTTGACATAATTGCATGCTTATCATCTAACTAGCAATTTTTTACGTTAGGTGGTTCTTGTCGGTGATCACTGCCAGCTTGGTCCAGTCATTATGTGCAAGAAAGCTGCTCGTGCTGGGCTTGCCCAATCTCTCTTTGAGCGCCTTGTTTTACTTGGTTTGAAACCGATTAGATTGCAGGTGAGTACTATTTTCTTTTTGGTTTTACACATGGTCTGACATCCATGGTTTATGATGCCAATGTTTGCTTTCTGCTTTGTACCTGTTGACTTTTAACTTTATAATGTTGGAAGATTGCTGCGATGATTAGGCTTTTGTTATATGGACGTATATTTGTGTGGGGGGTATGAGTGTCCTGCATCTCTATATCTAATTGCTCAAGCTTAACAATTAGCTGGTGTACAGATTAATTGATTTTTTTTTTATAGACTGGTTTTAGTTATTTTTCCATAGCATGACCTTTTTTAAGAGCTTGGCAATTCCTTTAGTTGCTGATACTATTTGTTTGGCTGTTTCATATATGAATTCTCTCTGTTGTTTTTTCCTGAACTCCTGTTGATACGTTTTCTTGAAATTTTCCCCCTCTTATATCCATCTTCAGGAATTATCCAAAAAATTGTTCTGTCCTTTTCCTTTTCTTCTTGTATATCTTTGATTGCGGATTGTTTTGACCAATATTTAATTCCAGAATAATTGTGTTCTCAACTCTCAGAAATCTTTTAAGGTCACGATTGTAGGATATGTCATGTTCTGACTAATAAAGTATTTTCTGTTCCCCTCAACTTCAGGTTCAATATCGTATGCACCCATCCTTGTCAGAATTTCCTTCCAATAGCTTCTATGAAGGAACACTACAGAATGGTGTAACTATCAACGAAAGGCAATCATCAGGGATTGATTTTCCTTGGCCTGTGCCTAATCGACCCATGTTCTTTTATGTCCAGGTATTATAGTATTCTAAGGAATAAATGAGATTATGATGTTTGGTTACATCTCTATTTAGATAAGAAGAATCATGATTTACCCTGATCTGATTATTTCTTAATATTGGGCTTGCTATTATTTTCCATCGCAAAGTTCAACATTATACTCCTGGATGTAATACAAATCTGGGTTATTATGTTTTAACAGAAATCAAGTGGAATAGTTCATACTTTTTTTTGTGTCTTAATTCCCTCAATGTTCTATAAACTATAAAATTTTGAATTATAAAGCTTTATGGTTTTGTTTGGTTGCGAATAACATCATAAAATGATGTTGTTGTCATATTGAACAAGGTATTTTTTGTTTTCTTATTTGTCATCATTGTACTTTTGTGGCTCTTGGCGTTATTCTGAGGTAATGTTCTGTAATCCAAATATTGTTAGATGGGACAAGAGGAAATTAGTGCCAGCGGAACATCATATTTAAATCGGACAGAGGCTGCGAATGTTGAAAAGATTGTAACTACTTTCTTGAGGAGTGGTGTTGTCCCCAGCCAGGTATATCCATGAATCTTCTTAAATTTTATTAGATTGGTGTTCCGATGTGTTTTGGTGGTCTAAATATAGTTTAACATCTACAGATCGGGGTGATAACCCCATATGAGGGACAAAGAGCATATATTGTGAACTATATGTCAAGGAATGGTGCTCTCAGACAGCAATTGTACAAGGAAATTGAGGTATTAAACAGGTCAAAATAGCAAGTTAATGACATTTGACCTTTTGTTGCCATGGGAACATAATTTATGAATTTTACAGGTTGCAAGTGTTGATTCATTTCAAGGAAGAGAGAAAGACTACATCATCCTGTCTTGTGTGAGGAGTAATGAACATCAGGTTGGTTGATTTATCTGATTATAGATGTCTGTGTCGAAACTTCATGATAGGTTTCTTATTACACTTTTCATACTCATTGGATTTTATTTATTTTAATCTTAAAATGAATTGGCACTAGAATTTTTGCTGCGGTAAATGATAATAACTTTTATTAAAATTGGAAGATAAAGTGACTTCAAGTGTAATGAGTATAAAATTCTGTCAATGGCGCACTGATATATTTGTCATTGCACTTGTTAATACTCGGTGGATTTGATTTATTTAGCCCGATGCATTAATTTTCAATGTGGTCCAAGTAAAATTTTTCATGATTCACTTCTCTCTCCCTGCATCCATTCACAAAGAAATCATACTATTATTATTATTTTGTATCTTTCTTCTCCCAACTACACTTTAGGGCTTTTAGTTTTTTTTTTTTTTTGATTGTCAAATGGATAATTTATTGGTGTAGAGGGTTATGGTGAAACACTCCCTTTTCTATTGCTTTCTGATGATCAGCAGGGTGTTCTTGGTACACTTTGGTTCATCATGTTGATTATTGATTTCTTACAATCTCTTTTTTCTTAGGCTAAGGAAATTGGTTTTTAGTTTACCCAATGAGAGTGCTGAGAATTGGAAATTCAGCATCTTTATGCTGTGCTTGAGTTTATATTTTACAGGCCCTTTAAAGTTATAAAGAAGTTACATCTTCTCAAATATTTTCCTGTGTTACTGGTCACGAGTTAAAAAGAATTGTAACAAGATTTGCAAAATTATCATACATATATGGATCAAGGAGTTATGTACAGAGTAGCCATGGTTGAGGATACTATGGAAGTGCTCAGATATAATGATAGACAGTAGGCATGGCTGTCTTAATTGCACTTTCAAATTATTCAACATTCTTGATAGTTATTGTTGAGAGTCTATATTGTGGACCCTCCAGATTTACAATTCCTTTGGTTCTATCCAGAGGAATCGTTATGTGGAGACAAAAACCTAAAATTCAATGGGCCGAAGAGGGGGGATACCGTTTTTTCACCAGATAGTGAAAGGAATAATGGGAAGAAGTTTGATCAACAGATTGGAGATAGATGGAGGTTGTTTTGTAGAAGATGAGAATGGTATTGAAAAAGAGATTCTAAAGTTTTTCAAGAATCTTTATTCTAAAGATGAGGTCAAGAGCCTGGGTTTCAACTATTTCTGAGTTAAAGGCTTTGCGGCTGGAGAGACCTTTTGAAGAGGAGTAAATATAGAAGGGTATCCAAGATTGTTGCAGAGATAAATCTCCTGGTCCTAATGGATACTCTTTGGCAGTGTAACAGGATTGTTGGGATATTTTGAAGCAATATTTGTTGGATTTTTTGAATATTTTTACAATTCTGGTGTTGTGAACTCAGTTACTAATTCTCATTCATATGTCTTATTCTGAAAAGGAATGAGCCTGTGAGGTTGAGTGATTTCAAACCTGTTAGTTTGGTGACTAGTCTTTATAGATCATTGCTAAATGCTTTGTATAAGGCTCAGGGAGGTGTTAGGCGAAACTGTTTCTACCGCTTGGTGCTTTTGTAAGAGATAGATTCTGGATGGTATCTTAGTTGCCAACGAAACTGTTGAGTATAGAAAATCTGGTTTTGTTTTTAAATTTTTTGAGAAAGCTTATGACCACTTAGATTGGTATTTTTTAGACTTTATAATGGAGCCAAAGGATTTGGACAAAGGTGGAGACGCTGGATGATGGGTTGTCCTCAGTCAGTTAGCTTTTCTCAATGGAAGACCAAGGGGCAAAATTCAAGCTTCTAGAGGCCTTTGTCAAGGGGACCCTCTTTCTTCTCTTTGGTGGTAGAGGTGCTAAGCAGAATGATGGAGAGGACTCAGGATGCTAGATTATTGAAGGATTTGTGATTGGGAAGGACAAAGTACTGGTTTCTCACCTTCAATTTACTGATGATACAATATTTTTTTCACTTTGGTGATGAGGAAAAGTTTACCATCCTTCTTAAAGTGGTTGACCTTTTTGTGCTGTTTCTAGGTTGAGAGTATTTAAAAAAGAGATCTTTTTCTGGTGTTAATGTCTCTGAGAACAGGCTGCTTGACTTAGTTTCCTCAGTGGGGTGTGAGAGTGGAGATTGGCCTTTGAAATACTTAGGATTACCTCTAGAAGAGAATCCCAAGGCTGTAGAATTTTGGGTTCCTGTGTTAGAAAAAGTTAGAAGAGATTGGATGGGTGGAAAAAAGCTTGTCTTTCTACGGGTGGGAGGTTAACATTGATTCAATCAGTTCTCTGTGGCCTGTCAACTTACTTTATGTCTCTTTTTAACATTCCTATTTCAATTGCCAAAAGAATGGAGAAGGCTGTGAGGGATTTGTTGTGGGAAGGAGTTTGGGGGAATCATTTGGGAAAGTGGAGTATGGTGTCTCAACATCTGTAGGGTTGGTTTAGGTTGGGGTAATTTGGTTAAAAGAAATAGAGCCTTGCTTGGTAAGTGGCTATGGCAATTTCCTTTGGAAGTTAACTCTTTTTGGCATCTGGTCATTAAAATAAGTATGGCACTCGTGAAAATTGGTGGGATACTGCTGATGCTAATAGAGGATCCCATAGATTTCCTTGGGTGCATATATTGAAGGGTAGAGCTGGTTTTTTGTCAAATATTAGATTAGATTCTGGGAGGATGTTTGGGTGGGTGAGAGGCCTCGATTGTATAGTCTTTCTTTTGGTCATAGTTGTTCTATAGCTATTATGGTGAGGTTTTCATCAATGCAGTGGAGTTGGGACTTTAGATTCTTCAGAAATTTGAATGACGGAGCTTCAATACTGTTCTGGCTTGCTTGGGATTTTAGAGAGAGTTCATATTGATAGCATAAAAGAAGATAAGAGAGCTTGGACTCTAGAAAAATCAGAGATCTTTTCTACCAAATCGTAATTTCTCAGCCTTATAGATGACTTTATCTCAATTTTTGCCCCCCTCTCATCTGATATGGAAAGCTGAAGTTCCTCAAAGGAGGCGAAGATGATGGTGTGGGCTGTTGCTCAACGGAAGATTAATACCAATGATGTAATTCATTAGAGAAGACCAAGTATTGCTTTACCTCCGGCTTGGTGTATCTTGTGTAAAAATGCTTTGGAAAGTATTGACCACTTGTTTCTTCACTGCTCAGCTACTTTCTTCTTATGGTCCAAGTTGGTTAGGACTTTTAAATTGAGTTGGGCAGCACCTGCAACAAGCTTTTCTGTTCTCTTGTAAAAAAAAAAAAATATGAGACTTAAAGGCAGGGTTAAGTCTTCTGTTTTATGGGATCGCGCAGTTATAGCTATATTTTGGGTCCTGTGGATTGAAAGAAACTTAAGAATTTTTTAGAACAAAGTGATGAGAGGATACATGTTTCTTCGGGACAGTTAAATTCTGGCCTTCTCTATGGGTTTCTATCCCTCCAGAGTATAAAGATTTGTCTTTCTTCTTTATTTTGATTAGTTGGGAAGCGGCTATGGTTTAACTTCATTTAGTTATAATTTTCGATGTTATAGGATTTACAGTTCTTGGGCTCAGGGATTTTTGGACTTTTGTCTATATGGACTTCCTGCCCCTCCTCTATGTACATTTCCTGCATCTAATATACTTGTTTCTGAGCCCTGAAAAGAAAAAAAAATTCCAGAGGGATCACTTGCTTTATTGCTACAAAAAAGAAGTATGTCTCCCGAAGAAGTAAGCCTGCATATTAGCTAAGTGACAGAAAGAAAGTAGAAGATAAGGGTACTGATTCATAAGGACCAGTTTTGTTGGGGGGGGGGGGATGTATTTTGTTAGAATGATATCATGTCGAAGATGCTCCTTGAGTTTGAGTTTAATGCTTATTCTTTAATTGCCATACCTTTTCTATCTGCCTTTCCCCTTTGTAATTTTTAAATCTTATTTATTTATTTGTTTACCAAGTTATTGTTCGGAACTTCGTCTCTGGATGCTTGCTTTTATGAGATTCAAGATATTGACTAGCACATTGGTCTTTATTTTGTTACAATGTGTATAAATCATGTTGTGCATTGGTACGTGACTGTTTGATCCTTCATTTCAGGGCATTGGATTCCTTAATGATCCTCGGAGGCTTAATGTTGCTTTAACACGTGCTCGATATGGTATTGTCATCCTGGGAAACCCCAAAGTTCTGAGCAAACAACCCCTCTGGAATGGTTTATTGACACACTATAAGGTATATATTGTCCTTGTTTTTTGTAGTTATCCTCCTGGTTGAAAGGGTTTAACTAGGCTCCGTATTTTACATCCTATCACATAGGATCCAACTGTTACTGAAACAGCTGGTGCAATGTTTTGAGTATGTTTGTATCTAGTTTGAATTATGTGTATCATGCCAACATCATTATTCTACTGTTCAACTTCCTCCTTTAGAAGCATATAAAGATTGTTTAGTGTTGTTTTAAATTTGTTTGTCATAGTTTAACTGATGATTACTGTCTTTTTTTTTTAATTTTAAACCATTGTCTGAATATATATGGTCCACAGGAACACGAGTGCTTGGTTGAGGGACCTCTGAATAACTTGAAGCAGAGTATGGTTCAATTTCAGAAGCCCAAAAAGGTATTTTTTTTTTCAAAGTAAAAAAGGTTTGATGAAATGAATGGATCCAAGTGGTTTATCTGCCCGTAATTTTAGTGAATGGGCTCCCTTTTTTGTGTATGTTTTTCCTTCTTCCTAATATGTTTCCAGTTTGGAAGCAGTTTTTGTGAGTTGACATGAACTGATGTGAAACTTTGTATGTTGACATAGATTTACAATGACCGAAGACTCTTCTTTGGCGCTGGGCCAGGAATTGTGCCTAATGATATCTCTACTTCTAACCCTAATGCTGATAGAAGAGGCAGTCGTGCTCGGGGTATGCAATTGCTTGTCTTTTGAATCTTGAATTTTATGTATATCATCAACTGAATGATTCTCATGTTTTTTATGTTTGTGAATTCATATTTGCTTCATTCTTCAAATCAGGGTGGAATGTGGTCTGATCACATACTCGATGATAAAGTGTTGATATGATTTTTACCTGCTTACTTTGGCTGTAGAATATGGTCTTATTACATGCTTGATGATAAATTGTTGATGTGGTTTCTTACCTGCTTATTTTGGCTGTTGATTTTTTATTTTTGTTTTGAGTTTCACTAGTGTAGTGGTGAACTTTCATTTATTTCTAATTGCAGGTTATATGCCACCTGGTCCGCCAAATGGTACCCATAAACCAGGACTGCATCCTGCAGGATTCCCTATGCCTCGTGTGCCCCTTCCACCATTCCAGGGTGGTCCTCCTTCTCAGCCATATGCCATTCCGAGTCGTGGAGCTGTTCATGGACCGGTTGGAGCTGTTCACCATGTCCCTCCGCCAGGAAGTAGGGGTTTTGGAGCTGGGCGTGGCAGTGCTGGTGCTCCTATTGGCAGTCATCTTCAGCACCAGCAAAATACTCAGCAACCTATTGGAACCATCGGGTCTACTTTTAACTTCCCTTCACTCGAAAATTCAAATAGCCAACCATCTGTCGGTGGCCCACTAACTCAGCCTGGATTCGTGAACAATGTTTGTGCCTTTCTCATAAACTGTTGATCATCAATTATATAACTGACTCTTTATTTTAATATTTTTCACTCTTCTAAAGAAATATAATCCCGTCAAGATATCATGATGTCCTGAGTTTGCATGTTCTATGTGGCAGATGCCAGTTCAAGGTCCCAGTCAAACATTTCGTGATGGATTTTCTGTGGGAAGCATGTCTCAGGTATTGATGCCGTGCACAATTAGCTTGTTTCTTGAATTTTGTTGTTGATGTTCATGTCATAGATGTCTTATACCTATCATTTGCAGGACTTCTTGGGAGATGACTTCAAAAGTCAGGGATCACATGTTCCTTATAATGTTGCTGAATTCTCTACACAGGTATTTCTTGTTTATTCTACACCTCGTGGTAATTGTTGGCAAAGGGGTTGTATGGGTGGATGGAGCTGTTTTTGTCATTGTGGTTGATTACACTTGGGAATTTACTTGTTTACTGGCTGTTGCATCTGATTTTCAATTGCACACCAATTAAGTTGATTTTAGGAAGTTTACTTATTTAAGCAAATATGTATAGGATATCTAGAAATGGTCAGAACTCATGTCAAAATGGGTTTTGTAAGCAAATGAGATCCTATCAAGTATATATAGTTTTCTCTCAATAGCCTGTAAGTGCCCACCCCTGTAACGAATATATACTTGCTCTTTATCTCGACTCATTGACCTGCATACAGGCGTCTCAAAGTGGATATGCTGTCGATTATGTTACACAAGGAGCTCAAGGTGGCTTTCCTGGGAACTTCTTAAACCAGAATTCTCAAGCAGGATATTCTCGTTTTGGTAGTGGGAATGATTTTATGTCGCAGGTTTGATTGAAATTGCCATCATTTGACAAGTATAATCATTGTGGTTTGTTTCTCTACCTAATTTTTCTTATCTCACAGGACTACATGGCTCATGGATCACAAGGTCTGTTTACTCAGGCTGGCTATAATGAGCCCACACAAGATGATGCATCACAGAGCCACTTTGGTGTGGTCAATCCCAATGCACTTCAGACTCAGGTTTTTCCTTAGCATTACTGGTTGATAAAAGATTTGTCACATAGTAGACTCATCAAAGTGCATATATGAGTAAACACTTGGCCACCAAAAAAATCATCCATTGAAACATGCAACCCTGTATAGCAAGGAGTTTCATATAGGCTCTGATTGTGGTCAAATGGTTACAGCACTCTGCCTGTTAGTTTGGCCAATTTTAATTTGTCTCAGTGACTAGCTGTCCTCTTTAATAAGCAGTTATATATGTTGCCCTCTTTTTGCAGGGCATGATGAATTCTCTCTACTCCCAGCCTTTTGCGCACTATAACTCTCAACCACTAAATTTGCAGTCTCCGCAGCAGCAGCCTCAACCAGGGCAGGGCTCCCAAAACCAGAAAAACCACTACAATGGTTGAGAGGCCAGAGGTGTTATTTCCGGAAGTGATGGGTTATAGTCTTTGCATTCGGCAACTTGGTATGTGCTGTCATGTGTGCCCAATATATCTGCCTTTAAATGGAGGTTTTGCAAGTTTTGAAGTCAGTTCGATCATCTCCATAATCCATAGAGATGATTGCTTTGGTGGGAATAAGTTATATTCTCAGACAGTGACTACGGGTTTCGTGCAAACATGGGTAGCACATCCGGAGCTGAGAACGAAAAGGATAACCCCAATTACCTGCTTGAAGTTTTCTATTGTTTTGAGGGAAAAAAGGAAAATAATATTGGTATGAGGGAGAGAAAAATTACATGGTATGGTATGGTTGAAAGGGTTTGATCTTAATAGGGCTGTTGGTTTGATTGATATACGCCAAATGTGAAATTTATACGGAGGAAGTTACCACTAGATGCTCTTGTACAGCAGCATGAAGAGGAAAATCACTTGACCCTTTCACCTTCATCACGACATGTAATTATTTATACTCTTTACACCATATTATTGAATAGACGACATGATCTGTGATGATATTCTTATAGTGTAACCAGTTGAGGAACCGTTGCAATGGATATTGTTGGTATATAAAATGTTATTGGTTTTTATGTGAAAATTTGTGGGTTCGTCTTTGATGCCTATTTGATGGTATTGTTATGGAATGAAGAGTTGTGTCGTGTGTGCAACTCTGGACGAAACTATTGGAATTACGTTTGCTTATAAGAACAAGCTTGATAAGCTTGATTTTTGATTCTACATGGTCAAAATTTGAGCTTTTCGAAGCATCAACTATCAAATTTTATTTCGCCAAATTGATTGGTCGAAAAGGACTTACGAGTTTCAATGAGTGCGTGAGTTGATAAAATAAATAAAAATTATCCATCAACACGAATTAAATATACCAACCTTGTTCGCTCGTACCGGGCAGTGATTCAAAATACCTCTCTTTCCGGAGGCTGAGATCTTGGCTGAGGCAAGGCAGTGAAACTCTGCGTATTCTGTGTCGGTCAAGGAGACTTTTATTATGTGCAATTGGGCCCTCCCTCTTTCCCAAGGATGGAAGCTCGAGACAACACCAATCGCCCGCTCAGAAGACGTTGGCTCCAAAAGCACGCGCCTAGAACATTTGTGGGTTAATTATCTCCTTCCCCCTGGTGATGAAGTATAGCTAGAAACACCTTATTTTGGGCATCAATCCGATATTCATAAGAAATATATGTATATGCACACACGATGTAGAATGTCACCAAATAATATTTTCTAATTCCAGTCTACTATTGTTGTCTACATCTTTTACTTTTTCTTCTTCTAATAAAGAATAAAAAAATTCTATATCTACATCATTTTCTACGACTAAAGTTTTCTTTTCGGATGGTAAATTATGAGTTTTATATTTAGGTTGAATAAATGTTGATTTTTTTAAGGAAATTTACTCCATTTGGAGTTATTAATATACTAACATTATTTCCTAATATAAAATTTAGTCCTAGAATAAATTTATATCCTAATTTGATTAGAAATAAATGTTTTAGGTAAAATATGTGTTTCGTCATTCATTCTTATTGGTTTCTAAGTTATTAATATACTAACATTATTTATACATTTTGTATCAGCATTAATTCACCATTAAATTGTCTAATATTTACTGGGTTTCTAAGTTTACTCCTATTCTCTTTAGGTACTAAGCTATTATGTATAATATATTTATTTGCATCTATGTCAATCATTGCTTTAGTATAAAATGTTTCTTTTTTAAATAATAACTCTACATCTATATTTATTAGTTCACTCCCAACTCTATTTATTTCTATTGTTTCATCTTCTTATTGTTTATCTTTATAATTATTACAAAAGAGTTTTCCTATATCTATATCTCTATATCCTAATTCAAATTTTTTATTACATACTATACAATTTTTACCAAAAAATGATGTGTAAGTTTCTAGAATATTAATTTCTACATCTGATTCTATTTCTAAATTTAATTCTAAACCTAAATTACTACTAGTGTTTGATTCACTACTATTGATTATACATATACTATCACTATCAGATAATAGATCTATATTAAGAATTTCTTCTACATCTAAAATATGTTCTTCTATGTTATAACTGTCTACTTCTAAACTTCTAATTGATTGACATTTTTATTCTCAAGCAATGTGGTTTAATACATCCTTCTTTTCCACTTAAAAAACATTTACAAGTTTTATTCCTTTTGTATACCCGTTTACTTTTTTTGAATGCTTGCATGACTTTTTGTTTATTATTATTATATTTAAAGAATTTCTTTTTATAAAATTTTCTATTGTTATACCTATAAGGTTGCTTATTTGGACTATTTCTTTTCCTATGCTTTCTATATTTCTTATGTCTAAAATAGCTAGGATAATTATAGTCTCATGTTGGAACTTCTATCATGTCTATACACATTTTTCTAAATTTTAATTTTAATTGATGTCTATGTTTTTCGTCTTCACAATATTCTCTAATCCTACCTCTAACGTATTCGATTACTGGTAATAATGTTGCATAATAATTTATTTCATGCGTTCTTTTACTTTTAAACCAATTAATTAATTCATTATGTAGTTTTTCTCCTATTTTTCTTGGTAATTTATCCACAAACTTTAACAATAAGTCTTCATCAAAGGGTCTTCCTATTTCACTCCAATATTTATTAAAATACTTAGCATACTCATCGAAATATCTTAAATCACAAATTTTTAATTGTTCTAAATTTCTAATTGTTTTAATCTGTTTAATTACATCATCTTTTTCATCTACTTCTAATATTAAATTTTCATTAAATCTATAAAACTGATCACTGTAATATTTGTATCAAAATTGTCTAATTCTTCTAATTTACATCTAATTTTTATCCTTTCTGTCAAATTTAATTTTTGCTTTCTATGATGGCTAATTTCTAAATCTAAATATTCTAATCTCTGAAAATTCATAAACTAATTTCCTAAATCTTCTAATTTATATCTAATTTTTAATGCTAAATTCTCGTTTTTAATTTCCTAAATCTTTTAATTTATATCTAATTTTTAATGCTAAATTCTCGTGTTTGTCCAATATTATAATTTTATAATTTTCTCCTTTATATTATAATATTGTAAATTATACTTTCTAAAGTTAAATATGGGTAAATTTGTAAAGCGTTATGTTTAATACTTATGCATTGATATCAATTCCACCTGATAAATGCCAAATTATTTAACAATGTAATTCTAAAATAAAACTCGAGATGTGCATTGTTACTTAGAAGAAAATACTTAGTTACCAGGATAATTATTAGACCAAATTAGGAATGGTCCAAAAAGCTGATGATAAATATGAGCTCAATAAAAATTTTCTACAAAAAATGACCGAAGTATTTTAAAAAATATTTATTTTATAAGCAAAATGTTAAAGGACAAGATTTAAACAAAGCGTCAAAAAATAAGGAATGATTTAGGTTCATTTTTTACAGAGAAAGTACTTGGAAAGTGTTATTAAATAAAACATCTAACGGCGTGATTTTACAAAAATGACTTAGACTCATTCTCTACAAGAATGACCTAAATACTTAGAAATTACTTTTAGTTAATTACCTAAGGGCGACTATTGACAAAACATCCAAGGGTGTGATTGTACACAAATGACTTAGGTCTATCCCCTATAAGAATGACTTAGATACTTAAAAAGTATTTTTAAGTAGTTGCTTAAGGGTGAATATTAATAAAACATCCCAAGGCATGATTCTATAAAAATGACCTAGGTTTATTCTCTACAAGAATGACCTAGATGCATAGAAAATATCTTATGGAATTCACCTACAGGTGAATATATGTTCTACAGAATAAGCTAGCTAATATACATTTTACGGAATTGCCTATAAGCAAATATATGCTCTATAGGACAAGCTCATGGGCCAATAGACATTTTGAGAGTGCGCCTATGGGCAAATATATGTTTTATAGAACAAGCATATGCGCCAATAAACATTCTAAGAAATGCGTATATAACACATATTCTATGGAATGAGCCTATTGGCTATCATACATTCTACAAAATATGGGGATAGGCACAAACTTTACATAAAGTGCATACAAGCGAACATTCTAAGGAAAATACATACGGGCGAAATCTAGCAAATTCGCTTACGGAAAAATCTTGTTAAAAATGCCTCAAGTCCATTCTCGCAGAGAATAGACTAGGGCCAACTACTTAAAAAATATTCTAAGTGCTTTATAAAGTTCATTTATAGGCGAAGTGTTGCAAAATCAATCCTTTTTATAGAGGAACCAACATAAGTGTCAAATTCAAACTCAAGCTCATTGAAGGTCAAGAGCACAAAATCAAGGTGGGTGTCCGAATAAGATTTGTCATGAACAAGTCTTAACACATATTGATAGGTGTTTTCATGCATGAGTTTTGTGGACACATGTCAAAATGTCAACACCATGTATCATGATAACTCTTCCACTTCATGCTTCAAATTGCCTGTATATATAAAGGCCAAATGCCTCCCACATTTAGAGGTAAGATGGAAAAAAGATATAAAATTATACCCATCTCACTTTAAAATTCTCTCTCTAGAGATTGAGTGAAATAAAGTGACTTGAGCGTCGAATATAAAGTGACTTGAGCGTCGAATGGTAATCACTCACATGCCAAGCCCCCTTGACAATTGATTCATTTTGTAAAACAATTAACCATAAAAAGACACACGATTTGAGATACTTGTCTCAAGAAGAGAATAGACTCAAAAACTTGATTTAAAAGAAAGTCTGAAACACAAATAAGTTACTCTTTATTAATCAAAAGTTGCTTCAACAATAATAATTGTCCCCTTCATTCAATTTATTTACTATTCTTAAAGAGGATCAGAAGCGGATTAATATAGAGTCAACTACAATTTTCACATACTTCGAAGTTCAATGCCGATGACCCTCACAAAATGCCAGGGCCAAACTCAAGACTTCATATTAACCCGGGCTAAATTTTAAAATTTATATTTTGAAGTGAATATAAAAATTTATGAGTAAAAAGAAGTAAAATGAGGGGAGATAACAAAGAACTTTATCCTTATATATATGTACTATAAACAAAAATAATTATGCAAAAACCATAAAAAATAATAGGCAATTCAAATATCAAAACATTAATTTTCAATTATAGAATCTGACATTGCAACCTATAATAACATGTAATTATATAAGAATTAATAAATTAATTAAGAATTTATAAATTAATTAAGAATTTAAAGCTAAAATAGATCAATACATAAAATCAATTAAAAAATGCAAGTAAAATTTTTATGTTTGAAGTCAAGTACTAAATTACTAGGCTTAAATAAATTAAACAATTAAAATTTATTCATCCTTTCAAATTATAAAAGTATTATTAGTCAAAAGTTTTAATAATAAACTAAAATCAATTTAGCAAAAAGGTATTTGATCGCCATTGTTTATTTGTGAGGCGCTCTGACCCTTTTTAAAGAACTTGACATTTATGATTTTTCCATAAAAAATTTCTCGAAATAGTCAAATTTTATTTTCTAATTTGTTCTCTTAGTTAATGTAATCAATAAATAAAATCTGAAAAATTCACATAAAAAGTTTATGAAAATGTTGATAATTGATATTATATGTTGTTTTTGTAGGTAGTTTTAATACTAGTGACAATGTTATATTACATTGACATATTTTTTTCAATTAAAAGTTTTTTAAAATAAATTAAAGCAGTAATAATATTTTATCTCCCTAATATTTTCAATCTATTCAATAAATATATAATTTAATTATGGGATATTATCCACTGTCCACCCGATTTTTCCCACTTTTTCACAAATACACAATTCTTCATTTTTTTTTGCTGTGCACCACCTGAACTTAAATTGTTTTGCACATTTTTACCTCCGTTTTCAATCTATTAATGAAACTAACGGAATATTGTCCAAATTACTTTTTTACCCACAAATGAAAAATTACACATTTGCCTTAAAACGCCAAAAAAAAAAAATTACACATTGAACATTGTAGCCGTCACCTCCCAAACGGCTACAATTTTGGTTATATAAACCCATGAACTCAGTAACAAGCATGCATGAAACCTGTGCCATTCAAGCAAATATACAAGCTGCTCACAAACCAGCCATAACCCGCAATAGTTCATTCATATAAATTTGCTCATACAACCTAAAAAATCTGTTTATACAATCCATAACCCATCATCTACACATTGAATCCAACAATTGTCCATTCATTCAACCACTCAAACATTTATTCATTAAAAAACAACTACTCAACCATCACCCAATTATCACTTGCTTAATCATTCTTTCAAACACATCATCCATATATTCAATTCTAAAATGGCATCAAGTTATAATTCCAATTCTGCAGCTAGTGGATAGTCGCATAGAAAAGTTAAATGCACTCTAATTCACTGCTGGTGTGGTGTGCAGGCATGTGCTTTGGTTTCCACTACACCACATAATCGTAATGCAATGTTTTGGTTATGCAGGTTCAATAAATGCAAGTTTTGGCAATGGTTTACAATCGAAGCTCTCATATACCCTAGCAATAGTGACCAGATGGTAGATAATCAAAATTTAGAGGTGAATGTAGTTAACTTTCGAGTTGATGATGTGGCGAAGATAAAGAAAAGGCTAAGGGTCATTGAAGGAAGGCTTAAATGTATAATAATTATGCTAGTATTTGTCTGTGCAATTGTGTTTACTAAAACATAATATATCCTAATTGTCCTAATTGTCCAAAATATGCATGAATGAAATGAGCTTAATTATGTCCTAATTGTCCTAGAGTTGATTGTGCTTAAATACATCGTAAATAATATAACTTCAACCATAATAAATAAAAAATAACATATCTAATTATCCCCAAATCAACCGAAATAACCATTAATAATGTCATCAAAATACAGCCCAAGTAACATAAACTTCCATATTCCAAAATAACCGACATACCAGCAATATTAAAAAATAACCACCAGTATTCAAAACTAACAACCAAAATAGCAAGTTCAAGCATTTTTAGTTTGTTCTCATTCATCATTACAAGGAACCTGTCACATTTGAAGCCTGAGATGGATTTTCGGATTGTGACAGTCCTTGACTTGATTGTCTTTTTCTGGTTCCAGCATCTCCAGAGCCAATTTGAGCCATTCTTTTCCTCGTTCCAGTATTAGAACTTTGACCTGGACCACTTGGTATCTAAATATACATTATGTTAGTTTAAGAACTTAAACAAAAAAAAGAGACAAAAAGAATTTAAACAAAAAAACACCTTTCTTGCTATTTGTTATGCAGCAGTTTCTGAAGTAATTGACTTTGCTGCCGATGCCTATAAAAGCGTATCAATTTATAAATGAATCTTATGTTATGCATAAAACAAACTAGACAACCAGAAAAAATGAAATATACATGCAAGTCAGCACCTGTTTTCTTCTTTTTATTGCCCGTTGTGAAGCATTTAATGGCTGACTTAAAGTGGTTGATGCCTGCAAGATATCAGTTATGGTTGACAATATACATATAATAAATAATAACAGTTACATATGATCTAGAATAATAAATTATTAAAAATGACAGTAATATATTGCCCATACCTGAGAGTTATTATTTTTAGCTCTAATTGCCCTTGCAACTGATGGCCTTAATTGACAAGAGCTCACATTATGATTGGAGCCACCATAAAATAAGCAAATAACAAAAAATTTTCTTTTCTCTTTCTAAGGCTCATTCTCTGCTCATTTTCTGGATTTTTTAGGCCTTCCAACTTTTTTTTGTACAATTGGTGGATCAATTAATGGTCTTCCTATACGCTCCCATGTGCACTGATCCGGAAGGAGGCTAAACATCACCGAATATGTATTAAGGTAAGCCTGTCTAGTAAACCATATTGGAACATACTCCTCAATTTCGTGTCGTGCATATCCAATGGCAGCCATCGCATGTTGACAAGGGAGGCCGACAATTTCCCAATAACCGCAATCACACGTTCTAGGCTCTAACTTCACCACAAACCTTCTAGGTGGATTATAGGCTACATCCATAACTTGAAAATTCAGCTCACCAGAAGCTTGTACAATCATTCTCTGTGCAAGCTTTCTTTTTTGGTCCAACTCTCTCGAAACTTTAGGTGTCAGCTGTCCTTTCCAAGTGGCTTCCTCATTTCTTCTCTTTGTAAACTGTTTCATAAGTCTACATATGATTTCTTCAAGCATTTTCAAGCACGGTTTGTCTCAGTAAGGTAATATCCAGCTGTTAAAGCATTCCGATGCATTGTTATCAGTCCGGTCTACCATGCAATTTCTGTCATATGTGTGCATCGACCAATTATAACTGTTTAGTTCTCTTTCCAGCCATTCAAATGAAACCTCTTTCACATCTTTTATCTCTGCCATTGCCTCCTCAAAATCATGCTTGTTACAGCTTTTAGTGGCTTTCCAAAACAATTGTTTCAATTGTGCACCAGCAAATGACTTAGAAAAATTAGCATAAACATGCTTAGAACATGCCCTATGATAAGCAGTGGGCCATGTGCTTGCAATAGCATTAATCAACCCTTTTTGTCTGTCACTAACAAAAGTCATCTGCCTTCCATCATCGAGATAACTATGCAAGTACTCCATAAACCATCCTTATGTCTCCGTATTCTCAATCTCGCAAACACATACTGCCAATGAGACAATCCCATTATTGCCATCCACACCAACAACGGCTAGCAATACTCCACTATATTTACCCTTTAGGTGACATCCATCTACTCCAATAAAAGGTCTACAGCCATTAAGAAATGCATTTCTTTGTGCCGGAAATGAAACAAAAAATCGTTGGAATAATACCTTTTTGGATATAGAAACAGCGTCACACAACACTTTGCATATCGCTCCTAGATCACCTAGATGAATGGCTGCAGCATACACAAATAATTTTTGATATCCTTTCGAATGATCCCCAAAAACCTTTGTTCATGCCTTTGCTCTAGCCCAATACAATGTCATATTTTCAATATTCAAACCATATGTCTCTTGCATAAAATTCTTCAAAAGATCAATTTTCACATTCGGGTCAACAACAACTTGACTTTTTACTTTAGTAGCTACACAAGCAGAAGTAACTTTGACTGTCTTACTGGTAATTCTGCACTCATGCTCCTTATTGTATTCTCACAATATAAAACCGGTTCCATTATTCAGTTTTGCACCAGACACATACCATGGGCAGCTAGCCTCTTTACAAGTACCCATAAATCTTCTTGGCTCACTATATACTGTTTTGATGGCAAAACCTTTCCTAATCATCACCTTATGCAACATCTCTCTAAAATGAGCAACATCTCTATACACATGTCCTAATTTTAACCTATTTTTTCCATCAGCACCCACCCTATACTCATGTTGCTGTATGTAATTAGTCAATTTGACAGTCCCAAGCTCAATATCATCATCAGAAGAATCAACGACCCCTTTTACCTCGTTATTATCATCGGATAAATAACCATCTGAATCAGAATCAATTTCAACTTCAGCAGTGCCTTCACTGTCCTCATCAATAAGAATAGCTTCAGCAGTACCATTAACTTTAGTTTGCATGACTTCTGCATTAACATCATCATCGTTGTAATCATTTATGTTCGAATTGTTAGATAGTAATGCATCTTTGTCAGATTCATCAACCCTAACAATAGCTTGTCCCTCAACAAATGCTTCTTTCCCAAAAGTAGTTTGTCCCCAATAGAAACATTTTCCCCGACAGAATCATTTAACTGATTAATCAATTCATCAGGCAACACAACTCCTAGGTTAGTCAATAATGCATGCAGTAAGGTAGAATCTTGAAGTTGAGGGTACAACACTAGTGTAACTTCAACTGTAAGAGTATTGACACTTAAAGCCTGATGAATTTTAAGCAAAACTTCTAACCCAAAATCTGAATCTAGTGCAATCTTAACATTATTCTCCGGGTTCATAATGTTTAACATAATTTTTGAAGTAGAATCTAACTCATATGGACTTGTAATCTTTAAAACAACATCCTTAATCTTTGCAACTGTGCAATCAGGTTGAAGCAACCTTAAACTCTTCTTCATGCCTTGAAAAGATATCACTAACTTTACTTGTCGCATCCTGGATGTCCAAAAAAAAAAAAAGATTTAGCACTGGTACAGTTCTTGAATTTTGCAACAAAGCCAAGCATTGATCATTCAAACTTTTTATATTTTATAGTACAATATTAGTTCCAGAACTATATTAGTTACTGAACTATATAAACACAGACATTCTAACTTTGCATGCAACAACCAACTCTTCACCAGGGGGTTGAGGGATATGGATATATATATAGCTAGGGGTTAAAGTATTTCAAAAAACCATGACCCATAGTTTAGTAACTAAAAATTTTCAAAAGCCCCAAATTTTATACGTATACCACAGGCAGAAATACATGAGTAAGCAAGGGATAAACATGCATTCAGCTATAGCAACACAATCTTCATGCATTTACATCTCAACAGTCGAAAACAACATATTACTCCCCAATTTATCATTACCCCCAACAAATTTGTTATAAATCAGCTTAATTTATATTCTATGGTTTCCAGTAACAGCGATTAACAACAATCAACAAACATTGTTTCAAAAACTTTGTTTCATGTGAAAAATTAAATAAAAGTAAGTAAATAAAACAAAACTTACTTGATTGTAGCTTCAAACCCCCCAAAAACCAAAACGTTGTGACTTCTCAACAACTCATTGCTTTCGTTAATGCCTCTGAATCTTTGAATTAATAAAAGATTTGAAACTTAAGCGTGGTTCATTGATGAAAATGCATGGAAACTATAAGAAAAATGACGGGATTTTGTTGCTTCTTCATGCATGGTGGTGGGGAATAAATTATGGCTGTTTTCGTTGGTTGCTGTGATGGTGGACCACTATGCCTTCTTTTTATTTTTTTTTTGTTATTACAAATCTTAAACGACGTCATTTTCCTATGCCTTCTTTTATTTTTTTTATTATTACAAATCCTAAACGACGTCGTTTTCGAAGCCCAGGTGAAATTATCACTTTACCCTTTTGACGTCAGCAAACTATTAACGGATTAAAACAGAGGTGGAAATGTGCAAAACAATTTAAGTTTAGGTGGCGCGTAGCAAAAAAAATGAAGAATTGTGTATTTGTGAAAAAGTGAAAAAAATCGGGTGGACGGTGGATAATATTCCTTTAATTATTTTATAAAGTAAGTTACTAATTTCAATTGAAAATAATATAATTGTATTATGGACATATTTAAAAATAAAATAAAAACTTTATTGTTATATAGAATTGATGAAAACATAAAAGTAATTGAGTTAAGAACATATTTGAATATAAGATAAAAACTCTATTATTATACTAAATTGATGAAAACATAAAGATAAGTGAGCTAGAAGCATATATGAAAATAAAATCAAATTTATTTTTATAAAAAAATTTCTGAAAAAAATAAGGGGTATAAATAATTTTTTCTTTTAAATATATCAATCTAACCATCTGTGGGTCCGCTACTGAAAAATATTATTTAATATTTCATCATATAACACTCGCTAATTTAATGTAGTGGGAAGAAGTAATTAATAATAATTTTTAGTAAATAAAGAAGAGAAAGTACAGGTAACGTTAACAAGTGGCCTTCCAAGGCTCATGTGTTTGCCACGTGGAAGTTCTCTTCATGCATGGGTGGTATTAACTCATAAACAGCAAATGCTTCCGGACAACCCCCACCGAGTTGACACGTCAACTCTATAACCCTAAAGTCCTGACTCATTGTTAACTCGTGCAAGCAGTCACCGGTCCGCGTCCTCACCTCACTCACTGCCCAAACCACCGTGTGCCTCCCAGTCCCACACACCCTTTTCAACGTCTTCCCCAACCCCACCATCTCTTCCGGATCATAAAACACGTCACTCATTATCACCATATCAAACTTGCCAAACTCACTGAGTTACTCAGACGTCAGACCCCCAAACGAGTTCCCTTACCTCGACTCGGTCTCCCAACCCGTTGGCCTCAACGTTGTTTATCAACCCAGGAAGCAACGGCTTGACGTCGGTGAGAACAACTCGGGTCGCGCCGAGCCGAGCCGAGCCGCTGTCAGGCCGGCTCCTGCGCCGAGCTCGAGCACGGACTTATTTTGAAAGTCGAAGTGGGCCGACATGAATTGAGCAAGAATCAGAGCGGAGTCCCAGAGCCATGCACCAGTGAGTGGGCGGCCGGTGACTGAGTCGCATACATTCTCGAGTTCCTGAATTATGATGCTGTTGCCTGCTATCTCGATTTCTCTTGTGCTCATATTTGTATTTGAAAAACAACTAAAATTTGTGCCTTTTATTTTGGACCAATGAGACTACATATTAATAAAAACAAAAACAAGTTGATTGATGAAAGCTGTATTTATGCTAACTTTTTAATATGTTCTAGATTCTTTTAATAAGCTGAAGTTGAACGCGTATATTAATCCTCCTATCTAGTACTTGACTTTTTTTTTTGGCGCCGCGCCGGGGGTGGTGTCGTGGGTTTAGTGTTTGCTTGTATGCCATATATGTATAAAAAAATTACCATTAAATTAAATAGAGTGGATCCAATAGTTGAGATTCGTTTTAATATTAAATAATAAAAAAAGGTAAGAAATGAAAACCTGTAAAATCGGTAATTGAAATTTAAAAAAAAAAAAACATTACCACTCCCTCCCGCATCTCACATTCACCACCACCTCACCTCACAGCCGCCAAACGTCTCACCACTTGCTCACGTCACACAACGTCACCACCACTACCTCACCATATGTTTTAATATATATACAAGGATTCCTTACATCAAAACGAGAGAAAAAGGATGTTAGATTCTTAAATCCACGGGCCTGCATTCAGATATTAAGCAATTAATTAAGAATAAGAGTATTACAATGAATTAAATTCTTACATAATTTCAGACTCCCTCTTATTTTTGTCATCATCTTAGTTGAATCAACTCATCGAACTTACTTAGCAAGCATTAGTCATCTTTTAGTTTACAACCTTGATCTGAAATCCCTTCATTACTGCAGAACAACCTCTTCTCCCGAAGGAATCAATCAACAAACGATGTCTAGCAATAGACTAAGATTAATATAAAATCATAAAGGCTAAAACCCCATGAATATTCAGTTGTGGAAGTCACCGTTCACTGGTCTTGAGAATTTGGATGCTGATATAGACTAATGACTTGATAACATATGGCAAAGAAAGTTAGCTAACTAAAGTCAGCTCGTTTAACCGCATGGCAGTATAGGTCTCAAAGGACAGAAGATAAGCACCATGAGGGAAAATACTATTTTTGTTAATATACCCAACATCAAGGGGTATTATTGAAACTTAAATTTTGGTGATTAGTGCATGAACTATACTCGCCATCATGAGAAAGAATAAATTATCTTTATTTTGGCTAAGAATAAGGAACCAATAGGAAATAAATATTCTTTGAGCAGAGTAATAGGAGGGGACACCTCAACTGTCCTTTGCTAGCTCCTGAAAAACAGTAATACCACAAGATTAAGAGATTGATACGTGCCCAGCTATGGAGGCAACTAGAGGTTTTCTTTCCTCCCAAACTCATTAACGTCACCATCAAGAAGATGTCAAGAAAATTCACATAAACATGTCACAAGTATCACAAGCTCAATTTATAAGATTAATCCAATTAATACTAGAGCTTTATTGAAGTGTATGCAAGTGCAAACACACACAAAACAATATGCATGCGAATCCAAAATAATACGAGATGCTTGCAAATTCTCAACTCAAATGCCTAAGGCCTTTCCAAATAGACAGAATCTATTCAATACTTGAGCCTTTAGTAATGTCCACAATATATAATTCTTTTTTAATAAGTAAGCTACCAGACATAAATAAAATTAAATATATGATATATATAATGTAAAATTAAATGCATTGCTTAAATTTGTTTTGGTTTTAGGAGTCTTTCTAGGCTTCCCTTGAGATATTAAATCAGATGTTTTATCTCTTTTTAAGAAATTTAACAATTTATAGCAAAGAGGTCTAATATATCCTTTAACATTATAAATGTGACAGGTAAGGTCAAACTTTTTGTAATGACTATGAGATCTAAAGGCTGAATAAACAAAATTATTCCTTTTTACATCATACTGTAATTAAAAAATGAGATATGCAACTATCTTAATTAGCTCTATCAACAAAGCATGGTCTTGAAGTAGGATATATTCTATTTTTCACAGCGCTATTTGAATAAGAGACAATTTTCTCTCTTTCAGTATTTTGTTGATTCTGTTGATTAAGGTAGGTGGAGAAGCTTTAGCAAACAGAGTCTTTGAACATGAAAGGTCTCCACTAGTGTATCCAAGTCTATAATGATCACTACTAAGCTTTGCAATTGACAAAATATATGTTCAAGTTGAACAGTTCTAGAGTTCATCATTTTTATGGACTTCTGAATCTTCTCTAGTTGAGCCTTCAATTATTTCATTTTATTCTCTTTTTCATCAATGAGAGATTTGAAGTGAATTGCCTCATTCTTTTCTTCAGCAAGTGAAGTATAATAGGTTGCGTCCTTTTCAGCCTTCTCAATTTTTTTGAGGTTGGCAACTTCATCTCCTAGGACTTATTGACTTTGCAAATATCCAGCTAGCCATTTGGTTGTACTTCAATTCATAGGCTTTCGGGATGTTGTCTAAGTCCAGATCTTCATAATCACTTCCATTTTTGTAGGCTCATGAAGACTTCGATCAGTTGCAACTTAGGGAGTGGTTGCGACAATTTCGGGAATTCAAGCACCATTTTCTAATTTTTCTAGCACATCACCACTCACAAATTTTGGCATAACATTATGGCATATAATATTACCAATAGAATTTTCCCGATGTGAATGATAGTTCCCAGAAATCAAGGGCCAGTATGAAGAAATTCCTCCTCTATGCATTAAATCCATGCCTCCAAATCAAGATAAAAAATCTCCCAAGATTTTCACAAGTATGTTATTGAGTCTGCACTGGTACCAATAAATAGATCCAATTTTAGGCTTACACAGATTAATTAAAAGTTAATTAAACAAGTTAATGCATAAAATAAAGTATGTAAAAATAAAGTGCACAGTCGGATTTTTACCTGATTGAGGGTCCAAATCCTTACATCCATAGCCACGCTCCGATATCAAGTAATTCACTAAGTTCAAAAGATTAAAAACTATCAAAAGCTTATACAATATGAGCAGGTTTGGGATGTGGTATTACATTGCATAAAAATACTATTGTTATTACACTGATGCGTATCTATGTTTGACAATGTTTTACCCTGTATTACTTCTCATAATTATGTCGTCAAACCCACATAAACTAAACCCGAAGCTGAGTCGTGCTTATGCAGGTATGTATAAAACAAATAAAAATCAAATTATTTTACTTTCACCTTTTCGAGAATCCAGATGTGCAAAGTACCCATATTTATTTTCGTTCTCCTCAATCAGCTCGCTAGCCCTTCTTAATTTCGTAGACAATCCATCACTGAAGCTTCGCCGCAAATTCTAGTAGAACGCCGTCACTGCTTACACCCCTGAACTTCTTCACCTTTACCATAAAAATCTAGGCCGCAACTTCCTAATTCCATGGACAAATCCTTCATTGAAGCTTCATTACACATCTACAAAAAGCATCAAGGTAAAATATTAAAATTTTTAATTAGATTTTGAATTATTTTATTAATGATGATTTGAGTTTTTAGATTATTTTATATCTTATTCTTTTTACAATTATTTTAGTAATGATGATATAGGCCTAACAAAGATAAACCATGTAAATCTCCCATGTTATTCTCTTTACTGTTTTTGCTCTTCTTATGTTTGCTGTTGTGTGAGACATTTCATGTTATTTCTTTGTTTGTTTAGCAACTAAGTTGATTTGGGGTACTCGAATTGTGCCACATGAACCTTTTTTTGAAGCATGGAACTGACTATGGTACAAGTTTGTTAAGATCAATTCCAAATTAAGTAGCTAGAATAGCTCATCGAGTAGCTCGACTATTCTATCACAACATTAATTAATTCAAAGCAGTTTGTACTTTATAGTGACCATTAGGCGTTAAAGTACTTTAAATAGTCAGCAAAATTCGAGAAAAATGCATGTGAGATGGGTGAGTATATGCAGAAGTTCACCACAAATCTAGGCAGCAGAATAAAGAAACGGATACACTAATGCTGCGTTTACTAAACTGGAATCGGAATGGTCTGGAATCGGAATGGACAGGAATGGGAATGAGCTGGAATGAGAATAAAGAATGAGAATCAAATTAAGTTGTTTACTTGAACTATAGGAATCGAAATGGGAATGAACTGAATTGCCATTAATGTGTTTACTTTGTTTTAAATCGGAATCGGAATGAGTTAGATTGTAACAAATTACTAAAAAGTACTTAATGGATTATTGTCATTATTATTATTATTATTATTATTATTATTATTATTATTATTATTATTATTATTATTATATTAACAATTATTATTAAAAATTATTAACTAATTATTATATTAATTAATTAATATAATAGTAATTAATTATTGTGAAATTATTCATTAATTATAATTATTATTAAAAATATATTAATAATTATTATAAAAATATATTATTTAATTAATAATATATATTAATTAATTATAATAATATATTAATTAATTACAATAATAATATATTAATTATTGTGATTATTTATTCAAAAATTATAATTATTAATAATTATTGCTAATAATATATTAATTAGTAGTAATAATTATATTATTTAATTATATTATTTAATTAATTATAATATATGAATTAATTACAATAATTATATTAATAATTATTATAACAATATATTAATTAATTAATTATAATAACAATAACAATAAATAAATTATTGTGATTGTTTATTCAAAAACTATAATTATTAATAATTATTGTTTAACATGTTAATATATTAATTAATAGAAATAATTATATTAATTAATTAATAATAATAATATATGAATTAATTATATTAATTATATTAATAATTATTATAACAGTTAATTAATTAATTATAACAAAAATAACAATAAATTAATTATTGTGATTATTTATTCAAAAATTATAATTATTTATAACTATATGTTAATATATTAATTAAAGTAATAATTATATTAATTAATTAATAATAATATATGAATTAATTATAGTAATAATATTAATAATTAATAATTAATTAACATATTTAATTAATAAATTCAAAAATATAATAATAATATATTTAATATATTAATGATTATTTGTTAATTAATTAATGAATAATATAATTATTAATAATTATATTTAATATTATATTAATATATTAATTAATAAACTATAATAATAATATATTAATTATTGTAATTAATTAATTATTAATAATATATTAATTAATTAATATATTAATTAATCATAATAAGTAATTAATTAATTATAATAATATATTAATTAAATAGAACTTAGGATAAAGTGGACATTTTTTATTTTGGGGGAGGGCAAAATGGGAATTCCCGGGAATGGGAGATTGATTCCCACCTCCCCCCATGGGAATCAATCTCCCATTCCTCATTCCCAAATAGTTGTGGGCCCCACCATTCCGATTCCGATTCCGATTCCCGCTTCATTTTTGCGAAGTAAACGCGTCAATCATTCCGATTCCGAATTCCGATTCCCTAATCCGGTAAGTAAACGCACCATAAGTAGGTAAGCAATATTGCTACTAACTCTAGTCAATGAAGTTACTAGTTTTGAGTGCTTGAAGGATTTACACACTAAGGATGAAGACTTTGCACATATTTAGGGAGTAGAATAAAGGAACGAATGCACTAAGTAGGTGAGCAACTTTACTACTAACTCTATTCAATGAACTTACTAGTTGTAAGCGCTTGAAGGAGTTATAGACTAAGAATGAAGATTTTGCGCATATTTAGGATCACTTTGTCAATCATCATAATGTAAGGATTTCTTCATTTAAGATGGGTATTTATTCAAGCCTAATCAGTTATAAGTGCCTTAAAGTTCTTTAAGGAAGTAGATTGGGTATTTATTCAAGCCTAATAAGTTATATGTGCCTTAAAGTTCTTTAAGGAAGTAGATTATCTATGAGTTCTTTAAGGAAGTAGATTATCTATGAGTTGCATGGAGGAGGATTGGCAGTCATAGTGGTCGAGATAAGACCAAACCACTTCTAGAAGAGACATATGAAATACTATCTAAGCAACCCAAGAGAGGGGTGAATTGGGTTTTTAAAGTTTATGCAAAACAAACCACACAACAATTCAAATCTATTGCCTTAATAAGAACAAAAAAAAATTTAATCAAGCACAATAATAAAATAGTAAGAGAATAGAAATCAAATATTTGATTTTTACGTGTTTCAGCTAACTGTGTCTACGTCTACGCCTCTAAGCTCACCGGACTTGAGGATTCCACTAAGCAAGCCTCCAAGGCTTCAACCACTCTTACAATTGACTTCTAAGCAAGCCTCCAAGGCTTCAACCACTCTTACAATTGACTTCTAAGGTGTCAAGAAACCTTTACAACAAGAGATTATCCCCAATCTCTTAACCCAAGTGTATACCAACACTTACAAACTCTCGATTTGATTTTTAAAAAGATTACAAAATAAATCTCTCACACACAATGTGTTTGATTACAAATGAAATTCTAAAGTGTGAGTAAATGAGATGTATACAAGAATTTAAAGTTTAATGAAAGTTGTATGCTCAATAATTTGCTTAATGATAACGTTGTGATGAACTCTTGTTTGAATTTGATTGAGTTTATTTATAGTTGGAGCTGAAAACTAGTCGTTATTGACTTTTTGATCGAAGTCGGATCGCCGTTAACTAGAAGTCGGATCACCGTTCTTACATAAGCAAGCGACCATTGGACAGAATTTCAAATTATCGGATCATCGTTATGGAAATGTAGGATTGTCGTTATCTTCCAGTGACCTGCAAAGAAAATGTCGGCTTACCATTTTCAAGAAGTCGGTTTGCCGTTAGTGTCTAGAAGTTAAACTTCAATTTTGTTCGATGTCAGTTAGCCGTTATCATATAGTCGGATTACCGATAGTGTCCAGAGGCTAATCCTTAATTCTGTTCGATGTCGGTTAACTGTTATCAAGATATCGAATCGTCGACAGTGTCTAAGAACTAAATCACCAAGTCTATTTGATATCGGTTAGCCGTTATCATACTGTTGGATTGCCGACAGTGTCCAGAAGGTATTATAAAAAGGACATGAAATTGAAAACCAACTTTCATAAAATCATTTTTCATTTAAGTTCAAATCTTTACTATTTCAAAATAGCGATTTATTTAAAAAGTATGAAAAATGTTTGAGCTTTTAAAGACTTAATCAATCTTAATCAAGTTTGTTATCATCAAAATCATTATTAAATAAATATTCATGTTAACAATCTGTCCCTTTTTCATGATAACAAACTTTTAAAAAATATTTGTGCAATTTTACTCCCCCTAAATATGTGCTCCCCTAAGTACATGGACAATCAATTTTTAACCAAAAAATGAATTTATATAAACAGTATCATATATAATTTATCTCCCCCTTCATCATAAAAAAGAAATGAATGTGGAAAGATTAAAGAGAGAATTGCAGATAATACCCATCTTGTGCGAAAATTTCGGCAGAATCTCCCCTTAAAAATGAACATACCCTTAAAAATAAAAGTAGTTAAAAAACACTCCCATATAAATTCTAAATTATCAACCAACCTCTATACCAGCAAATTCATCATTATCCCAAGCAAAACTCAAAAATATCATCAAAATCAACATAATCACAAACAAAGTTCAAATAACCAAGAAAATCACCATAAAATTATCACAAGCACAATCACAAAACTAAATAGTATCATAAGAACGACGTGTTATTAGAAACGTTTGTGCGAAATGCATAGATGCAGAAACTAAGATGGGGGATGCGAAGAGGAACTGCCAGGATTGTAACCGAGGTGACCAAGGATACGTTGCTGGCCAGCAAGTAGTTCCATCTGTTGGTTTAGAATATGTTGCTGAAAAGTCTCAAATTTAGATTGAAGCTGTTGCTGCTGCATGGAGAAGTTATCCATTTTGTTGAAGAGTTGCTAGATGCGGTCCTCAGAAATTGAAGGTGCCATAGAAGGCACAATTGGCTCGCCTGGCTCTTCATCCTGAGACGGGGCTACTACTGCTCGGCGAGGGGCACGAGGTCTAGCACCAAGTCGAAAATCGGGTAACTCATCCTTTGAATAAACGTCATTGAGCATTCGGTCATCCTCCGAAGCTACCAAAGTGTCCTTATTCTTAGAGGATTTAACCTTGATCCACTTGCCTTGCCTCCAATAAAAACCAATCCCCGAAATAATTTTCCTACCCAGCTTTTTAGTCTCAACATGGATAAGTTCGATCAAGGGAACATGGAAGTGTCGAAAAATCTTACTGATAATGCTACCATATGGAAGAGACCGGTTAGACACAGTAGGGGTAGAGAGCATGTGACGCATAATAGTGAATGCGAGATGTACTTTACTCCATCGGATGAGAGAGTCAAGTAAACCAACATCCAATCTAGTCACCTCATCATTGTGACCTTGCCTAGGTGTAATTATGTGTTGTATAATGCTATAAAGAATATGGACTTGGAAGGATAACAACTGAGACAGCAAAAGACAATGAGCAAACCTCATTAGAGAGTTCGCGTTGTCTACAGATATTTCTAACCCCCTCAAAGTGAGTGAATTGGCTAAAATGAAGTTTTTTTTTCTATAAGTACATAGGTCTTACCCCTCATTAGAGATTCCGATAATAGAACTAAGCTTAAAAACATCAAACTCAATCCTAGCACCTCCAACATGTGTCACGACCCTATATTTTCGGGTAACTAAAAGCTCTATATTAGAGTAAAACACCCTAACTAGGTTTTGTATAGATTCACTCTTCAATGCCTAAGGCTTCATCCCATTGTCTTAGCATTTGAGGAATAGTTCTACCACATATAATAATATTAGAGAAGTCATCAATGTCAATTTAGAATGAAGAAGTTACCGTTTTTCCCATGAAGTTCTTGTGAAATCACTGAGCCATGTGACCATTTGAAAAATGTAGGCTATCAAAATCCTGAGAAAGAGGCCTGGAGGAACTGAGATTGCTTGAAGCCGCTTACTTGGTTCGGGCACGCCTCTGTCTTGTAGCCATGGATGTTTTTGGAAGAATTGAAATTGGTAGAAAGGAAGTTGGAGAGTATAAAGAGGGATTGCAAGTTGAATTTTGACGAAAAATTGAAGAAAATCCAGTCAAAGTAACTAAGAATAAGTCGGCTGATTCTAGGGTTAGAAAATTGGGATTTTCCAATTTTGTAGTTAAAAACTAGTTTTGATCGGTTCAAATGGTTCTAAAAAGGATTAGGATTGATTTTATAATTTCAATTTGGTGAGAAAAAGCAAGAAAAAAGATGGGTTTGAGAGAAAGAGAGAGATGCAACCAACATGTTTACAGAAAATGGTTCACTGGTCTAATATCCCGCGATATCGACGAGCCGTTATCCCCTTATCGATGAGCTGATAGTATCCAGAACCTTAATCTATTTCATTCACGATATCAGACGCCCGTTATCCTATTAACTGTGAATCGATAGCTTCCAGAACGCACACCTAAAATTTCTTAGAAAATGGTGAGCTGTTATTATGAAATCAGCGAACCGTTAGCATCCAGGATGCTTTCCTTGGTTTTTGTCAATAAAACGGTTAACCGTTTATGAAGAAAACAACAATCCATTTTCTACAACTTATAATTTCGCACATCTATTTTTAATTTTTGGCTAACAATTAATATATTTTAAGATCATTTCATTGATCCAAAATGTTTTAAAGGCCAGTTTAATGCATGATTCATGAACTCACATGTATTCAAACAATTAATTTATATAAGTATTCAAAAATTAATAATTCAAACACATCACTTATATATCATGCTCAAATACTTCATAGACATCAACAATCATCAATCAATCAATTTTAATAAACTTAATAATATAAGTATAAATGTTAATGTGAAAATTTCATCATCTTAAGTTCATGTTGAATTTTTGAAAATTGATCTGTGCAAAGAGGTTTGTAAAAATATCGGAAAGTTGTTTTTCCGTAGAAATAAGCTCTAATGCAATATCTCCCTTTTGAGCATGATCTCTCAACAAATGATGTCTAATTTTTATATGCCTGGTTCTAGAATGCTGAATGGGATTCTTTGGAAGATTTATAGCATTAGTGTTATCACACTTAATGGGGAGTTGTTCAAGATTAATGCCACAGTCTCTAAGTGTTTGTTTCATTCAAAGAGCTTGTGCATAACAATTACCTACGACAATATATTCTACCTCGGTGGTTGAGAGAGCAATCGAATTTTGTTTCTTACTAAACCATAAAACAAGTGAATGACCTAGGAAATAGCAAGTTCCACTAGTACTTTTACTATCGACCTTGTAACCGGTAAAATCGACATTTGAATAACAAATTAAATCTATATGAGTTCCTCTAGGATACCAAGGCCAAGATCTATGGTTCCACTCAAATAACAGAAAATTCTTTTTACAGCAAGCAAATGAGATTCCTCGGGACATGATTGAAATCTTGCACACAAACATCAATAAACATGATATCGGGTCTACTTACGGTTAAGTAAAGTAAAGAGCCGATCATACCTCATCTTTGTCAAGTTTGGTTGTTGTGCTCATTGGAGTGGTTTTGGTCTTTGAGTCATCAATGCCAAATCTCTTGAGTAGGTTATTCACATACTTGGCTTGATTTATGAAAATTCCTTCCTCATTTTATTTTATTTGCAGCCCAAGGAAGTACTTCAACTTTCCCATCATACTCATTTAAAATTCTTAACTCATACAAGATGAAAATTCTTTACACAACAATTCATTAGTAGAACCAAAGATAATATCATCAACATAAATTTGAACAACAAGTATATCTTGGTTCTTATGCTTAACAAAGAGAGTAGTATTCGCTTTACACATCGAAAAACCGTTATCCAACAAGAAATTCTTAAGCCTATCATACCATGCTCTATGTGCTTGCTTTAATCCATACAATGCTTTTGACAACTTGTAAACATGATTTGAAAATTTTTCATTTTCAAAATTAGGGGGTTGTTTCACATAAACTTCCTCCATAATATAATCATTTAAGAAAGTACTCTTGACATTCATTTGAAAAAAATGAAATCTTTATGACATGCAAATGTTAAGAGCATTCTAATGGATTCTAGTCTAGCTACAGGTGCAAATGTTTCATCAAAATCAATTCCCTCTTTTTGGTTGTAACCACGAGCCATTAATCTAGCTTTATTCCTTACAACCACACCGGATTCATCCATTTTGTTTCTAAATACCTATTTAGTGCCTATAATGGATTGATGTTCCGGTTTAAAAACTAATTCCCACATGTTGTTTCTCTCAAATTGATTTAACTCCTCTTGCATTGCTATAATCCAAGATTTATTATTTTCTGCATCTGCAAAGGATTTTGGTTCAATTTGAGATATGAATGCAGCATACTCATAAGTATTCCTAAATGATGATCTAGTTGTTACACCTCGTGAGGGATGTTACACCTCGTAAGGGATCACCTAAAATCAAGTCTTAGGATGAAAAAAACCATATCTCTACTCTCTGGGGAGTGATTGAGAAGAACCTTCATTTTACTTTGCATTTGTTTCTTCATGTTGCTCCTCTTGATTTCCATGTGGTGCATCCTTTTGGTTATCCTTAGATGACTCTTTTTATAGTTCTTCATCTGTATTATTATCAACAGCAACTTTCTCTACAGAGGAGGGGTTAGATTCATCAAAAGTAACATGCATAGATTTTTCCACAACTATGGTTCTTTTGTTATAAACTCTATAAGCTTTGCTTTAGTTTGAATACCTAAGAAAGATGCCAATATCGGATTTTGGATCAAATTTGCCAAGTATGTCATTTGTGTTCAAAATAAAACATTTGCATCCAAAAACTTTGAAATAACCAATGTTGGGTTTTCTATCTTTCCAAAGCTCATATGAAGTTTTATTGAGATGAGGTCTATTCAACACACGATTTAAAACATAACAAGCGGTGTTGATGGCCTCGACCTAAAAATACTTAAGCAAAGAATTTTCATTCAACATGATCCTAGCCATTTTTTGAATAGACCTATTCTTTCTCTCAACAACTTTATTTTGTCGCAGAGTTCTAGGTGATGAAAATTAATGTACAAAATTGTTGCAAAAGATTCAAATGCATGGTTTGCAAACTCTCTTCCATGATCACTCATAATGCATACAATACTATTCTTTTTTTCATTTTGAACTTTCTTACAAAACACTTTAAAAACATTAAGAGCATCATCCTTATTATCTAAGAATAATACCTATGTGTATCTTGAAAAGTCATCAATAATTACAAAAGTATAATACTTTCCACTCAAGCTAGCATACTTTGAAGGTCTAAATAAATCTATATGAAGTAATTGAAGAGGTTTTGAAGTAAAAAAAATATGATTTTTGCTTTTAAAAGAGGTTTTGATTTTTTTACCCAATTGGCATGCTTCACAAATTCTATCTTTTTGAAAATCGATTTTTGGAAGACCTTTAACTAAATCATTTTTGGAAATCTTTGAAATCAAATCCATGCTTGCATGTCCTAGTCTTCTACGCCATAACCAACCATCATCATGCAATGCGGAAAAATATTTATCATGGGTAGATGCACAATCTATATCAATGGTATAGACATTAACACATCTATTTCTTACAAACAAAATCTTGCCATCACATGCATTCTCAATAACACATCTAGTCTTATAAAAAACAACTTTATAACCCTTATCACATAATTTACTAATGCTAAACAAATTGTGTTTCAAGTTTTCAACTAAATACACATTTTCAATAAGAGTAGAAGATACATTGCTGACATTTCCAATACCAATGATTATTCCTTTTGAGTTATCTCCAAAGCATACGTTTATGTCGTTTTCGTTCTTGGTAAAACTTGAAAACCAAGAGTAATTTCCTGTCATGTGTCTTGAACATCCACTGCCCAAGTACAACTTATTTTTCCTTTTCTTTGATCCCTGTAGAAAAAGTTTCTAAGTTTTAGGTACCCAAAACTTCTTGGGTTCTTCAGTGTTAGCAATAGTTCTTTTTGGAACCCAAACACATTTCACACCATAATATGCATTTCTTTTCACTAGACATCTATTTTTCATGTGACCATCTTGATTACAGTAATGACATACAATTTGATTATTAATGGAGGTACTCTTCACAAAATAATTCTTATAATACTTTTGTTTTAAATTTGGCTTAAAGCCAATACCTCCTTTTTCAAATACACATTTTTGTGAGTAAAGCAAGTTATCCAACATCTTTGGCCCATTTGTGAATTTTAACACAATTTCATCTAGCTCATTATTCTTTTTCTTAATCACTTTATTCTCTTTTATCAATTCATCAACATGTGATATTTCATGCGCATATGAAGTACTATGTTTACCTTTAAAAGATGCAATCTTATCGTGCAACATTTTATTCTCTAATTCTAATTCTTTTATCTTTTCATTCAAAGAAAATCATTGCATTTTTGCATGACATCCTTTTCATTTGTAAGTTCTAATATTTTCTTTTTAAGACATGCATTCTTTTTACTAATTTCCGTCCACTCATTATACAATTCTTTAAAAGCATCATGTAATTCATCATCTGTAGGAAGATTACTTACCTCATCAAGTTCATCTAATGATTCTTCCCCGATCGCCATGAGAGATAAATTTGTCATCTCTTAGTGCTCTTTATTGTCACTCGTTTCCTCATCACTATCATCCCATGTGGCTACCATTACTTTCTTCTTGAGCTTGTTGAGCAGAAGACATTTCGACCGTATGTGTTTGGGCTTTTTGCATTCATAGCAAGTGATTGGCTCATTCTTCTCCTTTTGATTCTTGAAGTTTATGAACTTTCTTCACTCATTAGTTTTCTTGTAGAATTTTCTGAATCTTCTAATTAGTATAGCCATCTCCTCATTATCCAGCTTGCTTTACTCATTACTTTCATGTTTTGAAGCTTTTAGAGCAATGCTTTTTTTCTTTCTCCTCATGCCCTTTTTCTGTTGCCAAGTCTTCTTCATATGAAATGAGAGAGCCAATTAAATCATCAATAGGTAAAGTATTTAAATTTTTGACTTCTTCAATGGCATTCATTTTAGGTTTCCATTATTTTAGAAGTGACATAATGGCTATCATCTTGATGCTCTTCATCGTCACTCGTTTCCTCATCACTATCATCCCATATGGCTACCGTTACTTTCATTTTGAGCTTGTTGAGCAGAAGACATTTCGACCGTATGTGTTCGGGGCTTTTGCATTCATAGCAAGTGATTGGCTCATTCTTCTTCTTTTAATTCTTGAAGTTTCTGAACTTTCTTCACTCATTAGTTTTCTTGTAGAATTTTCTGAATCTTCTAATTAGTATAGCTGCTCCTCATTATCCAGCTCGCTTTACTCATCACTCTCATGTTTTGAAGCTTTAACCGCAATGTTTTTTTTCTTCTCCTCATGCCTTTTTTTGCTGCCAAGTCTTCTTCATATGAAATGAGAAAGCCAATTAAATCATCAATAGGTAAAGTATTTAAAATTTTGGCTTCTTCAATGACATTCCTTTTAGGTCTTCATTCTTTTAGAAGTGACCTAATGACTATCATCCCTATCTTGATGCTTTTCATCGTCACTCATTTCCTCATCACTATCATCCTATGTGGCTACCATTACTTTCTTCTTGAGTAGAAGACATTTCGACCGTATGTATTAGGTGTTTTTGCATTCATAGTAAGTAATTGGCTCATTCTTCTCACTCTGATTCTTGACGTTTCTAAACTTTCTTCGCTCACTAGTTTTCTTGTAGAATTTTCTGAATCTTCTAGTTAGTATAGTCATCTCCTCATTATCTAGCTCGCTTTACTCATTACTCTCATGTTTTGCAGCTTTGAGAGCAATACTTTTCTTCTTCTCCTCATGCCTTTTTTCGGCCACCAAGTCTTCTGCATATGAAATGAGAGAGCCAATTAAATCATTAATAGGCAAAGTATTTAAATTTTTGGCTTCTTCAATGGCATTCCTTTTAGGTCTCCATTCTTTTGAAAGTGACCTAATGACTATCATCCCTATCTTGATGCTCTTCATTGACACTCGTTTCTTCTTCACTATCATCCCACATGGCTACCATTACTGTCTTATTGAGCTTGTTGAGTAGAAGACATTTCGATCGTATGTGTTAGGGGTTTTTGCATTCATAGTAAGTGATTGACTCATTCTTCTCCTTTTGATTCTTGAAGTTTCTAAACTTTCTTCGCTCACTAGTTTTCTTGTAGAATTTTATGAATTTTCTAGTTAGTATAGCCATCTCCTCTTTCTCAAGGCCGCTTTACTCATCACTCTCATGTTTTGAAGCTTTGAGAGCAATTCTTTTCTTCTTCTCCTCATGCCCTTTTTCTGCTGCTAAGTCTTCTTTATATGAAATAAGAGAGCCAATTAAATAATCAATAGGTAAAGTATATAAATTTTTAGCTACTTCAATGGCATTCCTTTTAGGTCTCCATTCTTTTGGAAGTGACCTAATGATTTTCTTGACTTTATCTCTATTCGAAAAAGTTTTTCCTAGGGCTCCTAGGGTGTTCAGTATGTCTGTAAATCGTGTATACATAGAATACACACTTTCATTTTGTTCCATTTGGAATAATTCGTATTGACGAGTGTATCTACTGATTTTAGACTTTTTAACTTGATTTGTCCCTTCATAGACAACCTCAAGTTTATTTCATATTTCTTGAGCATTCTCGCAACTAGATATTCTATGAAATTCTTTCTTATTTAGAGTACAAAACAAAGCATTCATTCCCTTGGATTTTAAAGACATCTTTTTCTTTTCTAACTTACTCCACTGACTTGAAGGTTTTGGAATATCATTTCCTACTTCATTTTTAGTCATAGGCATGAATGGATCATTATAAACAACTTCTCAAATTTTGTAATCTAAGGCTTGTAAATAAATTCTCATCCTAGTTTTCCAATATGAGTAGTCATTACCATCAAAGAATGGCGGCCTAGTTGTGGATTGCCCTTCTCTAAAGGTAGAGACATTTTGGGTTACCATATATATTTTACTCTAGACAGTTAAGTCCTAACAAGAGAACCTCGTTCTGATACTAAACGAAATACTATCCAAGCAACCCAAGAGGGGGGTGAATTGAGTTTTTAAAACTTATGCAAAACAAACCACACAACAATTTAAATCTATTGCTTTAATAAGAACAAAAAGAAAATAAATTCAATCAAGCATAATAATAAAAGAGTAAGGGAAGAGATTTGAGATGTATACAAGAATTTAAAGCTTAATGAAAGTTTTATACTCAATAATTTACTCAATAATAATGTTGTGATGAGCCCTTGTTTGAATTTGATTAAGCTTATTTATAGTTGGAGTTGAAAGCTAGCTGTTATTGACTTTCTGCTTGAAGTCAGATCGCCGTTAACTAGAAGTCGGATCACCGTTCTACTTGAGCAAGTGATCGTTGGACAGATTTTTAAATTATCGGATTACCGTTATGGAAATGTCAGATTGCCGTTATCTTTTAGTGACCTGCAAAGAAAATGTCGGCTTACTGTTTTCAAGACGTTAGTTATCCATTAGTGTCCAGAAGTTAAACTTTAATTCTGTTTGATGTCGGTTAGCCGTTATCATGAAGTTGGATTACTGACAGTGTCTAGAGGCTAATCCTTAATTATGTTCGATGTTGGTTAGCCGTTATCAAGATGTTAGATCGCCGATAGTGTCCAAAAACTAAATCACCAAGTCTGTTTGATATCGGTTAGCCGTTATCATACTGTTTAATCGCTGACAGTGTCTAGAAGGTATTATAAAAAGGACACGAAATTGAAAACCAACTTTCATAAAATCATTTTTCAATTAAGTTCAAACCTTTACTATTTTAAAATAGCGATTTATTTAAAAAGTATGAAAAATGTTTGAGCTTTTAAAGACTTAATCAATCTTAATCAAGTTTGTTATTATCCAAATCATTATTAAAGAAATATTCATGTTAGCAACATATAATTGTTTATATTTGAATAGACATTTGCGAAGATTGTACGGAGGTGTCAATTTTTTAAGAAGGCAAGAGACGTTCACAGAACATGGGTTATACATGCCATTGCTTATTTTTGGAGAATATTTGGTTGGATTTGTTCATGGATTTTGAGTTGGGTTACTTCAAACAAGGACTGATCAAGATTGTATGCTTGTTGTGGTTGATAGGTTTTAGAAGATGGTGCATTTTATTGTTTGTACTAAGATTGAAAATGCTAGTTCAGTTGCGTATTTGTTCTTTTAAGAGGTGGTACATTTGCATGATGTTAGAAGACTATCACATTTGATAGGGATGTGAAATTTATCCGTAAGTTTTGGCATCATTTTTAGCATATGTTTAGTACACAATTGTAATTCAGTAGAGCTTTTCATTTACAAACAAATGGTCAAATAGATATAATCAATCGTACTTTGGGCAACATGTTATACGGTGTTGTGGTGACAAGCAATGAAACTGGGAAGCTGCTTTACCTCAAGTCAAGTTTGCTTACAATAGTATGATGAATCGATCTACTGTTAAAATCCCTTTTGAGGTTGTCTACACTTGTTTCCCACACCATTTTTGTGATTTTGCTGGCATGCCCATGGCAATAGGAGGAAGTAAAGCAACTGATAATGTGGCAAAAAATGCTCCATAGATTTATGTCGAGACTGCCAATGCTAAGTACAAGGCTAATATGGATAAACATCGACAAAGAAATGTTTCACTAAAATGATTTGGTGATGCTGCGTCTGCAGCAGTCCTTTTCCTAGCATTCGTGCACATTTAGAAAAACAAAACATAGTCCTTTTTAAATGTCAAGGAAGATTAATGAGAATGCTTATATAGTCCAGCTACTGGAAAGTAGAATATCTTTCACACTTTTAACGTGATTGATATGTTTGCACATCGTCCCAATGATAAGGAGTACTTGAGGACGAGTTCTTTTTCAAGTGAGGGGGACTAATGTAGGATGGTTGCGTAGGGCGAGCAAGGTACCTATCATAGGGTATAACTTGGGCTATAGGTGTCAGTTTTGAGAGTATAATATGCTGTTTTGATGCATGTAAGAAGATAAACCAAATCAAAATGGCATGTGCCGTTCAGCCTCGTTTTCAAGCTAGAAATAACGCATCATTCCTGTTCATTTTTCAGTTTTAAGATATTTTAATATTTTTCATGTTTCTTTTAGGATTTTTTATCCTTTTCTCTAGATATCAGATTTAGATACCATTTGTTTTGCTTTTCTTATTTTTGTTTAGGAGAATTTAATATAAAAAATATTTGGCTTTGCTTATTTTTGTAAATTCACAATATTCAAAGCTCTTAAAGAAAGGGGTTCAAAACTTTAGTTTTGTTAATTTAAACTTATTCAATAAAACATCATCATGTAGAAATTTTGTTTCACTTATCAATCAAATTCGTACATTCCAGCATTGTCATTAACGAAATTTATTTTATTTCCAAATCATCAAATTGCTTTAAGAATGCTGTCATCTTGCACTTTCAATGCTTGGTAATGCCTTTGCACGTGCAATTGCTTATGAAGGACTTTTCAATCGTTTCTCTAGGGAACATAATTAATGTAATTGTTATTAGTTTCTCTAGGGAACATAACTAATATAATTGTTATTAGCGTCTTGTTGATAACTATTCTCTTTTATGTTATCATGAGCCATTGCTGTCAATTTTCAAAATACACATCAAGTTATTTCAATCACATTGTAGAGACCATTAAAATTAGGAAAAATAGGATCATGTTATCTTTGAAAAGGTGATAATTATAGTTCTATGGTGTTAATTTACCTTTTTAAGGAATAAATTATTACACTATTATATAAAAAAATGATGAAATTAGACAGAAGCGACCAAGTTTGACATTTCAAATAAAATGCAAAGATCATAATAGATTGTAAAATCCATAAATTGACTATTCTAATTCTGTTTCATTCATTCCCAGTTTATTTTTAAAGTTCTCTACTCTGCACTGTGTGTCTGTTTCGTAATGTATCCTGTATGGGATTTCGTTTTCGATATTTTCCCCTTTGTTTCTGACTTGTTTTAGTCGGTTTATGTTTATTTACTATTCCGGAATGAAATCTATGATGGTTAGTGCCTAAATTGGAATACAATTCTTCTTCTAATTCTTTCCTTATGTGCGTTGGATTTCCAAATCTTACTTGAACAAGTCAAGTTCCTCTAAATAAGGAAGCCCTTTAAATCCTTGTTCTGCATTCAAATTTATGGCTTCTTTATCCCTTCCTTCGGCTAGTCCAGTTTCTGTTTGTTCTTGTTGTTTATTTTCCTTGTTCTTAATATTCCTTTTCCATGGCTTCTGAGCTTAACATTGGTAAGTGCTCTCTTGCTAACTCTAACCCCAAGTGTCGCCCCACTCTTACACCTTACCTTTGTTCTGGTTGTGGACGACCTCATGAGGTTTATATACTTGATGATGATGAGGATTTTGGTCCTAAATTTGGACAAATACCTCCTGAAGAATCCATGCATTCAAGTGACAGCGACTCCATGGAAAGTGATCCTAGTGAAGATAGTTTTCACTCTAGCCCTTCCACCTCTAACCCTCTGATCACTACCAATGCCACCATTGTTCATGTTGTCCTTACTGACCACCAGTCGCTACTACACGCGCCCTCACGTGCTGTCACCAGTGAAGCTCCTCCTAGGACTCTTCATGATCTTCTTACTTTTGTTGCAGCCTCTGTTCGCTCCTCTCCTCCATTTGCCTCTTTTGTTCCTAATCTTGCCCAACTTGAGGCCACCATTTTGCAACAAGGGCAAGATATTGCCAATCTTTCTACTCGTTTGGCTGAGTTGCATGCAAAACCACTTCTCTTTCGCAATCTGTTGGCAAAAGAGGTGGAGTAAATTATTTCAAGTCTTCAATTACTCAATGCAATGAGTTAAGGGGAGTAGTATTTTCCTTTCTAGGGAGAGATTTCATTTTTGTTCAAGAATTTTTAATTTATGGATTTTAGTTCTTAGGAGGAGTTTATTTTTTATTGCTCTTAATTTTCTGCTTAATGTTGTCTTTCTATTTATTGATCAATAAAATTAGCATTTTATTTTTATTTCTTGCCTTGGTTTATTTTCATGAACTAACATGCTAATTGCCAATTATTTTGGTTAGTTCCTTGTTATTGTTTATAATTGTTCAGGGTCATATCTTAGCGCCAGAGTTCATGGAAGACTTGTGTTAGACTGCTTTTGCCACAAGAATGCCAAAGGGGAGATTGTTAAGTCCATTATTTATAGAGTTGGCATTTTATGACAAGTCTAGTTAAATTGAAAATTTATTTATTGCATATCTTGTAATAGGGATTAATTTATTAATTCCCTAATTTAGTGAGATTCCAATTTATTAGGAATATTTGTTTCCTAGTTTAATTAGATGTCTCATTTAGCAAGTCAATTAATGGTGGGATTCTATAATTAGCGCATGAGATCTATTTTGAGTAAGAAGTTGGTTCAAACATGAAGTCATTAAATGCTCTAAATATTTCTTAGGAGACAAGCAAGACAAGAAAATCAGTTTTATTCCCATTCAGATTCATGGGAATTATAAGAGGAAAAAACTCTTATTTGGAAATCCTAGTGCCTACATAAAGAGAGGTATTTCATAATTGAAGATGCACAACATAGAGCATAAAGCAGAGAAGTAAAATTCGGCCTCCTCCCCAAAGAATCCGAATTTGGCGCATCATGTTGTGTTGATTGGTTTTCTTATTTTCTGTTCATCTCTGCGGAGAGTCTATGTGGATCTTGGATCACTAGACATTGAAGAATTGAAGAATTGCTATTTATCACTTTGCAAAGTGCCTTGAGGATCGTGGATCAAGAGGGGTAGCGATTATTCAAGAGAAGCAGATTCAGTCCAAGGTTGAGTAAACTGTATGATGATAAACTGTAAGTGAGAGTCTTAAGTTTAATAAATCCATAGGTTCTAACATCTCAACTTAGTGAATTGCTTTTCATCTGGCGTGGCCTCGTGGATGTAGGATTGATTAATCCGAACCACGTAAAAATCTCCGTGTCGTTTATTTTCTGTATTTTATTATGTTTTTGAAAAATTAATATTTTTTATGCGAATAAACAGTATTCATGAACAGTAGTTGTGAACAGTACTTTCGGAAAAAAATTAAGTTGTTAATTTTTTTATTTTTAATTACCTACATCTACTTTTAATAGATCTAAATTCCTAACAATTATAGAACTAAGCATAATGTTTTTCCTCTATTTGAATGGTATGACACATAGAAAGTTCTTTTTATTTTTAAATCATTCTAGATTACTTTATATTTCTAAAAAAATATAGAGCACATATAAAAGAAAATATGTCATTTTTAGTTTTTTGAGATTGGGCAAAACTGATGTCCTTACTAAATATTTATTAAATCTTACTTGTCATGAACATGTGATTGTTAATATTTTAAAATAAAAAATTGATACAAAATAAAAAAAACTGAGGATATTTGGAATAAAGAACCAAAATAAGTAATAAACAGAGGATCCAAAAATAACAGTGTACTCCTGTTTATTAAAACAAGCCATCGAAATTAAATTCCTCTAATATTTGGAATAATAAAGACAAATATCAAAAGTAAAGTCTCGTAAAATTGATCTAGCCTTTCAACTGATATAGACTAGCATGTTCTCAACTGCTGTTTAAAGCTTTCTTCACTTAATCTCTTGGTTTCCTGAAAATCAAATTAATGAATTACAAATAAGATTAGTTATCTCAGAATTCACTATTGCATAAATCAATAGAAATCTGAACTAAATCAATAGAATTCACTATTGCCAATATATAGCGCTTAGCCATTTTGTTGGCTTCGCACCATTTCTCATAAGGCTCCCTCTAATTTCTATAATCGTATAACGTTGGTTCTAGAGGGCAAGGCTGGGTCAACACATATTTGCAGCCCTTAGCAGTGAGAATATTAAATAGATTGCGTTTCCAATCGAAATAATTTTTGCCAGTAAGTTCATTTTTAACAAGGATAATTAACAATAGGTTGATGGAAGACATTTTCTGAAAAAACAAAATAAACATGCATAAACACTTTGAAACAATATTTACAATAAATGACAAAAATGTAAAAAGCCATAAATGCATTTTAATTTATTGTAACGATAATCTAGTACTGTTTTGACAAGCGATCCGTTGGGGAAATCATGTCTACACTTACTAGACCTAATTATCCATTGGATTATTTACTTTCATGTAAAGACGTGATAAATACTTATTGTTATCATTTTGGACTTAAATTTGTTAACAAAGCTTCGTTGGGAAGGTTAATAATAAATTTTAGTTGAATGTACAAACAATTGTTTCAATCTACGCATGTTTCATATCAATAGTCACTGTTTGGGTGAATAATCGATTTAAAAATATTTCAATTTTATCTTTGAAGAAGATCATCAAATAAAATGTCTAATATATATACCCTCTGAAGGGAGCATCACCGTATCATGAAATCGAGGTTTATATATAATTTTATTATTGAACTAACAATAGAGCCCGTGGGAAAAATTATCTTGAATTTTCCCTCTCCTACTCAATATTTTAAAATTGGTTTTTCCTTTTAAAACGTACATTAATTATATATTGTTAATAGCATACTTCCTATAATATTATCTAGATGATATCCAATATTATTAAGCATATCCAAATTTCAAACAATATAATGAGATTTATAATTAATGAATGACATGTATCATTATGCATAAAGTGGCACTACCTATTCTATATAACATGTTATTATGGCATGTTATCATCTAAAACATAGCATATAGAAAAATAATTAAATAACCTTAATTCATGGCTTTCCTAAAATGAAAAAATACATTAACCTTAAGCCTAATCTTCATTGGACTTCTTGTCAATGTCCATCTTCCATAAGCTTGTCTTTGTTAATGGACTAGGGGAAATTGAGCTTTTAAATTTATTATTGGTTCAATTTTAATTTTAAAAGAAAGTAAATAGAGTACTTTTTATTAATTTTATTATTTTAAATAAAACCTTTGGACTAGAAAATAAGCTCAATTTAGGCCTAAAACTAGAATTCATTAAGCCCGAAACTGTATTTGGACTTAAATGCAAAAATGTGAAACTTTTCTGCCCAAAAGAAAAATTATAGAACTATAGGGACCTTACTGATAAAAACCATGAAACCCTAAAATCCATATTTTTCTTTCCTTTCTTCACCAGCTGCCATCACCACAAACCAGCCACTGTTCGGAGGTGAAATGCTTCTCCGACGCCTAACTAGGAAGCCACTCCTCGCACTGCTGGCATGGCCGGGCATGCTGCCTACAGTATACACTGCTTGCAGCGTGTGTTGCCTGTAGTGACCGCTACTGACATGCGCGTGCAGAGGGCGCTACTTGCAGCTAGTGTTGCGAGCAACGCGCGCTGCACAATCTTTGTAGCGAGTGCGCTGGTTTGTTGCCCCTGAAATTTTCAGCCTTCGATTTCTGATTTGTCATCTGTGATTATTCTCCCGTGATTTACAAATTTTTTAGATCAACATTAGCTTACAAAATTTTTATAACAGTAAAATAAATTAAGAGGGAAACATGGTGATAAAAAACCACCCCTCTTGTTACAAATCCAAAGAAAAATACAGCGGAGAATCTAATCATGAATTAAGACAAATCATAAGCATTCTTTATTCATATATTAAACAAATAATACATATCTGAATAAATTGTGCCACTCTAATACATAATATCAAGATTGATTTCATACGAAATTCTTATATATTAATATGAGATGGCTCTTATACCAAATGTTAGATAAAATCAATTTTTTTAAATTTTTATAAAAATTTTTAGGACTGATCTCATAGAATATATTGGAATACGTAATTTAGAAAATCATACCTTGACTATCCAAGAAGATGAACAATTGAAATTAATCTAGGCTTCCCAGATCACGATCTGTCACCACACATCTGTTAGATCACAATCCGTCACCATCACGCTTGTTAGATCAAGATCTGTCACCACTACACTAGTTAGATCACGATTCGTCACCAAATAATCTTTCGGATTATGACTCATGTTTGATCTGCACTTGACATGTGAGCGCCTTTATCAATATTAAAAGCAACTAGCAATAGAAAATATTCCTCTCAAAATTAGAGAGAAAAATACTTTTCCCTTGATATGTATAATGTGGCTCTCACTGCTTTTGGGAGAAAATAACCCATTTTATACCTCTATCTAGTGGAAACTGATGTGCTCATAATTTATCTGTTATTTTAATGCTTCCATAACTTAATTTTATATTAAATTATATTTTATTATATTAATTTTATCTTAATTATTATATTTTATCATTGTAGGAATATTGGGAATATTTATGAGAAAAGAAGCTTAAAGAGGAAACAAATAGGAGTATAATGGAAATAATATAGAAGCAAAAGGGAAATAAATAAAAAGCCAAATCAAGGATTAATGAGTTTAATCATCATGTATGGCAATCACGTGGGGAGCATTAAAGAATTAATTAGCAAATGGCAATTTGAAAGATTCACGTGAATGGGCTCAAAGAGTGGGTTGAATTTGTCTTATTTTAAAATCTTTTGACTTAAGGATTCGGGGGAGCAACAGTATAAAAAGAAAAGTGGAGAGGGCAGCCACAGGAAATTGAAGCCAAGAAGAAAAATACCAGCCGCACAAATTGAGAAAATTGGAGAGAGAACCGAGAGTAAGAAAAGAAGAATAAGAGAAGCCACTGCTGCAAAATCAGGGAGCAATAATTTGGAGAAGTCAATTGCAGAGATTAGAGAGAATAACTTCTTGAAGTTTTCTTTGCCTCTTCTCTATTAATTTGCTTGAATGTTCCTAAATAAATTCATGAATTCTCTTTATATTCCTATGAACTAATTTATTTTACTAGGGCTACGATATAGCCTAACTATGAAGATTTAATTCCATAAATCTATGTTAATTTTAATTTATTATTCCATGATTGAGTGTTCATTATTGTGCTTAATGCTTTTAAATATCTTGCTAATATTTGAATGATTTTAGAATACATAATGAGACCGAGAGGAGATTTATGTATTTTTGCTCTGTGTAATGGATGCCATGAATTGAACCAAAAACAGAGATGTGCCAACGTGATTCGTGTAGTTTTTCTAAGAATTTCCATAGAGCTTAATGAATCTTTGCATATTTAAATTCACATAGAGATATAGTGGGTTAATATGTTAAGTTATTTTTGATATTACTCGAGAGATGATATTAAATAAATTAGGGAAATTCACTGTCAACATGGGTAATAAATTTTAATAGCATAGATAGAGGATTAAATTAGATTGATTATGGTGAAATCGGATGTCCTAGTGTCTTAATCTCTTGGTGATTTTCATTACTGCCTGCCTTTTTATTTAATTTTTAGTTAATTTATTTTATTTTACTTTTAATCTAAATTCGTCTATTCGATTATTCAAATAAATTAGGGTTAGAATAATTTCGGTAGCTAATAGGATATACAATCTCTGTGGAACGATACTCTACTCTTCATTAGATTACTTGTGCCAACTAGTACACTTGCTAATTTATGCATCAAGTTTTTGGCACCGTTGCTGGGGATTGTTTGGATTAGTATCGATATCAACTAACCTTAGTTTAATTTGAATTTTATTTTTATTGTTTTTATTTCAATTTTCATTTTCTTGTTTAATTTTATGAGACTTTCCAGAAGTTTTGATTTATTGCCTTTTGATCCAGATATTGAACGCACTTGTAGAAGGCTCAATAGAGAAAAGAGAGAAGCTTTACAGGAGCAACAACTAATCATGGCTGACGAAGCATTCCACGGAAATGAGGATGCGAGACCTTTAAGAGATGATGCTATTCCTATAGTTATTGGTGCTTGCTTAAGCATTGCACGTCCTGCTATTCAAGCCAATAATTTTGAAATTAAGCCAGCCATAATCCAGATGATTCAGACATCAGTACAATTTGCTGAGATGCCGAATGATGATCCAAATGCTCATATTATAAATTTCTTGGAAATTTGTGACACATTTAAGCAAAATGGTGTTTCAGACAATGCTATCAGGCTAAGGCTTTTTCCGTTCTCACTGAGGGATAAAGCAAAAGAGTGGTTGAATTCACTCCCTGCTGGAACAATCACTACATGGGATGGATTAGCACAGAAGTTTTTAGCAAAGTACTTTCCTCCAGCAAAAACAGCCAAGTTGAAGAATGACATCACAACCTTTGCTTAGTTCGAGACAGAATCACTATATTAAGCATGGAAGAGATACAAAGACCTACTAAGAAAATGCCCACATCACGATCTACGAGTTTGGCTTCAGGAACAGACATTTTACAATGGTTTGGGATCTAATACCAGGACTCTGATTGATGCTGCAGCAGGAGGAACATTAATGGGAAAAACACCAGAAGCAGCTTATGAATTATTGGAGGAGATGGCCTCTAACAATTACCAGTGGTCTTCCGAGCGATCAATACCAAGGAAAATTGTAGGAACCCATAATATTGATGTTGTCACTGCTTTAACTGCACGGATGAATGCTTTATCTAATAAGCTAGAGCACCTAAATGTCAGTGCTATTCAAACTCAAGTGTGTGAATTATGCAGAGGGAACCATACCAGTGTCAATTGCCAAGTTGGAAGTCTTTTTTCACCATCATCTACTGAACAAGCTCATTATGTGTCGAACTTCCAGAGGCAACAAAATAACCCATATTCTAATACCTACAATCCTGGATGGAGAAACCACACAAATTTATCATGGAACAACACTCAAAATGCATTGGCACCACCTCCAGGGTTCCAACCACAAGAAAAGAAGTCAAATTTAGAAGATGCTCTTACCCAGCTTACAATAAATATGTCTCAATTCATGACCAAAATACAATAAATATGTCTCAATTCATGACCAAAATAGAGACAACCTTTCAAAATCAAACTGCATCAATTCGGAATCTCGAGGTACAAGTAGGTCAGATTGCAAACTTGCTATCCAGTAGACAACATGGTTCTCATTGATAAGCAATTTTTAAAATTTCTTGAGCAACACCCTTTTGCAGACAAATCCAAAGGAGCAAGTTAATGCAATTATACTTCGGAGTAGTAAACAACTTGATGAGCCGCAAAAAGAAACAAAGAAAGTAGATGAAGAATAAGCTGAAAACACCACGAAGGTTTTAAAAATAAGTTCAGAAATACCACAACCTAAACCAAGAAGAGAAAGCAAACTCCAAGATTTTTACGTGGTTCCAAGGCCTATGTTCCTCCAATCCCTTTTCTCCAGCGTCTCCCGAAAAATAACATTGATAAGCAATTTTTAAAATTTCTTGATGTGTTTAAGAAATTACATATTAACATTCCTTTTGCAGATGTTTTGGAACAAATGTCGCTTTATGCCAAATTTATGAAAGAAATATTTTCCAACAAGAGAAAACTTGAGGAGAATGAAACTGTAATGTTGACTGAGGATTGCACTGCCATCTTACAAAATAAATTGCCACCAAAGCTTAAAGATCCAGGGAGTTTGAATATTTCATGCACTATTGGAAATTGTTATTTCGATAAAGCTTTGTGTGATTTAGGTGCAAGCATTAATTTGATGCCTTTTTCTGTTTTCAAGAAATTAAGTTTGGGTGAACCTAAGGCAACAATTTCAAATAAATCCTTCTCCAAAATTTCAATAATACTTGTTGATTTCAAAGTTTTCAAAAATCTTTCAATTAAACCATAAACTTGAAAAACCATAAAATATCCATTAAATATAAAACATAAAGTTAATGATTTATTTAAAATGAAAGTTGATAAGTTTATATTCCCTGCAGATTTCATTGTCTTGGATATGGTCAAGATATTGATAAGTTTATCTCATTCTAGATATGCCGATATATTCTTAGCCATTCTTAGCCACAGGAAGAGCTTTGATTGATGTTCAGGAAGGGAAATTGATTTTAAGAGTTCAAAATAAGCAAGTCATTTTCAATGTGTACACACCCATCAAGTATCCAACTGAACTCAATGATTGTTTTCAAGAAGGCACCATGGATGGAAAAATGGCCAAACCATCTAAGGATAAGCATCTATCTGACCCTCCTGACATTTATACAATACAGAAGCAGTCAATTAATGAAGATCCATCTCCTCATTTTCGTGGGAAGAGGTCTAATTGCAAGAACTTTGGGCAAGGTCCATCCAGATCGTCTCCTTACATCCACGAGCCTCCTTGAACGATCTCTTCAAAGATAGTCAAGCTAATGACTATAAATTAAGCGCTTTTTGGGAGGCAACCCAAGCTTTCTAAACTTTATTATTGTCATTTTGTTTATCTTTTCTTATTTCTTTTGTCTTTTCTTTTACTTATTTTATTTTGTTTCATCTAGGTTTTTGCACAAGTTTGGGGGTCGATGAACATCAACTTTTCACATGCCTTTCAATGACTCAACTGCAAGGTTAAATCTTCAAGTGCAAAACCAGGGGAGTTTTTCGTTTCTTTTTCCTTTTCTTTTTCTTTGCATTGAGGACAATGTTTATTTTAAGTTTGGGGGTGCGAATATTTGCTTTCATTTTTTATTTAAAATTTTTTTTGATGTCTATGATGAGTATATGGTTGAAAATGAATATGGTTCCTAGAAAGGGAAGAATATTGTCTTAGTTTATACTTGATTCTTATGTTAGTTTTGTCTTGATTGTGATTCTTTAAATATTTTGTGCACTTATATCGATTCTTTCAGAATTTTGACTTGAGATTTGAGATTGATACAGCCTGAGTTGAGAATTTTAGATTGAGTAAATGACTGTTTGCCTTGATTCTACATTACTTAAGTTTACTCAGGCACCATAGTCAGAAATAACTACCTATAACCCTTAAGAGTGAAGCTATCCTTGAGTAATTTGGGCCTATGTACCACCAGTATATAGAGAATAATCTGCCATGAGAAGAATGTTACCTTAAAGGGTAGAGTGAAAGCTCCTGACCATAAAAAAAAAAAACATATGCTTCAAGAAAAATCAAAAGAAAATGCAAATTTATGCCTGTGAGAAAAAAAAATCAAGATAATGAGGTTAGTTTGACCTACTCTGTTTATTATTCAAGATAAGGGTTGTTGATATTGAAAATTTTGAGAATGAGTTTTGATTGAATTGATTCACACACAACACAAGAATCCAATATGAAATGAGGTTGACCATTGAATTAAAGTTAGAACTTTGCTAAAGTTTTTAATTTTCTTTGAGCTATATACTTTATGCAATCTTTGAGACATTTTTGATGATGTTTGTGGGTATCATTGCTGGAAACCCTCATGAGACAATAACTCGTCCACTAGGGCCGCCTTGGGGCTTAAAGGCTTATTGCATACGCTAAATGCGATCGCGATCACCTGCGAAAGTGGTTTAGCTAGGATTTTCTTTTTGTAGTTTTTATTTTAGTTTTTACTCAAGGACTAGCAAAATGTTAAGTTTAGGGGTACTTGATGTGCTCATAATTTATCTATTATTTTAATGCTTCTATAACTTAATTTTATATTAAATTATATTTTATTATATTAATTTTATCTTAATTTTTATATTTTATCATTGTAGGAATATTGGGAATATTTATGAGAAAAGAAGCTTAAAGAGGAAACAAATAGGAGTATAATGGAAATAATATGGAAGCAAAAGGGAAATAAATAAAAAGCCAAATCAAGGATTAATGAATTTAATCATTATGTATGGCAATCACGTGGGGAGCATTAAAGAATTAATTAGCAAATGGCAATTTGAAAGATTCACGTGAATGCTCTCAAAGAGTGGGTTGAATTTGTCTTATTTTAAAATCCTTTTCACTTAAGGATTCGGGGGAGCAACAGTATAAAAAGAAAAGTGAAGAGGGCAGCCGCAGGAAATTGAAGCCAAGAAGAAAAATACCAGCCGCACAAACTGAGAAAATTGGAGAGAGAACCGAGAGTAAGAAAAGAAGAATAAGAGAAGCCACTGCTGCAAAATCAGGGAGCAATAATTTGGAGAAGTCAATTACAGAGATGAGAGAGAATAACTTCTTGAGTTTTTCTTTCCCTCTTCTCGATTAATTTGCTTGAATGTTCCTAAATAAATTCATGGATTCTCTTTATATTTCCATGAACTAATTTATTTTACTAGGGCTACGATGTAGCCTAACTATGAAGATTTAATTCCATAAATCTGTGTTATTTTTAATTTATTATTCCATGATTGAGTGTTCATTATTGTGCTTAATACTTTTAAATATCTGGCCAATATTTGAATGATTTTAGAATACATAATGAGACCGAGACGAGATTTATGTATTTTTGCTCTGTGTAATGGATGCCATGAATTGAACGAAAGACAGAGATGTACCAACGTGATTCGTGTAGTTTTTCTAAGAGTTTCCATAGAGCTTAATGAACTATTTAAATTCACATAGAGATATAGTGGGTTAATATGTTAAGGTATTTTTGATATTACTCGAGAGATGATATTGAATAAATTAGGGAAATTCACTGTCAACATGGGTAATAAATTTTAATAGCATAGATGGAGGATTAAATTGGATTGGTTATGGTGAAATCGAATGTCCTAGTGTCTTAATCTCTCGGTGATTTTCATTACTGCCTGCCTTTTTATTTAATTTTTAGTTAATTTAATTTATTTTTATTTTAATCTAAATTCTCCTATTTGATTATTCAAATAAATTAGGGTTAGAATAATTTCAGTAGCTAATAGGATATACAATCTCTGTGGGACGATACTCTACTCTTCATTAGATTACTTGTGCCGACTAGTACACTTGCTAATTTACGCATCAGAAACCCTAGGCTCCATATTTTTTATATTTTTTAATTCTATTAAATCAAATTTGATTTAAATTAAAAAATAATAAAATCAAAAGTAACGTTACTTCTTCTTGTCATAGGAGCCCACCTTGTAAAATAGTACAAGGCCCCTTAGACACAAGCACATTATATGGAGCCTCCCACTAAATAATATATTTAAGCTTTTAACCTAAATAGCTAATTATCTTACTTATTAATCCAGTAGCGGCCCAGTCATTAAATGAGCTATCCCAGGGATCATAAAGATACATACAATAGTGGCTATAATAATTAACCTATAACTAAACTTGGTCAATTATTTAATTCCAAATCCACTCCACTAAAAGATTGGAATTTACCTCCATAATTGTATGCTATCTAGGATAGTGTTCTCGAATAATAATTCAACTCATGCCACAGTGATTTCTTTACTGCATAATCCTTTGTACCACATCGTTAATTAAATCGATATCTCACCGGTCCAATTGATTTAATAACATATCGTTCCTTAATACTTATTGGTTTTCTCTAATGATCATTTCAACATACTAAATATGTTAACACACTCTGCCCAGAGAATTCTATGATCAAGTGCCAAAAACCCATCAAGAGATGTGTTGTACAAATTCTATATTGTTAATCTATAATTCCAATACTCATAATTACTCACACCAAGATATTGGGTAATCTTGACTACAAGTGTGTGTCATGTCCATTGGTAACTCAAATGGAATAACAATTATAATCATGAAATTATAACTAACTCAAGATTAACTTTACAATAAAATCGATGCCTATGAGATTTAATAAGTCTGACAGTCATTTCAAGGTTAATTAAACTGATATGTGATTCAGCTCAATATAGTCAAACCATATCGGTAAATTCATACATGATTAAGACAAATCATTCAATGAATTTACTACAGTCTAAACATAAATAGAACGTCCAACTCTATTTATCAACTGCGATCTTAATTTATTTAATCATAAAATAACTTGTATTTATGTCTTCTGTGAATCCATATGATGATCACATAAATACATATAATATGATTAAATGGACTTTACTCAAAATATTAATGCAATTAAGATATTTGAATAAAATACCTCATTTATTTTATTAATCAAAAAAATTATTTATTACAATTAAATAAACACATATTCTTTTAAAGAGTATATTTTCCCAACGTCACTTTGGTCATTTTCTTTTAAAACTTCAATATATCTCATTAATAGACTTTCTACACCTATTCTTTGGGATAAATTTCTATTTCAGTCTCTTTTCCATTATAAGCCTAATTATTCTAAACTTTGAATTTTTGGATGTTTATATGATCCATGTTTGCATCCTTATACAAAATATAAGCTTGAACAATATTCCAAATCATGTTTATTCCCTGGTTACTCTCCATAATTCTTACATCTATTTGGAACCTCAAGATTATAAATTTTATTTTTCCCAACACGTTCAATTTGTTTAAAATGTGTTTCCTTCTTGCTCTATATCTGTTTCCTTCCTGCTCTATATCTGTTTCCTTCATGCTCTATATTAAATGGATGTGACTAAATTAATTCCTATACTTTACAAAAATGGTCAGCTCCATCTTCCTCCCTTAAATCTTTCCAGTAAGATTTTCCTTTTTTAGATCAATTTTCCTTAAACACCTCTCCTTTGTCACCCCTAAATCTCTCTCTATTAACTACTTTTTTACCCATTACTTCTCCTTCCAATTTAATTCCACCAACTTGTTCAAAAATCTCTACAAATCCCAGGCTCAAATCCATATCCCCTAAATTTAATTTTGTTTTCCTTCCAAATGTGTTATACTTATTAATAGAGGATCACAAGGATCTCCCACCAAATCATTGACTTTATTAACACCTAGCCATTTGTCCATTAATAATGGTAATTCCTCAAATCATAAAATTTCTCATGAATGTACTCAACCCATATCAATATCCTCTCCTTGTCGATCTGTTATCCCTTTAATGACTAATTCTCATGCCAATTATGACTCTATGCAAGATTGTGATCTTCAACCTATGGTTGATCCTCCTACATCGAATAACAATCAACCAACATTCTCAAGCTCCTCTTTCAATGAGATACACCTTAACCAATGAACTTGCCCTCACTGCAGTGCCACCTTCTCCTACAACTATCCAATGCGATCAAAAAATAATATTTTTAAACCAAAAAAAAAAATCTCTCACTACTTCTAAGCATCCTATCCTTACATCACTTGTACCTACTACCACACTAAAACACTCAAATAAAAAAAAGTGAAAAGATGCAATGTGTGAAGAGCTTAACGCCTTGAAAAAAATGGCATATGCGAATTAGTGCCTCCTGAAGCTTATCAAAATGTTATATGATGTAAGTGGGTCTCTTAAATAAAAAGAAATTCTAATGGTATCATTGCTGAATATAAGACACGCCTTGTTGCCAAAGGTTTATATCAATGACCTAGTCTTGATTACCAAGAGACATTCAATCTTGTGGTAAAGCCAACTACAATCTGAGTTGTTCTCTTTATTCCTATATCCCGAGGATGGAGTATGAATCAATTAGATGTCAACAACACATTCCTTCATGAGCATGTCACTGAAAATATTTATATATTACAACTCCCTAGCTTTAAAGACCACTCTCAGCCACATCATGTTCGTCATTTGTACAAGTCTATTTATGGCTTTAAGCAATCGCCTAGAGCCTGGTTTATTGAGCTTAAGAATTTTATTTTATCTCTAGGATTTGTGAACTCTTGCTATGACTCTTCATTATTCATAAACATTGACAAATCTATACTAATCTATTTTTTAGTTTATATGGATGACTCATTGATTACAAGAAATTCTTCAAGCTTTATTCGTTAAGTTATCGTCTCTCTCTAAACGATTTTTTATTAAGGACCTTGGCCATCTTCATTATTTCCTTAGTGTAGAGGTAATTTCTATACCTCATAAAATATTTCTCTCCCAATAGAAATATATTCGTGATCTTTTAGCCAAATTCAAAATAAAGGTATTAAAGATTTTGTGACTTATCTCAGTTGTACCACATGCCTCAAGCTCAATAATGGCTCGCCAAAAGCTGATGCTTCTCAATACCGTAGTCTTATTGGCAGTATGCAACACCTCTCTTTCACGACCAAATGTGTCCTATACAATAAAAAAATTAGTGCAATACATGCATTCCCTAAGTCAAGCGCATTGGACAGTCCACAAACATTTACCTCGACACTTGAAGCACACTTACATATATGGTCTCTTTATATATCGCTGACTCTGACAGCCTTCGGATGCTGATTGGGCTAGAAATCGTGATAATTGTACCTTTATATCAACCTTTGTTATTTCTCTTCTTGGCAACCCAGTGTCTTGGTGTTCTAACAAGCAACAGACATTAGCTTACTCCTTAACATAGGCTGAATATTGCTTAATTACCTCAACTGGTACTGAAATTACATGGCTCACCAATCTTCTTCAAGAGTTACTTGTCTCTTTCCCCAAGCCACCTTGCTTTTTTTTTTGTGACAACATTTGCTATATACTTCTATGTCAATCCATCTTTTCACTCAAGAATGAAACATCTTGCTCTAGATTTTCATTTTGTGCGGGAAACGTCTCTAATGGTTCGCTTTAAGTCGCTCATATTTCTATTCATTATCAGCTTGCAGATCTGATCACCAAACCACTTGCCAAGCCTCATTTCACTCACCTTCGGTCCAGGACTAGTGTTTCTGATGGAAACGCCTTCTTGCGAGGCATAATAGGTAAAAATTATCACCTATCAATCAAGAGAAATTAAATGTAAATACTAAAGTTTAGGAACTATTACATACTTGATTTTCTCTATTGGAATTTTCCCTAATCTTAGGCTTTAGTTTCTCATTTTCCTTGTACAATATCTAATCATTTGTATAAAGTTATAGTGTTCAATAATACAATTGATATCTTTCACCATTCAAACCTTTTGTCTTAATAGATATAAATACAAAATTTACACTTGCATATAAGAAAGGCGAGGAAAACTATGCATAAGAAAAAAAGGTGCAATCAGTTCTTTTTAAATTTTTTCTTGAATTATGTTTTATGTTTGTGTCAAGTTAAGTCCACATTGGCATTTATTTATATTTGTATATAGACTGGTGTTAGCAACTTAAATTGCACCAATCAACTGAAATGATAACTTAAACTTTCATAAATAAATTAAAAAAAACTAAATTATTAAAAATATCAAACCAAGAGTTGTAGCTTAAACATATTCACCGATGAATTGAAAAATGATAACTTGTTTGTTATCCATACACATGTATATTGAGTTATTACTATTGTTATCTTTTGTAAATAAGCATTTGAAATTCTAGCTAAGTAACCCAAGAGGGGGTGAATTGGGTTTATAAAAGTTATTAAGCAATAAGTTTAAAATTCAATACAAATTTATGCTACAAACTTAAAATAATAAATTTAGCAACAGATAAATTTAAAGGAGATAAGGGAAAGAGAATTGAACACATAATTTTTATATTGTTCTGTAAAATCCCCCTACGTCTATGCCTTCAAGCTAATCGAGCTTGAGGATTCCACTATCTAAGCCTTTACAACCCAAGGCTTCAAGATGCTTACAATTGATTTCCAAGATGTTAATAAAAATTTTATAATCTGAGATGATCTCTCACCCTTTTTCCAAAGTGTTTTCCACACTTCCAATCACTCAATTTTGATATTGAAATTAAGATTACATAGATTTTCCCTTACACGATGTATGTGCTTACAAATTAAAGCTCAAAGTGTGATTTTATAAAAGAATAAATAAGTTTAAACTCAATATAGTTTAAATATGTAAAAGCAAACTCAATAACAATTGTTGAAATTCGCCTAAAATTGAATTTGATTGAACCTTTATAGTTGGAGAAAAAAATAGCCTTTGTTGACTTTCTAGCATAATCATATCGTTATTAACAGAAGTCGAATTGTTGTTTTGACTTTGTGCAAGTTACCATTATCCAAAATTTTAAATTGTTAGATCACCATTACAAGATGCTAGTTAGCCATTTATTTACAGAGAGTTAACTGGTTGAAGTCGAATTGCTGCTTGCACATAAAGACTTTTTGTTTGATTCTAAAAGCTCACCTATTCGAAGTCGGCTCGTTGTTTTCGAATAATGATTTGCCGTTTTCATATAAATTCATTTTTGGAATTTATCGATTAGTCATTTTCTTATAAATGGTTAACCATTATTTTCCAGAACCTATCAATAACTCATCTATACAATATCTATTTGTTGTTTCAAGATCAATGATTATATGTTTGTTGTTAGAAACTTAAACTGATCCAAAACATCATACAGCCTAAAAACTCTAACATTCTTAAACTATAAAACATATGGTTTGTTATTGAGAAGATTCACTCGTTAATGCCAAAAGATCAGCTAATAAATTATCACTTGTTAATGCCAAAAGATCCGCCAACAAATCATCAATCATATCTTCGATCAGAAAAATCATCTCATTACTAACATCAAAAGTTGCTTATATCAAGGACTCCTTAATAAGCTCTCAAACAGTCATAATATCCCATAATTTAATCACTTTAGAAGGTTCCTAAACTTTTGTAATCATGTCTTTTCCTAGTTGATACTTTCTTTTTTAAACTTCTGTAATTATGTCTTTTCCTAGTTGATACTTTCTTTTTGTATATAAATTAGAACTGTAATCATCACCAACCAAGGTGAGCAATAACATATTCTTTTACAATTGTCTTGCATATTACCTTTTTATGGTAGCAGAGCTAGCTATGGCTAACACCCTTCAAATTGAGCCCAAAATACCATCCAATCCTTCCACCAATGCTCTAGTCTAATATCTATCAAGCTTTCCATGAATAATTTTCTTCTCCGAAGGTCACAAGTGCTTCCTCTCATAAGGAGCCTTGGCCTTAAGCATCATATTCATGATAAAGCAATTCTACCGAAGATGATAAATATAGATGGAAAAGAGGATAGTAATCTTGAATTTTTTGTCTTGGAAAAATAATGATAGATTACTTATAACATGGTGGGAGGGTTGTGTGAAGATGTTCTAAGTTTGATTGTTGGAGGAGAAACTTTTAATGAAGTTTGGCTATCTATTGAAGAGTAAATTTTGCTACCTACCAAAGAGTGAGAATGATGGCTTAAAGATAACCTCTACTCAATGAAAAAGGGCAACATACCCATTAAGGAATTTCTAAGGAAATTCAAGAACCTTAATGATAACCTTGCTACCTTAAGGAAAACCAATCCCAAACGTTGATAAGGTTTTCTAGGTTGCTAAATGTCACGGGATGAGTGTTTTGCACAACGAACCCGTGCGGCACTTAGACAACCTTTGCCGAGTGTTGCTAAGTAAGCCTTTGAGCTTCTCACTTAGCTAAGCCTTGGAGGTTTAGAAAGAGCTAGAGAGAAGAGAAATTGTATTACTCGAAAGAAAGATTACAAGAGAGACTTTACAATGCTTGAGTTGCTTGCTCTAAGCTTGTTGCTCAAATGTTAAATGCCATGCCCTTTTTATAGTTTTCTAGAGAAATCTACCAACTATCTAGAATTTACATGTCTTTGGAAATGTATAGAGAATTCTAGAATATTTACAAGCTCAAATGTGCTCTTAATAAGGCCAAGCTAGCACTCTTGGCCTTGTCTTGGGTCTTCTAGCCCAAAATGGTGGGCAATTGGGCTAATTTCAAAAAATATGCTAATTTCAAAACGGCAAAGGTTGTTAAACCACTATTTCCCACTTTTAAGCAATTCATTCTTGCTCTTCAAAATCATGAGCAAACTATTGTTTGTTCACAAGGAGGAAGGAAAACCAATTTTGAATAATAATCAAGCCTTCTTTGGACAAAGAGAGAAAGGCTGAAATCAAAAGGAAGATAGACATGGAGGTCATCGCAGAGGTTCACAACAAAATAATGGACCAAAAAATGCTCAAGTCAATGCTCAAAGTAACAGGGAGCATTAAACAAGATAGAAAAACAATATTGAAACAAAAAAAAAATCAGCAGGATGTGATTTATTGTCAAATCTGTGGTAAGAAAGGTCACTCAACTATTGTTTGTTGGGATATGCATGAGTATTATGAGGATGAGGTTCCACAAGCCCTTACGATGATCAACTTGAACCAAACAAACAACCAAATTTACGTTGACTCAGGGGAAACCTCTCATATAATCAACAATCCAAGTCAATTAAAGACAATCATTCCTTACAAAGGCCATGATAAAATCTTTCTCGGAAATGGATAAGGTCTTCAAATATCTCATATTGGTAATGCTTCTTTAAAAACTTATTATGAAGATTTACATTTGAAAAACATTCTTGTAGTTCTAAAAATTTTTATAAAAAAAGCTTCTATCAGTTGGACAACTTGCTAATGATTCTCAATGTTCTTTTGTGTTTAATGGTGATATTTTTTTGTAAAGAACAAATAGAACCAAGTGGTAGCAAAAGGGCATAAAAAAGGAAACCTATATGCACTAGATGAGGTAAATGAGGCAGCTCTATGCTCAATAAGAGGGAATATCGCAAAATCAAATTTGTGGCATATGAAACTTGGCTATCCAAGTACTAAAGTCCTACAAATCCTCCATGATAATAGGAAAATCAATATTTCCAAATAAACAAAGATACCCGAAATTTGTGTATCTTATCAATTAGAAAAGAGTTGTAAAATTCCTTTTTCTCCTTGTAATAAAATCTCAATTTTTCCTTTGCATAAGATACATTGTGATCTATTAGATCCAGCCCCAATTAACTCTAATTAAAATTTTAGATTTTATGCATTATTTATAGATGACCATGCAAGATTTTCTTAGTTATTCCCATTATCATGAAAGGCTAACTTCTTTGATTGTTTTATACGATTTCAAAAACAGGTGGAAACACAATTTGAAAGAAAGATTAAACAGTTTCAATGCCACGAAGGGGGAGAATTTTCATCTAATGCTTTTATAAAGCATCTTGATGATTGCTGCATCATATGAAAAATGTCATGCCCATACACTTCAGAGCATAATGGAGTTGCTGAGAGAAAACATAGGCATATTATCGAAACAGCCTCAGCTCTTATGTTTCACGCCTTACTTCCTCTCAAACTTTGAGTCGATAATTTTTTACCCACAAATTACTTGAAAAATAGGATGTCGTTGTGTACATTAGGTATGACAAGTCCACATGAAATACTATTTAAAAAGACTCCTGATTGTGCTGGAATTAAAGTCATTGGGTGCAGATATTTTCCTTATTTAAGGAACAATAACAAGAAAAAATTTGATAGAAAAACTTTTCCATGTGTTTTTATAGATTGTAGTTCCTTACGTAAAAGGATATAGATACTTAAATCTCATGATTAAAAGAGTCTATATTTCTTGGCGTGTCATTTTTTATGAAACGGTTTTTCCATTTTCTAACAAAGATAAGTTTGTTAAATGCATGCAGGAACCAAATCAACTTACAACATTTCCATTTTATGATGAATGGCTAAGTTGTCCTAACTTAATGGAAACCCATGATGTTGTCAATCCTACTTTTAGTAAAAAACTACATCCATCTTTGAAATCATAAGAAGACCACATCATGCCCACTCAAATGCAAATTCCTTTATCCAACCATGACACCCATGTTATTTACATACAAGCTACATTAGAGGAATAATAGAAAGATATTACTAGTGTAGAAGAATAAAGCAACAACAATTTGACTGCCTCATTCAATGAATCATTTTCAAAAGAAAACAACAACACTGCCACTTCATCTACTAAAGTGACCAACTCAGATAAAATTTAAACCGAGAACTCTTTATCAATTGACTTGACCAGTGTTGTGCAAATTTTGTTGAACTCGCAAGCGCACGAATCTATTGTAGAATAGATCAATGGTGTTGAGTGTCGATCCCACGAGGAGGTGGATTTTAATTGTGTGTAGAATTAATTTTGTAAATGGGTGATTGGATCTATGGGGAAATTAATTTAAAGGATGCTAGAATTTAAATTGGAATAGCGGAATTAAATTGAATTGGGAACTATTGAAATAGAGTGCTTGGGTATCTGGATCCGTATCAACATGCACCATGGGCTAAATATTTCTTATTAATACCAATTAAATCATGAGGGGGGAATCCACACCTCATGAACCATGCTCTAATCAATATGGTGTTAAGGGCTTATCGTGCCAAATAATAATAACCTTATACTAGGGTGCCGGTAAAATCAGGACGATAACTAGACAAGATTATTATTATTATTTGTCGACGAAAAGTCAAAACCTCCACAGAAATTAGAGGGGAAGAGAAAATAAATTTACCAAATAAAGCCCATGACACATGTTGAGACTTCACCTTTAACCCAAGCTTGAAAGAAAATTAGCTACTCATTATTGAACTAGGGGTAAAATGGGAATTTTATTAAAATACGTAGAAAATACAAGATGGAGAGAGAATTACAGAAAAATAAGCTCAAAAATGGATTCAGGGGTATCAAATTAGGGGGGGAGGCCCCCTTTTTATAGATATATTGAGTGAATCATGGCCATCGGATTAAAAATAATTTGGATGCACAGGATTACGCCACGTCATCAAAGGAACAAACGAACACGGTTTGACCACGGGTTTGACCACACGGTTTGAACAGTAACACGGTTTGCACACGGTTTGAACAAGAACGCTGTCCGAACAAAGGTCGAAATCCAAACGATCCATGAACAAATATATGTGAATAGTGTGCGTGTGTGAACAAATTGTGCCATTTTTCCTTTTATGCTCCTCTTAAGGTTTTCGACTGTCCTGAGTTCAAAAGTGACGTCCGTTTTGCTATCCGAAATCTCGTTCATTGTGAAATAACTATGATACCCCTAAAATACACAAAATACTTAATTAAAACAAAACATATATAATTAAATAACAAGGGACTTAAATAAATAAAATTAGAGATGTTAATGAGATTTGAAGTGTAAAATGATGAATTTATCCTTTATAAATATACACTTTCTAACACTCAACACACCACCCAACCAGCTTATTGCTAGTCCCTAGCAAATAAAGCGAAAATAAAATTCAAACCCAAATTTTTTTTTTTTTAAACCAACTTGTTTATTCAATCAGACTAATGATAGCAATCAAATAAAAGTATAAACATTATCTCCAGTCTAAAGAAACATCACACCCACATCAACCATCCACATGAATCAACCAAGCAAATACAGCTACTTTCAAAAATGACATGTCAAACCCCAAAATCTCACCGGTAATAGTGACACTCTCACAAGGAAATTAAACTTAATAAAAATTGTTACTTCAATGAATGATAAATGGAGTGAAGATAGTAAAGAAATAATATCATACACTCTCACCAAGATGAAGGAAATATACCCATAGCTTAGAAATAACATGATCTCAAGTCAAACAGAATATTAGTCAACCCAATGTATTTTTTTTCTTTTTTTTTTAATTTTTTTTATGCATTACTACATGTTTATAGCCCATATAACTAGCTTCTACTTCAGACTATAGTTCCCTAAAATCAAGAAGGACTTTTATTAGGATATAACGTAGGCTAGGGACATGGCTAACAAAGAAAGGAAAATAGAGAAAACAAAATATATGTTTGAGAAAAATAATATCTTTTGGAAACTAAAAAAATACATTTCACTTATTTATTATTGTATTATATATATCTCTCTCTTTTTTCTTTCTTTTTTTTTAGAGAATTTTTTCTTTTTTTCTTTTTTTTTCTTTGCTTTCTCTTTTTTTCTCTTTTTTTTTCTTTTTTTTTCTTTTTTTTTCGGTATTGCACAACTTTACTAAATAAAACAATTATTTATATTTTTCTCAAACATGAATAGGTGATGGAACTTATAAGATATCGGGTAATACTCCAAATTGGAGTGGGTGAAGACGATAAGTTGACAAAGAAAAGTTTTTCTTTTTTTTTTTAATAAAAGGCTCAAAAGGGCTAACTATGGATATTTAACATAAGGGATGGCTAGAAAGGCTCAAACGGGTCAAAAACGGCCTTTCCATCATCTTTTAGGGCTCTAGATACTCTTCCATATCTACTAGTTAAATGGACCTTTAGATGTAGCAACACATTTTTTTTTTAACTTTTTTTTTTTAAAGAGTTGACTCCAAGGAAATCTAAAGATCATGTATAAAATAATAATACTGCTAAGCTGTATGAAGAATGGGCAAAAAGGGTTACTCTCCAAGAAAAATAATAGGCTCAAAAGCTCACTTGGTATTCATTATGACATGTCAATTCTTTCAAGCAACTCCTATTTATCTCTAACATCAACATGTAGAGTAGCAAACATAGTGTAACATCACTCAAGACCAAAGATAATACAAATACTAAAATTCAAAAATCATCATTTCATCCAAAAATAAAAACAAAATCACACCATTTTTTTTTAAAACAACATTCTACCCCCCAACCTATTCTAAACATGAAAGGAAAGTATGCATGCAGAAATGTGAAAATGATGCAGAAAAACTAATTGAAAATGTTACACTTAAAATGATAGAAAAATGATTTTTTTTTTTAACTAAGAAGATGCGTTTCTAGAGGCACTAAACTCTATATTCAGCCATCTTCGACTCAAAATTTGAAAATGCATATTTATAAAGGAGAAGTCAAAAAGTTAGAAAGATCACACGAAAAATAAGAATTTTTTTTTCATTATTTTTTTCTTTTTTTTTTAACTAAGAAGATGCGTTTCTAGAGTAATTACACTCTATATTCAGCCATCTTCAACACAAACAAGCAAGCAACAGCTTAGTTTCTACAACAAAAATTAGTAAAAACTTAACCAACATTCCACAATTGTCAACTATCCCCTCCCCCCAACCAGAACTAAACATTGTCCTCAATGTTTTAAAGGAAAGAAGTAGAGTTTAGAAGATATCACCTGGGTGGTGCAACACAGAATAAAATATTTACAAAGGAGATTTAAATCTAATTTGTACTTCTTACTGCTGCTATTGTTACCATCGTTATTTGTACACTCCAACACCAAGGTCTTCGGATCTGGCTCTGGTCGATAAGCTTGTAACAGATCAAGTAGCTCATTAGCAGTGTGAGCACAAATAAAAAGCTTTTTCACCGTAGAGGGAATGAAGTAGTTTTTTATTGCATGGTTAAGAAATGCGATAAAGCCATCATAAAAATTATTGACATTTAACAAACCGATGGGTTTCTGATGAATGTGCAGATGGGCCCAAGATGCTAAAGTGATAAGTGCCTCTAGAGTTGCAAGATCTCCTGGTAAGAAAATAAAAGCATCAAAGATGATTAAGCATTTCGGTTATTCTTTCTTGCATACCTGAGACAACTAACTCTTCGCCAGTCGGTGAGTTAGACAAGCAGCCTAAAGGTTTTAGGGTTTGTGGTATGATGCCTAACACTTGACTTCCTCTGACAAAAGTAGCTTCTGAGACCAATTTTGATAACCCTCGGTCACCTCCGCCGTACACCAAGTGTAATTTTCTCTCTGCTATGTTTCGACCAAGATCAATGGCTGCCTCAAAAAACTCTTTATATTTGCCATAGTTAAATCCAGAAAGCACACAAATGTTCTTGAATTGTTTATTGGGAGTAGCTGCCATTAGGATAATTCTCAAAAATAATTTGTGAGTGCAAATGAAAAGAATCATATTTAACGATCTTGGCGGCAGTGAGTCACAGCTATGAATGAGGTGTCATGTCTATGTCAATTAATCGTGTAATGCACATGGCTTGAGAGTCAAAAAGGAAAAGCAAGTAATGACAAATATAAAATTATTAAAGACAATAATGCAAATGGTAAAACAACAGTGAAATAAAACAACAGTAAAGTAAAAGGATATTTACAAGTAGTTGTGACTGTGGCTCACATCTTCCTCTGGTTTTACGTCCAGAAACGGCTTCAACGCCCTCTATGGGTCGAGGATAGGCTTCCCATCCAGTTTTCTTATAAACTGGCAAACAGGGTCGTTTATAGTCGATTCCTTCGAGATCAGTATCGTGCATGCTCTTTCTGGAATGATGGCCATAATTGGAGAATCGCTCCTTGCACATATCCACTGGGATGCGTTTCAAGAGACAAAAGGATATCATCCAATGACTCCTTATTCAAGCCATCCCTAATGAATTGAATCTTATCTTCTTTATTGTTGGACACCATTCCTAAAGAACATCATTTTTATTGCATATTATTCTCGCACACTTATGACAAGCAACCAAATCTTTCGAGCTCTTCGCTTTCTTGCATAATTTCCTTTACCACAACCAGGCATGTATGCAATAAATTTAGAGGCAACTCACCCGCCAAGCGTATTTAGCCTCGATTAACCAAATGATATCAGCAGGTATGTTATTCCTCATGAGCAATCGCATGCGTTCGGATCGAGCTTTATAGATTGTGAGGAGGGCATTCTGAGGAAGTGAAGGGAATCGACTATGAAGCTTTGCTAAGATCTTGTTTCTATCCATACCTTCGCCTCAGAAGATCAGTAATTATGGGAAACTGAAGTAACCGACTTAATTGTCACGGAGTACCGTTATCCGCCACTTGACCGGGGTGACAAACTAAAACACACAAACAGAGTAACAAACAAAAACACACAAACAGAGTAACAAACAAAAACGCACAAAGAAAATCACAATCGTCCTCTTATGGAATTTACCTCAAGCTCTAACTGGATGTTGTAGACACTTCTCTCAATGTCTCTGAGTTGGCTTTCTAAATCTTCAACGTGGGATATTAACTCTGGTGGTTGTAGCTTCCAAATACGATGTGTTTTACAAAATTGTATCTGGCCTCTGAGATGAGATTGGACACGTTGAAGTCGTCTAAGGATGTTCAAGAGGAACTGTCTCATGATTAAAAGTGATAAAAGAAAACTCAATGGTTAAACAAACACACTTATGCACAAACAATTTCAATTAGCAAAAGAATAGTAAAAAGAAAGAAAAAAAATCAAATCATGAAAAAAAAACAGAAAATCTTAATTCAAATGTGGTGGGTCACTCAAATTTATTTCGGTGTCCTCTCCATGTGGTTGGTACTCTAGATATGGCTTTAATCTTTGACCATTAACTTTAAACGTGACACCGTTTTTTGGATCCTTAATTTCAATTGCCCCATGTGGAAAAACAGTATGAACAATGAAGGGGCCAGACCATCGAGAGCGTAGCTTACCTGGGAATAGGTGCAAACGAGAATTGAATAAAAGTACTTTCTGACCTGGAGTGAAAGATTTTCTCATAATCTGCTTATCATGAAAGACTTTCATTCGCGCTTGTAAACCTTGGCATTTTCGTATGCATCATTACGAATTTCTTCAAGTTCTCCACCGTAATCGTCTTTTCTCGAGCCACTTGCATGTCAAAATTGAATTTCTTGATGGCCCAAAGACGCACGATGCTCGAGTTCCACAGTAGGTGGCAAGCTTTTCCATACACTAGCCTTGTAGGGTGACATCCCACCGGGTCTTGAAAGCCGTTCTATATGCCCATAATGCATCATCGAGTCTTAATGACCAATCTTTTCTGTCTGGCCTCACGGTCTTTTTTAAGATGTGCTTTATTTCTCGATTGGAGATCTCAACTTGGCCACTGGTTTGCGGATGATACGGGGTCGCCACTTTATGAGTGATGGTGTACTTTGTCAAAAGTGCTTTGAATGATTTGTTGCCAAAGTGGGTACCACCATCACTAATTATTGTTCGAGGTAATCCAAAGCGTGAAACAATGTTGCTCTTTAAAAACCCTATCACCACTTTATGATCATTAGTTCTTCATGGAATTGCCTCTACCCATTTCGAAACATAGTCAACAACAACCAATATGTATTGATGGCCAAAAGAAGCAGGAAAGGGTCCCATGAAGTCGATACCCCACACATCAAAAATCTCAACCACTAAAATTGGATTTAGTGGCATCATGTTCCTTCGTGTAATGCTCCCCATTCGTTGACACCTATCACATGAAGAACAAAAGGTGTAAGCATCTCGAAATATAGTTGGCCAATAGAAACCACATTGTAGAACTTTAGTCCTTGTTTTCTTAGCGCTGAAATGGCCTCCACAAGCTTGTTCATGGCAGAACGAAAGGATGTTATGAACTTCATTCTTTGGGACACATCGTCGAATAATTTGATCTGCACAATACTTGAACAGATAGGGGTCATCCCAGAAAAAATTCTTTATTTCCGCAAAGATTTTGGCCATGTCTTGCTTGGTCCAATGCTCTGGAAGTTTACCTGTAACAAGATAATTAACTATATCAGCATACCAAGGTAATACTTCCACACTCATTAATTGTTCATCTGGAAATGACTCATTTAATGTTAAGGGTTCTGTAATTGTGTCGAAGTGGAGACGAGAGAGATGGTCAACCACAACATTTTCTGTCCCTTTCTTGTCTTTGAATTCCAAGTCAAACTCCTGCAAAAGCAACACCCAACGAATTAATCTAGCTTTTGCATCTTTCTTTGTGAGAAGATATTTCAGAGCAGCATGATCGGTGAACACAATAATTTTACAACCAATGAAATAAGACCGAAATTTTTCTAATGCAAACACTACTGCTAGCATTTCTTTTTCAGTAGTTGAATAGTTCAACTGTGCATCATTTAATTTCATACTAGCATAGTAAATAACATGGGGAATTCGATCTACTCTTTGTCCTAATACTGCTCCTACTGCATAATCAGATGCATCACACATAAGCTCAAATGGTAAGCTCCAGTTTGGTGGCTGAATGATGGGTGATGTTGTCAACAAATGCTTTAGTTTCTCAAACGCCACAAGACATGAATCATTAAAGACAAAAGGTACATCCTTAGCAAGTAGATTGCATAAGGGTCTAGAAACTTTGCTAAAATTCTTAATGAAATGTCTATAAAAACCAGCATGCCCAAGGAAAGATCTTACTTCTCCGATCAGGTGGAGGAAGATTGGAAATGAGATCCACCTTGGCTTTGTCAACCTCAATACCTTTGCATGAAATGATGTGACCGAGAACTATACCTTGTTTTACCATGAAATGACATTTCTCCCAATTTAAGATCAAATTCTTCTTGATACATCTCTGCAAAACTTTTGTTAGATGATGTAAACATTGATCAAATGAGTCACCAAAGACAGAAAAATCATCCATAAAGACCTCAAGAAATCGTTCAACCATATCAGAAAAAATACTTAACATGCATCGTTGAAATGTAGCAGGTGCATTACATAATCCAAATGGCATCTTCCTATATGCAAAAGTGCCAAAAGGGCAAGTGAAAGTGGTTTTCTCTTGATCTTTTGGTGCTATGGGAATCTGATTGTACCCTGAGTAGCCATCTAGAAAGCAATAAAATTCATGGCCTGCTAATCTATCAAGCATTTGATCAATAAATGGTAAAGGAAAATGGTCTTTACGTGTGACAGAATTCAATTTTCTATAATCAATGCATACGCGCCATCCTGTAGTCACTCTAGTGGGTATCAATTCATTATCAGCATTGGTAACTACTGTGACTCCTGACTTTTTGGGGACCACTTGCACAGGACTGACCCATGAACTATCAGAAATGGGGTAAATGATACCTGCATCTAATAGTTTAAGGACTTCCGTTCTAACAACTTCTTTCATATTAGGATTTAACCGACGTTACATTTCCCTAGTAGATTTAGCTTTTTCATCAAGGTGAATGTAATGCATGCAGTCTGCTGGGTTTATACCTTTTATGACGGCTATAGTCCATCCTAATGCTCCTTTGTACTCTTTTAAAACATCCAACAACTTACCTTTTTGCTCGTCATTTAGGGATAATGAGATAATTACCGGTAGAGTGCTTTCTTCTCCCAAGAACGCATATTCCAAAGTGTTGGGTAATGGTTTGAGCTCGAGTTTCGGTGGTGATTCTGATGATGGGATGATTTTCTTCTCTAATGGTGCTAGTTGTTCAACTCTTGACTTCCATTTATTAGTGTCTATGGCTGGTGCTGAGTCAAGTAGGGCATTGACCTCATCGACCGATCTGTCAACATCAAAATCCAAACCGAAGTGAGTTAAACATGTTTGTAAAGGGTCATCACTAAGGTTTGAAACAAAATTGTCATCAACTAATGCTTCAATTAAATCCACATCAACAATTCCATCATCTGCATTGTGAGGTTGTTTGGCAATGTTGAAGATGTTGAGCTCCATGGTCATATTGCCAAAGGACAACTGCATATTTCCAGTTCTGCATTGAATGTGAGCATCCGCAGTTGCCAAGAATGGTCGGCCTAGGATAATGGGGATGTGCTTCCTTGAATCCTGTATTGGTTGAGTGTCAATTACAATGAAATCAACAGGAAAATAAAACTTGTCTACCTGTATAAGTACGTCCTCCACAATACCACGAGGTATTTTCGTGGACCGATCTGCAAGCTGTAACACCACTGGAGTTGGGTGTAATTCTCCCAATCCAAGTTTCACAAATACTGAGTAAGGCAAAAGATTAACACTAGCTCCTAAATCCAATAAAGCATTCTCAATTGTGTGGTTCCCTATACTACAAGAAATAGTGGGGGAGCCTGGGTCTTTACATTTTAGAGGAATTTTGTGTTGGAGTATAGAACTAACGTTTTCTGTTAAAAATGCCTTTTTCTGAACATGAATGTTTCTCTTTTTAGTGCAAAGGTCTTTAAGAAACTTGGCATAAGATGAAACTTGTTTTATTGCATCAAGTAAAGGGATGTTAACACTTACCTGTTTGAAGACTTCAAGAATCTCACCTGTGGATTTTCCCTTCTTTCCTTTAGCTAACCTCTAAGGAAATGGAGCTTTAGGAACGTATTCCCGTGGGTTGGCTTCTTCTTTCTCCTCCGGTGGTGAGTCTTCAACATTCACATGTACAATCTGAGTTGATTTTGTCACTGGCATCTCCACTTTGTTGTCGACTTCTTTTCCTTTTCGCAAGGTCATAACAGCTTTGACCTCTCCATGTCAGTTGCTGAATGAACTGGTACTTGCTTCATGCACTCCTTTAGGATTAGGCACTGGTTGACTTGGAAATTTACCTTTCTCAACAGTCATTGCCAAAGTCTGAACTGAAGAAGCAAGTTGTCCTACCATCTTCTCGAGGCTTGAAACTAATTGGGCTTGTGAGTTGAAGCCTGCTCTCATCTCATTCCGTAGTCCATCAATGGTGCGGTTTTGTTGTTCGATCATGGAGTTAGTAACATTCTTGACATTCTGGAATGCATCCTCCCATTGTCTGGGTTGAGAGTAGTTTTAGTTTTGATTGTATGGTCTAAATGGTGGCTGAGAGGCTTGAGGAACTTGAGGAATTGGTTGTATTGGTGGAGCTGGAGTCATTCCATTCTATTGGAATCCTTGAGACCATGAAAAATTGGGGTGATCTCTCCATCCAGGATTATATGTGTTGGAGTATGGGTTGTAATTTGATGGCTTCCTCATAACACCTATGGCATTGGCTTGATCTGAATACGACTCATGGTCATGTGGCTCTGTTGATTTGGCAGTCGTTAACGATGCTATTTGTCGAGAGAGCCCTTCAATTATCTCTTTAACTTCTTTAATTCCCGAACTTGACTTGCCAATGTGAACCTCATTCACTCCTTTAATTCTTCTAGTATTCCTGAGAGATTGACTCCGTTGTTGGGAATTATCCGCTTGTCGCTGGAAGAAATCCCAAATCTCTGATGCACTTTTTGACATTAGCTCTCCTCCACTTGTCGCCATTAGCCATTCTTGCACATTTAGCAATAATCCTTCCAAAAAGTATTGGCATTGATGCCATTTCTCGTACCCATGATGTGGACACTTCAAAAGTAGCCCATTGAATCGCTCCCATGCTTCGAAAAACTGCTCGTCTTCTCTCTGTGTGAACTCTGAAATTTCCCTGCGAATAGCATTGGATTTATGCACTGGGAAATATTTATTTAAAAATTTTGTTATCATTTGTTCCCATGTTGTAATGCTATTAGCAGGCAATGTATTGAACCATGAACGAGCTCTATCCTTTAAAGAAAATGGGAATAGTCTAAGTTTAACATCATCTTCTGAAAAATTCTCATATTTAAATGTTTGACAAATTGTATGAAAATCATTCAGATGATTATATGGGTCCTCATTTTCTAGGCCATAGAATGTTGGGAGACAATTTAGCACACTAGGTTTTAATTCAAAACTCCTAGCAGCTACATTTGGGTATCTAATGCATGATGTGCTCAAATTAGCTAAGGGACTGAAGTAGTCCTTAAATGGCCTCTCCTGTGGTTCTGGTTGTTGTAAATCCATTTCAATTTTTTCTTTAAGTGCAATGTGTTTGTGTGTGCGAAGTGTTCCTTCTAATTCAAGGTCTATAGGTTCAAGATTAGGTAATAATGACCTACGACCATGCATGCAAATAAAGAAAATAAATTCAGAACAAAACAAATAAAAAAAAAGAAGAAGGAGAAATTATGATACTAACCTTATTGCGCTATTACAACCTTTCTATGAAAGCACATAAAAAAATATATGTGAAATAAAATAAATAAAATAAAAATAAATTAACAAGATAAATGAAAAATTACAAAGAAAAATAGCTTGAAAATTAAATTACAGAAATTTAAAGAAGAAAAAAAGAAATTCTTACCTAAAAATGTAGATTCACTTCTTTTTTTTTAATTAATTAAGAAAAAAAATTACAAGTAAACAACTAAAATAATAATAATAATACTAATAGTAATAATAATAATAATAAAATTATTTACAAAAAAATTAATTCTACAAATTAAAATACTTACCTCCCCGGCAACGGCGCCAAAAACTTGTTGTGCAAATTTTGTTGAACTCGCAAGCGCACAAATCTATTGTAGAATAGATCAATGGTGTTGAGTGTCGATCCCACGAGGAGGTGGATTTTAATTGTGTGTAGAATTAATTTTATAAATGGGTGATTGGATCTATGGGGAAATTAATTTAAAGGATGCTAGAATTTAAATTGGAATAGCATAATTAAATTGAATTGGGAACTATTGAAATAGAGTGCTTGGGTATCTGGATCCGTATCAACATGCACCATGGGCTAAATATTCCTTATTAATACCAATTAAATCATGAGGGGGGAATCCACACCTCATGAACCACGCTCTAATCAATATGGTGTTAAGGGCTTATCGTGCCAAATAATAATAACCTTATACTAGGGTGCCGGTAAAACCAGGGCAGTAACTAGACAAGATTATTATTATTTGTCGACGAAAAGTCAAAACTTCCACAGAAATTAGAGGGAAAGAGAAAATAAATTTACCAAATAAAGCCCATGACACATGTTGAGACTTCATCTTTAACCCAAGCTTGAAAGAAAATTAGCTACTCATTATTGAACTAGGGGTAAAATGGGAATTTTATTAAAATACGTAGAAAATACAAGATGGAGAGAGAATTACAGAAAAATAAGCTCAAAAATGGATTCAGGGGTATCAAATTAGGGGGGGAGGCCCCCTTTTTATAGATACATTGAGTGAATCATGGCCATCGGATTAAAAATAGTTTGGATGCACAGGATTGCGCCACGTCATCAGTGAACAGTAACACGGTTTGACCACGGGTTTGACCACGCGGTTTGAACAGTAACACGGTTTGCACACGGTTTGAACAGTAACGCGGTCTGAACAGTGTCGTGAACAGTATCCATGAACAAGATGATGTACATGTAATAGTGGGTGCGTGTGACAGTGCCATTTTTCCTTTTATGCTCCTCTTAAGGTTTTCGACTGTCCTGAGTTCAAAAGTGACGTCCGTTTTGCTATCCGAAATCTCGTTCATTGTAAAATGACCATGATACCCCTAAAATACACAAAATACTTAATTAAAACAAAACATATATAATTAAATAACAAGGGACTTAAATAAATAAAATTAGAGATGTTAGTGAGATTTGAAGTGTAAAATGATGAATTTATCCTTTATAAATATACACTTTCTAACACTCAACAATCAGCTTAGATAAAACCCAGACGAGGATCCATTTTCAAAAACTTAGCAGAACTATTCTGATATCTCTGGAAATTTATTAGTGGATTTTTCGAGTTACACTGAAAATCAACCAACCACCTTATCTGACATATCTGGTAATCTAGCAGCTGATCTCACGAGACCACAACAGTTACAAACAAATCCATCATCATCTCCAAATACTCACTCCATGATAACCTGACAAAAAACCAAAAACAATCTTAACCTAGCATTAGAAGCCTTTCAAAACCAACCAACTGAGCCAAAAAATTTAAAATCTGCCCTCAAGAATCCCATATGGGTCATGGCAGTGCAAGAAGAAATTAAGGCTTTGCATGACAATAATACTTGGAATCTTGTTCCTCATCATGCTAACAACAATGTGGTAGGATCAAAATGGGTTGATCGATAAATACAAGGCACGTCTCGTGGCCAAGGGATTCACACAAATCTCAAGAGGGGATTTTGATAAGATCTTCAATCCCCTCGTAAAACCAACCACTATTCGACTAGTTATGGCAATTGTAATGAGTTCAAAATGGCCAATGAAGCAATTAGACGTCAAAAATGCTTTTCTTCATGGCAAATAAAAAGAAACAGTGTATATAGAGTAGCCCCTGGGTTTTAAAAATCCTAGCCTTCTATCCTTTGTCTGCAAACTAAACAAGTCCATTTATGGGCTCAAGCAAGCTCCACGCACCTAGTTTGAATATTTTCTGAAGCATTGTTTTAACTAGGCTTTGTTAGTAGTAAAGCTGATTCATTTTTGTTTATTTTACAAGACAAGGGAATACTCATTCTACTTTTGATAAATGTAGATGATGTTATAATAACAAGAAATAACTCTTCTGTTATTCAATCTATCATCTCAACATTAAGTACACATCTTGCATTAAAAGACCTTGGAACAGTCTGGTATTTTCTTGGGATAGAAATCAAATACTTCCAAAATGGGCTAATTTTATCTCAAACTAAGTATACACAAGATTTACTATCAAAGGCCAAGATGCTTGATTGTACTCCTATGGCAACACCCGTGGCTATAAGAACAACTAAAAATCTTGAAGACAGTAAACATGTGAATGCTAAAAAATATTGAGGCCAAGTGGTAGCTTACAATATTTGACCTTTACATGGCCGGATATAACATATGTTGTAAATAAAGTATGCTAGCGCTTCAATGATCCAACCAAGTCAGGCTTCAAAGCAATAAAAAGGATCGTTCAATATCTCAAAGGATCATTAAACTATGGCATTTGTTTTTTGGAACATTAGTTTATGAATTTAGGATCATTAATGCAACTACAGTATTAAACTATGCAATTTAATAGTTTTCATAATCATTATGCTATTAAAACGCATGGTTTAATAGTCTTTTCAGACTTTAACAAATCCAGGATCTTAAATTGGAACATCTCTTAATAAATTTAGACAAAAATGATATCGTTACTTAGCATTTCTTAAATCCGACTTGTCATGAATATTAATTCTTATTATTGTAAAAAAAAGTTGATAACAAAATTAATGGACAAATCATAATGTTGTCATTGTCTCTAATAATTTATCTAAGATAAAATAAGCAATTCATAAAGCAAACAGTATTTTCAGCAATGAAAAGTAATATATTTCTAATGACAGATAAGCTACTAGGCCTACATGATCAAGCTTCTAGGTAACATCCAAATCCCAACTTGATCTTTAATCGTAATAATAACGGGGACTGGAAGAGTTTTTTTGGTCTTGTTTTCAATAATAATATACTTCATTTGCGTATCATGTGGAATCGTTGTTGAAACTGATGTTGCATTTACCTTTACTTATGTCTATTCTCTAAGTTTTCTAAAAATTTTAACCTGATTTCCTTGCTTTTCAAAGAGTCAGCATTTTACTTTGAAAATAAATTATTACACTATTATAGTAAAACACCTCTATAGTGATGCTCTATTTAAGAGTAGCCTCTATTTAGTCATAAAAAAATCTTGATCCTAATTTGAGATAGTTATATATAAGAATAAATAATAAATAATAAACTTTTTATATCTCATCTTAAAAAATTTACCTGCACATAATAATAATTTTTTGTATCTTACAAAACATATAACTTAGTTTTCTGAAATTATATCTATCTCTATTATCAATGTCTATATATTGAATTTGACATGCTCTATTAATTAATTGTTAATGCAGTGCATATTTTACTTTTATCTCATTTACATTAAGGAGCATTAATTAAGTCAAAGCAATAATCTTTATAACTGCACCTCTATTGAGTTATAACAATCTCTTAACAATAAAATTAATTTAGTCCCAACATTATGGCTGTAGGAACGTTTTACTATATAAAAAGAGATAATGAAATGAGAAAGACGAGTCCAAATCTGACATTTCGACTAGAACATTAAGATTGTAATAACTTCAAATCTATAAGTCAACTCCAGATTGTAACTCAATACCTAAACTTCAAAATTTTGGCAAAAATACGAGGACCTCATCATTGAAAAGGTGATAATTTTGATTTGTCAAGTCAAAAGCTTTGAAACAAGGTATTATAAGCCGAATCCTGAATGCGACGCGAGGACTTATAGGAGTAATCCCGAAGATAAATGAATGGTGTGCTCATCATCGACAACACCCACGAGATTATTCCTTAAGCGCGCTAGTTGAGAGTAGAGTTAGTGCCAATGATTAATATAAGGGAAAAAACCCTTTTATCCCTAGAATTTAATGCAATAGTTCATTTTATCTTTACTTTTCAAATAATAACCTAAAATATCCTTCTATTAACTCACCGTTAGTGTAAAATTGTTAACTAATAATTCATTGAGGGCAAAATAGGACTTTTTATTAAAGTGATATAAACTATATTAAAATAATTTTTTTTACACAATTAAATAATACTACAAAGTATGCAAAATTTATTAATTTTTTCTTAAATGAAATCAACAATGATATAGTTTGATATAGCAATTGAATAATTGCCATAAGGAACAAACTGTAATTAACACAATATCTTTAAATCATAGGAAGAAAAACTCAAAAATCCCACTAATTTTTATGTGCTTGCACGTGCTGAATATTTTTGTTATATTCAACTTAATTCAAGCCATTTTATAGTGCAATTAGAGAGTATACATATATAAATAAGAAAATTGTGATATTTTTGGTACTTAGATCCAGGGTTTATAGGGCTTTTATGCCGTCAAAATAGAAATAAGTGAAAAAAGAATTTCTTGAAATATAATTTTTTTTATCTTTTTTAGTATTTCTTATTTAGTGGAATTAGATAAAATCATTTTTAGTTATATGTCAACTTTTATTTATTTTTCTAATTTTTTCTTTGATAGAAAATCTTTTTTTATTCTTAATGAATTACTAACAAAGGACATTCAACTAACAGTGAGTTAACGGAAGAATGTTTTGGACTATTGCCTAAAAAGTAAGGATGAAATAAGCTATTCCATGAAACCTTAGGGATGAGAAGGGTTTTTTCCTCTTAATATAACTTCAAAGTTGCTCATCTTTTTTTCAATAATTAAATTCACAAATCTACTCGCACTTATATCCAGAGATTAATTAGAAAAAAGATAATTAACAGAATGTTAGGTTTTGTTTGAAAACTAACAATTTCTTTTTATTTGCAAATCATCTAATCGCTTTAAGAATGATGTAAGCATGTATCTCAATGCCAGATTGAAAATATGCTCCGAGTATATTTTTTTCTTGGTAAATTATCATTTTACTACCAAAGTTTTGCTGGCATATTATGTCAATACCAAGGTTTGCCAAAAAGTACATTTTACTACCAAAGTTTTGTGCCGTTATCAATTCACTACCATTCCGTTAAGAAAAAGTTAATGTTTAATGGAAATTGAGTTAAAAGTCAATTTTACCCCCAAGAGTTTGGTAGTAAAATGATAATTCCCCTAAAAATTCGGTAATAAAATAATAATTCCCCTAAAAACTTGGTAATAAAATGATAATTCCCCTAAAAACTTGGTATTAAAATGATAATTTCTTTATCAAATTAACAGACAACTTTACTCTTACAGCTGGAAATATCTTTGATGCCCTTATGACATCAGCAAATTTTTAACGTTGTTAACGGAATGGTAGTGAATTGATAACGGAGCAAAACTTTGATAGTAAAATGCACTTTTCGACAAACTTTGGTATTGACATGATATGTCAGTAAAACTTTGGTGGTAAAATAATAATGTCTCTTTTTTTTTAATACCTTTGCAAATATAATTACTTATAAAAGACTTCAATCATTTCTCTGATGAATACAATTGACGTTTTGTTATTAACGGTGCTTTTTTTTTTAATTTTATTTGACAAAGAGTCAGCAAATTACTATAAGACAAATTATTACATTATTATAAGAAAAAAATACGTTGAAATGAAGCAAAAGAGTCCAAATTCGACACATTTCGACTAGAATACAAAGATCGTAATTGGAGGTAAGTGGAGGTTTATAATAGTTTAGAGGTATTTTGAGAATAATTAAATTATTAGAGGCAACTAAAATTAACCCTAAAATACTTTTCCTTTCAGTTTTAGAAACAAAAACGTTACGATTTTGATTAAAAGTTAACAAAATTTATTTTATTTCTAAATCGTGTACTCACTTTAAGAATGAGATTATGTAATACCTACTCTCATTGCTACATTAAAAATATAATTACTTTTGTTATGTTTTTAATCCAATTATACAATTCATGTAAAACTATGCCAAAAACCTAAATCACTCAATCAAGATTCAAACAAATTAAACCCTATTCAAGAATTGAACCAAAGAACAGCAAGAACAGAACTAAAACTCCGAATCAAAGAACCTCTACTTTTCAAAGTCGTAGGAAAAAATGAAAAATATAATGAAAGAAGCTTAAAGAATTTACCAGACCAAATACTATGCTAATTAAAAAGTTATAAAAGAAGTGATATTAGATCACAAAATGACATTGGGTATCCAAATCTTTTAGGCTTAAAAGGCACAAACAAAAAGCCCAAATTATAAAAAACAACGGTAAGAGGAGGAAGTATACAATATATTAGAGATAATATAATTAATTATTATAAAATGTTACTTTTAATAATTAAATTTAATATAAATATATTAATTTTTTTAAAATAAACAAATATATCCCGCAACATCATTTACTTTTATTACATGACTGATACATTACTTTCTATTTACTGTAGAATTCCTTCGGTGGGCAGTCGCTTTAATCAACTTCCGAAGCCGAAAGCATTCCCGTTGCTTCCAAAACAAAAGTGATTCCTTGTGCGGCAGAGAGACAGAGAGAGAAACGTATACAGTGAAAAGAAAAATGGAGGGTGAATTGAAAGATATGATCGACGATCTCGAATCTCTGAAGCGATCGTTACCTGACTCTTCTCTTCGCGCTTCAATGAATAAGGTACTTTCAATATATCAATTTGGATCTACCATTTTTTTACTTTTTATTTTTTATTTTTTTTTTACAATGTAATGCACAATTATGAGCTGAATTTGATTCACGATCAATATTTATTCATCAACTGATTATTCCGTTTATCTTCGGTTCATATAGTTTGCTGTCAATTGCAATGTATCTTGCGTTGTGTAAAATTCGAAATTCAGTATTTTAATTTTAAAAATAAACAAATAATTAATAATATTTAGATGCAAAATTTCGTTTTTTTTTTGGATCTTCAAATTATGCGAAGGGCTGCTTACAGTGATTAACATGATTTTTATGTGTTTTGCAGCTGGAATTGCGTGTCGAAAATCTCACAAAGATGGCAATGTCTGCAACTGTTCGGCGTTCAAAAGTGAAGGTTTTTGTCTCTTAAATCCATGTCTTGCTTTTTTTCCTTTTTTCTTTTTTTGACTGTTTGTATGATGGTTGGAAGAAGTTTATATTCTGAGACGTGTAGAGTGATTTGGTGGCAGGATATGAGTTCTGAAGTGGTGGATAGCAACCCCTACAGTAGGCTTATGGCACTTCAAAGAATGGGTATTGTGGAGAACTATGAGCGAATACAGGAGTTCTCAGTTGCCATAGTTGTCTGTATTTATCTCCTCTTCCTTCTTAGTTCATTTTTTTCTTCAATTCATGATACATATTGTTGCATTTGATTTCTTTTTTTCTTTTTAGTTTCCCATTTCATGATTACGCTATACTTCATTAAGTGTTGTCTGCTGAATTCTGATGTACTTACTATTTGGTAATCTTCGTGAAATTATAGGGGGTCGGTGGTGTTGGGAGTGTTGCAGCTGAAATGCTCACAAGGTGTGGCATAGGTCGTCTTTTGTTGTATGATTATGACAAAGTGGAGTTAGCCAATATGAATCGGCTATTTTTCCGTCCAGAGCAGGTGTTGATTTACATTTTTTTTTATACTCTTATATACTGTGTATTTAAAGCTATTGTCAATATTGTCATTGTGCAGACCAGAAATTTTTTATTTTTACTTCTATGAAAATCTTGGGTTAAACTCTGTTAGTTTGATTCCATTTCTAGGTTGGTATGACAAAAACCGATGCAGCTGTTCAGACCCTTGCTGACATAAATCCTGATGTTGTTCTTGAGGTAATTTTTTAACAGTAAGTTTATTTTTTGCTGTTTCAACTGTCTTGAAATTGATAATTTTCTAGAGTTTTAGTCCTCTATAATTTTGAGGGATTAACGACTATTTGTCTTCGCCTAGTTTCAGTAATTCATTGGTGTTTATGGGAAATAAATGTGTGGACTATTTCCTGGAACATATTGAGACAGAAGCTTTTCGGTGGGGAGAGGAGGGCATATAAATGTACCCCTAGATATAGATTCAGTGTGTGTAAATAGGAGAGTGAACTAGGAAAAATGTTTTATAATTAATACACTTGTTTTTGGTCCTTGAAAGCTTATCTGAAATCTTTTCCTGCATAGAAACTTATGCTGACCTGTTCATTTTGTTTTTAGAGCTTCACCCTAAACATTACGACCATGGAAGGGTTTGAAACCTTTATGTCAAGTTTAAGAAACAAATCATTTCGCCCTAGTAAAGAAGGTAGCGGAGTGGATCTGGTTTTAAGCTGCGTGGATAACTATGAAGCAAGAATGGCTGTAAACCAGGTAAGGATGTTTGGTGTTTGATTATATTTAGAAATTTAGACATTCTTAGTTTTTGAAATAGTTTTTATAACTGATATTATTATGGATGTGCAGGCTTGCAATGAGTTGAATCAAACATGGATGGAGTCTGGTAAGCAAAGTAGTTCTTGCATCTTTTTCCTTTTATTTAATTGCTAGTGAAGTCACTGCATCTTGTATGTGTGCATGCACATCTGTTAACTATCTTAAAGTTTTGCTGATTGGCAAACATGATGTTGTGAAAAGAAAGGCTGTTGATATTTTCTTCTCAAATGATTTATACATAGATTTCTTTGTACATTCACTTTATTAAAATTGCCGGATTACAGTGCTTGATTTTACTGCATGATGGTAGTACATGTGGAGTGCATAGTATAACATTCATTCATTGAATATCTGGAATTCTATCACAATCAGTTAAGCTGATGCATTATAGCCGGACTTATTGGCAACCATTCAGCCTGAAACTAATTTTTTTGAGATTTAATCATTTTCTGCATGTCACGAATTATTTAAAACCATTTTGTATTGATTCGTATAGCATAAAGAACAAAAAAATAATTTTGAAGTGATTCCCTCCGCTGAAGCTCTGTGAACTCAACTTATGATATGAGCAGTTATAACATTTGGCTTAGTTATTGATAATTTTATCCAAATTTTTATTGTAGGGTCACTTTCTGTGCATCTGTCTGCATGTGGGTAGTTGAATTTTGAGTTGAATTTTGTCTTCTTGTTATTCTAGTTATTTGGAGTTCGATGATCTCTTACATTTAGGTTTTCTTTGTAAAAGGTGGATTTTCTTGTATGCATAATTTGTACTCGACTTGTACCCCTTCGACATATGTCAATGAATTTGATCAATTTACTTACCCAAAGAGAATTCTGAGCAGGTGTGTCCGAGGATGCTGTTTCAGGGCATATACAGCTGCTAATTCCTGGAGAAACTGCTTGTTTTGCTTGTGCACCTCCCTTGGTACTTCTTTTTTTTCATTAAACTAAATTTAGGAGATTGTGGAGCAAATTTTGATTTACCATCAATAAACCTTTTTTAGTTGAGAAATTTCCAAGGCCTGTATATATTCTGTGATTGTTGCACTAAATTATATGAGTTCCAAAACTGTAAAATAAAAACATGGGATTTTACTCTTTTTACAGGTTGTAGCATCTGGAGTTGATGAACGAACACTCAAGCGTGAGGGAGTGTGTGCTGCATCTTTACCTACTACCATGGTAATTTTTACATTCTTCCACCTGCTTTGGCTGCTTTCTTCTGCACAGGAATCTGCACTGTTCTGACTGGTTGTGGGCGGGTTGTTTAAGAAACAGACAATTTTATCATTTGGAGTCAAATGAACTTGTTTGTGTTACTATTCTAATTGTTTGATTATTTACTATTGAAAGTATCTGTAATATTGTTAATGTTTTTCCAGCATTACATTTTGATCAAATTAGTAATGTTACTAACAGACTATGTCCTTATTATCTCACGACTTGCATTGAATTTTTCAGGGAGTTGTTGCTGGGCTACTAGTTCAAAATACACTTAAATATTTGCTAAAATTTGGTCAAGTTTCCTCGTACTTGGTAAGTCCTACATTAGCTTGTCTTTCTCTATGCATCCATACCAGAAGCCTTTTCCAATTCCTCTTGCAGTTGACAACTTGACATGGCTCTAATTGGGTTTAATGATCATGTATGTTATATGTGGTCCAGAAAATAGTAACTATATATTAATTATCCTTAGTTTTGTACATTTTAGCTTTATTTCTTGTTGACAGGGATACAATTCTCTTAAAGATTATTTTCCAACAATGGCAATGAAGCCAAATCCCCAATGCTCAAATGCTGCATGTCTGGAACGACAGGTATCATAAGCAAATGAAGCATTGATTTAGCAGGGGTTGATCTTATAAATCTACATATCCAGGTCATTTGTTTTCTGCATAGATAACAAGAAATGTAATTTACATTGCAGAAAGAATATATTCTGGCAAAGCCAGCAAGGGATGCTGCAGCTAAAGCCAAGATGGAGGCTGAAGCATCATCAGCTACAGAATGTTCTCTTCATGCTGATAATGAATGGAACATAAGGTATAGCTTTATTTCAATATTAACTTTCCAACTTATGAAAGTTGGAAATTAACGTGTCTTTTCCTTGCTGATGTATCTGGAGCTCATATAAATTATGTAAAAGAGGGAAAGGTTGACTTTTTCAATAGGATTGAATTGTAAACTACAAACACTTTCTTTTTGGGGATGAAACTGCAAGTTTTGTCACAAAGTATTATCATCTAGTTCACCAAGTTGACTGATGTCTATGTTTTTTCAGTGTTGTAGATGATAGCAATCCGGATAGTGTAGAAGCCACAAGTGCAGGTACGCTTTATTTTTTTTTTCCTCTTAAATGATTAAAAACGCAGATGCCTTTATGGTTTAGGTTTGCGTAATTGCTTCTGAATTTGGTAAATAGCCTTGTAATTTTCACTTAAAAAGGCTCTTTTCCGTGATCTTTCTTAATATCACAAATGCTAATGTAGAAGGTGCTCGGCAAAACCTTTGTTGATTGACGTCGCTTGTATGTAGTAATAGGTCTCTCTCTCTTTCCCTCCCCCTCCCCCCCACCCCAAACATATGTATCAATCAAAAAGGCTGCTTTCTATGAAAATTTTCAAAATACGAAATCAGTATGATAAAAGTGGCTGGCATATAACCATGGCCCTACACCATTTGTCAAACCTGTTTATCACCGCTAGCAGAAACTCGATAATGGTTTCCTAGTTAGGTTGAAGAATACAGCACTAATGTTGCATTTGTGGATTTCTAGTTGCTTAAAAAATCCAAGAGTGTGACTCCAGAGCCTGGTCAGAAGAACTCTTAGATGTTCAAAATTAAATCATAGAAATAATTGAATAGTAGCAGCAAATGCCTGTGATCTTAAGCTGGCTTTATGTTCCTGTACAATTTTATGCTTCCAGTTCAGTATTTTCACTAAATTGCAGATAAGTGGTTATCGAAATTCAAGTTTCAGTTTATTTTCTTTTGTTGGCTTAGCAACCTCAAAGAGCACATCTGTTAATCTATCAGTTGTCCACCTTTCCTAATCTTCATGTTTTATTCAGATGCTCTTCCGGAAGGTCTTACTCACGAGCTACCAAATGCGGATGATTTTAAAAAGTCTCCAGCTCCTGGACCAACAGATACTTCAATTGATGACCTAGATCGTCTCCGAAAGCAACTTGAAGCCCTCAATGCCGATTAACATTGTACTCTAGCCCATTTCAGGGATTCCAGGTTTCGGTTCAATCTAATCGAGGGCATGCAATCCAACTGTGTTTCAGTGTCTTAACCTCATTTAGGTTTCACCATTTACCTGTACAAATGGGGAGCGGCCAACCCCAAATTTTGTGCTTTTTAGAGCATAGAAACCTGCAGCATGTTTCGGGTTTTGATCTTTCCTTTGTTTTATTTATGCTAGAAAATTATACACCAATCAAAAATATGCATTCCCATTGATCGTTGAATTAATGAACTAGAAGCATGGTATGATAACATTGGACCCAGTTAAATAATGTAAGCCTTAAAACTCATTTACCCAATAACTCAAATAATATTTAGGTCTAAGATTTCCAGCTAAAATCAATAAAAACTAAAAATAAAAATGTTTATCAATAAAAATTAAAAACATAAAATGACAGACAAATAAACCTCCAAGTAGTGACTTTTAAAAGATACAAATAACTCTTGGAAGAAAATGACACAACAAGAACAAACGGCGAAATTGAGTAGTCGATTGCATCTTACAATTGCCAGGTTTGAAGTGTACTCACAGTTACAGATACACGTGCAACAAATATGGGATATGTTATAAGGAACAACAAGCTTCATTAATTCCAGTCATGAAGTAAGAACAGATACCAAGTAAGAATCTACTGCTCCTCGAATGTAATTAAAATTTGTTTCATCTGTGGTTGATGCTTCCTGACCTAGAAGAAGTGTAAATTTACAATAAATACCAAGTTGGAAAAATCACATTAATATAAGTTGATGTGTCCAAAATGACAAAGGTAGGATAAGTTAGTGAAATTAACACAATTCAAGCATTATACATTCAGGATCCATGACAGTCCAGCTTTCACCACATAATGCCACATGTAGCATGTTACTGCAGATCGATGATAAGACCAACAAATGATTAACTCTGATTATGAATTAAACAGCCACTTCTTTAAAACCAGACCAAGCTGATTATACTCAGGTGTCAAGAAGCTAGAAGATAAGTTTTCCAAGAAAAGCCAATATCAAATTTTTGACAGATCTATTCAGAAAAATGAGCAAGCCTTACCTTAACACCAGCCATTGATAGTAGTTTGTGTGAAGCAATGTATGCAACGTCTGAATTATTTAGCCTCTTCTCCACAAAATAAATGACTTCGGAGACACCAGACTGCAAGACAGAAGTATAGCTAAATCCATACAGCACCGAAGTGTAGACAACAAGGAATAATATGCAAAGGGTCAGTTCTGAACAATTTTGCTTTAAAGAACTGTCAACTGTTAATCTTTGAAATAGTGACAAAGAAGAGAATGGGCAACAAACCTGAATAATTATCTTGGCACACTCATTGCATGGGAACATGGTTACATAAAGCCTCTGCAAAGATGTAGTTGAAGTGGTAAGCCCATCAAAAAGGGGGAATCAACCAAACTAGTTGTGTTCTTGCTAAGGAAATTCAAAATACTAGACATGCCAGTGAAAAAAAAAAATGACAAGGAATGTCTACAACAAACCTGTCCAGCAGCTGATGCGTGGTTCGTGTTTAGTATGGCATTAACTTCGGCATGACAAACATAACTGCAGCTGACAATTGAATATATAAGAAACAATACAGAGGAATTGCTAGATCATATAATCATGGACAATCAAAAATACCGGAAAAGTTATAGAATCCAAATTGGTTTATAATGTAAAACTGCCTACTATAGAAAAGTTATTGATGAGGTCACAAACCGCTGTTGGTTGGAGAGGGCAGGGAAGAGGATTTTATCAATGAACTAAAGAGAGATCATTGTATCATTCTAATAAGCTGTAGAAGATTGAAATCAGAAAGTGGAGAGATGACAGCAGAACACTTACGGATATTTTGTCTCCAAAGGATCCCCTATTTTGGATTTCTGAAACAGAAGCGACAAATTTGCAGTTAGCAATTTCTAACTGAAGAAAAGTATTTTAGCTCCATAACTATAATTGGAACTCATTTACTATGAAATACCAACCTTTGCCCATGGAAGCTTGTCATCTGAACAACCCCTTGGAAACCCATTATAGCCAATGCCTAGCCAAAGGAAAATAATCTGAGGCACAAGCCATAATACATGGGACTACCATTCAATTATCATTAGAACCTATAATATTGCAGAGGGAAAGCTGGCCCCAGAGTCAAAGGCGATCAATATATTGGGATTCTTTGAAGGTCTCTAGCTTGCAGGCATTGCACATACAACTTCCATTATTAATCAACTAAAGATAATTTAAGCTCACAGTACATGCATACAGGTTCAATGCAAAAGTTGCCATTAATCCTTCCAAGATACATAATGGATAAAAAAGAAAGCAGCTTCACAGCGAGGGTATCGATGATTGCTACTCGATTTTATTATAAAGTGTTTTATTTCTCCAGTCAAATAACACCTAGCCCGGAACATGAGAACTCACAAAATAATATGACATAGGTATATAATGCATTTTGACTTGCCATGCAAAGAAAGATGGATAATTTACTAATGATGCAAAGAATTAAAATACAATTTTGCAGGCAAAGGACTCACCAAGAATTATACCATCTTGACTCACCAAACATGCTCCAACCTACAGCACAGTCGAAAGCCCACATCAATCCAAAATTAACGCTTCAAAAATCGAAATTATAAATTCCCAATATGAAATATTAATGGGTAAAACCAAGGATCCACATTAATAGTAAAGTAGTGAAAATATGACCTGCCTGTTAGGGTCTTTGGACCTTTCAGCCGATAAAAATGCAACTGCCATGAAATAATCATCCCATGACAAGTATCTGCTCTAAAATCAAATCAAATTAAAAAAAATAACAAATTAGTAATTAAACCCAACACTTTTTTTTAAAAAATAAAGTTCGTAAATTTACTAACCCTTTGCGTTTTGAGGGATCAAAAGGGCTCCTGGAAGAAACTACTTTGGAAGCTACGACACCGTTTTGGGATTGGGATGAATCGATTCGAGAGAGGAGCTTTTTAGGGTTAGAGGAGAAGAAGAAACGAAAAGCAACTGCAGAAGCTAACGCGCCGAGGACAGCGGCTGCTGAAACCAGAGTTAGCTCTCGGGAGTTCATGGAGTTTCAAAGCCGCCCGAGAAATATCGGAGAAAATCTGCCGGGAATTTTATTAATTGCCCTCCATTCTTTGGGAAAAAGAGCGGGAAAATGACGGGGGAAGAGATGGAAGTATGTACATGCGTGGAAAGAGCGCGTGGCCCTTCTAATGGGCAGTGAAATACACCATTGAAAATACTTTTGAAAAAAAAAAACCTTCAATTAAACTTTTGGCCATAATTGGACGCTAGACTCAATTGAATTGGATAGTATTATACAATATCATAGTTAGCTTTGTATTTTATTCACCATAATACATAATTAAATTAGGTTGTAAACCAAATTTTTTTTCTTTTTCAATATTTCGTCAACATCTGACAAGATACAAACTAGCAATATCAATTATTAGAATGAACGGATCAATGGAAAAGAGAGAACGACACCAAACCCCTTGCAGAGAATTGATACCCTTCTTGTGATTTGTTGGTGACTATCTCCTGTGAGCAGCCAAACAGCTTGTAATGATTTGTTGGTGACTAGCTTAGAAGCAGTAGCTGAATCTTCAAAATTGCTGGTGTCAACTTCTTGCATTTTATTAAGTGCTTTATGACAATGTCATTTGTCACACTACGTATCAATTTATACCGATTTATATCCATACAATTAATGGCTCTCATTTCTAGTGGCTTTATAGTATCAATCTACACCAAACACAAACTTATCTGTATCCTGGCCAATTTCCTCAAAAAAATAATAAATGCCAATCAAACGCTTTTCTTTCAAAAAAATCATATTGGATATAGCATCAGACGAAGCTCTATGATATGATTGTAAGTTGTAACTATTTAGTTCTATTCTAAATTCGGCAGATGCACCTGAGTATAAACCAACATTTGCCTAGCTGGTTGGCAAGTTGCAGGAATTTATCGATTTGAAGATGAGAAAATCTGAGGGCTGATTGATCAGCTCTTCCGTGCTTCTTTGGAAGATCAACTGTAAATTTATGAACCACCTCCCGACTTCTGCCGCATAATTTCCCAATAAGATTTCCATTCCCTTCCATAATGATATATCCATACTTGTCATTGTTAGAAAATAATCAATTGATTGTTTAATGACATAGATTCTTGAGGTTGTAAAATTTGATTTTCTCGAATAATTTCTTATATAGAGGGTTCTCCAACATTATCTTAGTTTGTTCTGTCTTAAACAAAGTCAGGAATGAAATCCTGATTAATGCAAATAACATTTATGGGAATATCAACATATTCCTCTTAAAAGATAAAGTCTCTAACTGTATCTTCCCTACAAACTTGATGTCCTCAACGAATCTGGCATTTCCCAACTCAAAAACCGATTCAGTCATGGGATCATAAAACTTGTATCCCCTAAATCTTTCATAGTAACCAATTAAATGATTATTTATCATACTTAAGTCCAAGTTTCTTCTAAGCCTATAAAGCCTCGTCATAGCTAGACATCCACAAACTTGCAAGTGTTTTAAGCTAAGCTTCTTACCATCCAAAGTTTGTAAGGGAGTATGGCAGTTGCTTTAGTTAGAACTTTGTTAAAAATATATGTTGCACTCTTAAGCGCTTCTCCTTAGAGGGAACCTAATAAAATATGATGACAAATCATACTCCTCGTCATATCCTTATTTGTCCTGTTTTGTCTTTCAACAACACCATTCATATTAGACGAACTTGGCATAAAATACTGCAGGATGATACAACATTCCTCTAGAAACTTAGCAAATAGTCCCGGACGTTGTTCATGAACTCTCATATCTACCATAATACTCACTATGACGACTAATTTTGACGCTTTTGCAAATAGTCCTGAACGTTGGTTCTCAACTTCAGTCTTTTAATTTTTGAACATATCCAACAACTATAACTTTTCATGGAGAAGATATACGAAGTTATATCTAAAAAAATTTTCTATGAATGTTACAAAATACTATTGACTATTCCAAGTAACTATAGAAAATAACCCACAAATACCCGTATGTATGAGTTCTAAGACTTCCAAAGTCTTGTTGACTTCAAATTTCTTTTTATTAGTTTATTTTCCTTTTATACAATTAAATAAACATAAAAAAATCTATATAATCTAATAGGTCTACAATTTCATCTAACACAAGTCTCTCTTTTCTCCATCTAGAGATATAACCTAATCTTTTGTAGCAGCCAAAATTTTATTGGTTAATTTTCTCTTTATGTCTTGTGTACTCATTTCTAGGGATTTATTAAATGAAACAATTGTATCAAGTAAATAAAGATTATTATAACCTCACAAAGAACCAAAGCCAATCAATTTTAAATAATAAACTAAATTTTTCGTTCCCAAATAAACAAGAAAAACTAGATTTGTGCAAAGTAGAAATAAAAATCAAATCTCGTCTAAAAGAAGATGCAATAAATTTTTTGTCAAGATCTAAATACAATCCAGTCTTTAATAATAATCCAAATTTTCAATTACTTCAACTTCAACTGTCTTGCCATTGCCAACGTAGATGTGTGTTTCACCATCACTTGACTTTCAGCAATTCAAGCAACCCTATATAGACACACTAGTGCGGATTCTTGCACCAGAATATATTTACCACGTGCATCTAAGTACCCAAGTTAAACTAACCTCTGAATAAACCAAATTAAGAAGCATACTTTTTCTTAGTACGCCATGTGTGATACTTGGTGTAATTCTTTTTTCTTATGCCCTTCGGCTCTACAAAAGAAATAACAAATGTTTTCCGAACCACTCAGGCTCTTTTGCTATTTTTTTGCGATGTTGTATTTACAACTTCCTTATGCTTCTTCCGTTTCTTTCCCTTGTCTTTGTCCTTAGAAGTTGAGGCTAATGAAGCACTTTATGCTTCATCTTATTTCAGCCTTTCCTGTTTATAAACGGAGTGTAATATGAACTCATTCAGAGACCAAGTCTATTTCTAACAGTTATAGCTCATCTTAAACTAGTTAAATTGTGTTGGCAAAAATATTAAAACCAAATGTACCAACAAGTCCTTAGAAAATTCGAGCTTAAATGCTCGCAATTAAAAGCAAAATAAGACATCTCTATAATGTACTCTCTGATATTACCCTAGCCCCTATATCTTATTAAAATTAGACTTGTTAAAAGTTTACCTATTTCAACCTTTTCGTTCTTAACAAATCTTTTTACAGTGTCTGCAGGGAATTCCTTAACTGCAATTATCTTGTCAGACATAGAACCCTTAAATGCTCCAAAATGGCTTTCTTCACAATCATCATACACATTCAGTTTGATTTCTCCCACCTTTCCATATCCTTCTTGTCATCAGAGATACTCTCATCCGTACACTACTAGAAAAATGGGCTACCATGAGAGAGAATATCTGTCATCCGACCCCCCTTACGATAGAGTTTCCATCTGTCATTGTAGCCTCTGTCATAAATCTATGACAACATTTTGGGTGCGTTTGGGATTGAGGTACTGTAGCTTTTAAGCTACAACTGCTGTGGAAAAAAATCTGTGACTATAAAACAAATATTAATAATATGTAGTAACTATAAATTTTAAATAATAATCTTGATAAAATTATTAAAGATATAATAGATTTTCTATTATAAAAGTGAAAATTTATAGTAATATAGCTTCCAAGGTACAGCAGTTAGTGTTTACCAAACACTTCAGTGCTATAATTTAAAAGTTACAGCTGCCCAACCTCAATCTCAAACGCACCCTTTATCTATCACATGTTCCTGTGACAGTGTATATCTATCACGAATATGTTACGAACCAAGCGATGTCGTTTTGCAAGGCTTTTGAGAATTAATTGAAAATTTTAGCAGGTAATTTAAATTATATTGAATTTGGTGAGCTTTTTCAAAATCTTTCATATATTAATGATTCACATTCTCTGTCATGAGATATAAGGTTTTAAAAAATAAAATTATTATTTTTAATTTTAAAATTATAATAATACTAATTAATATTATTTAAATTATAGAATTTTGAAATAGAAATAACAAAAGCCACATTTTAAAATTTGAATTAACTGAAATAGTTACATTTAAATTCATAAAAACTATCAAATACCATATATCACCATATACTAAAAATTTCAATTACTTGAAACTTCCAAGAAATAGTATCATCAAAATACATGGTGAATCAAATCCGTAACAATAGCTCATAAATTCTCTATAATTTCAATCACTGCCCCATCATTAGAAAAACAATTAATCCGTAAAAAGAACACTGATAGTAAATTCTCAAGAGCCACCAACACACCTGAAACACCTATTACATTTAGATGAGTTCTAGAAGAATATGTATTAGTGTATTGGCCACTTACAATTAACCCAATTCATGATAAAGTATTTTTCCAAGATTACAAATTAATTAATGCACAACATCTAATAACATAATACCTCTGTTACATAATTAAATAAAATCCATCAAAATTTTATCCTCTTCTCTTGATTCCCCTATTCTCCTAAAGTTTCACCATCCTTTTCTTTATTTCTACTCTTTTTTTTTTATCTTCTCTTTATTCTTCTTACACTGTACTTGTTCAAATTTGTTTATCAATCTAAGTTCTAAAACACATCTATTACATTGAGACTCCAAGCAACGCAAATCCATGTAACTTGTTCATTAGGGCAAGACAATCTTGGCTAAGAAGCAACATGTGGAAGTATTTCAAAATGACTAGAGAAAGACTTGCTCTAGAACTATGAAAATTAGCATATAAAACAAAATAGAAAAACACTAAATAAACAAACCACCCAAAGATTTCATCACATAAAGCAAAGGCAAATTATGTGAGATTTCATCACATGAAGCAAGGGCAAAATTATTATCACATCCCGCTTCACACAACTCATTACATACCGTACCTCAAGGCATTACCTCAAGAACAGCAAATACTCTGAAAAATCACGGATATCATTTGGCCTGGAATGATTAGTAGAAACAAAAATGATAACAAATTGTTGTAGCAACGATATCAGTGGAATGATCTAACACAACACATCCAATCTGTAATAGCAATGGAATAAGATCCCATACCCAAGGAAGACAACATGGCCAAATCTAATGACCAATCTTGGCTTTTCCTCCAACATGCTCCAATGAAAACGGCTGAAGATGGACAAAAGAAGGAAAGCAAGTATCATCATCTGAGCCAACAGCAAGCCACCTGTATGCGGTAATATCTACATACACAATTTTCGCACCCATGTCTGCATTATGCCTGGGTGATCCCAAGTTTAATGCACAGGCATCACCGACAGTGGAGATGCCATTAAGGGGTACTCTGAATGTCGTTTATATAGTGGAATGTAAGCCATGGTGATAATATTAAATTCGCACTACCTTAAACCAAACCAGGAATAATTAGTATGTACATAATCTTGTGAAATGAAATCACTATTGCCTGATGAACAAGCAACAAAAATACTAAGGAAAAATGAATGAGACAGATCAGAAACCCGAGATCAAACTAAAACAAGCATTCTATAGAAATTTAGAAAAAGAAGAATAAATGTAAAAGATATCTGATAGGCTAGTTATGAAAAATGGAAAGAAAACTAAATGAAATTACTTATGCATCATTTATGATAACATTTGATACAAACGAATTAACTCGATATAAAATTAACACAGTTAAATAGCAAAGATTAAGTTATTCACCCAGATAATTTTATCTTATTAGCGAGACTAACGAATAGCACAACTGAAGTGAAAATATAATAAATTGAAGAAGAAAATTCATTAATTTTATTTCATTAAAAGTAAGTCAAATCAAAACCACATATACCTCTAAATTTGGTTAACTTGTCACTAAGGAAATTATTCAGTGTGCCAACAACATTGAAAGAAAGACGGGGCAGAGCATCTAGATTGCTGTAATTGCTCGTGCCTGACCAACAACATCTCTATTCTTCTCTAATTGATAATATTTGATAAATCAAAACAGCCATGTAAGATTGTTATCCAGTTAATTAAGTAAACAATGTTAAAAGTTTTTATTGTCACCATCTACTCAATAAGGAACAATAAAGAAGTAAAAATAGAGAATCCATCACCCCACACTTAAAAAATTTCTCTCACTTTCTCGCCAGCCAAGCACTTCTTTTCCTTCCTCAAAACCTCGTCTTACCAGTTAAAACTCACTAAATTTCAGCTTGAATTCTGCCAAAATTTTACCCTAAGTCGAAGACGTAGCAGCTAACTCGTTGTCTCTTTTTCACATCGCCAACTCCTCTAGTACAATCTTCTCCAATCCGACTCTATGTCAATAGCACGCTACCACTCACGTGTCACAGAATCGTTCCACGAAGGCCATAAAGCGAAGTCATTGCCACGTTAGTCCACGAACTCGAAGTCAGTCCCTTAAGGCCATGGAGCGGCTTTATTTTTTTCTTCATTTTAGGGATTTTGAGAAATTTATGGTGATTGTTGTCTCTTTAAAAAAAAAGAACTAATCACTTATCTCTCATGAAAGAAGTCAGTAACAGTGGCTCGAACTTGAAGAAAATCGGCTGTTCAAGCTATAAAATCTTAGTTAAAGAAAACAAACAAAGGGAAATGGGAATAGCCAGCAACCTATGGACTGGGGATGAAGATGACAACAAAGATAAACAACAGCAATTTGTTGTTGGCAAGTGTGATGGTGTATTTTTGTGTGATTCTGTTTGGATGTAGAAATTAGGGTTTTCTGTGTGAAGTTCAAAGGAGTGTCCAACACTTAGAATTTTTTTTAAAGGCTTAAAGACACGGTGTTGTTCAATGCCCAAATTGACCAATCTTAAACTCACTGTTTCATTACTATATTACTATGCTATCATGTGCAAGTGACAGATAAAGAAACTATCACAAATCTATCATGCCTTGTTGATATATGAAAATTCTATCATGTGTGTGTCATATTTTTGTGATAAATGACTAATTTTCTGGTATCTATCACAAAAAGTCTGTCATAGTAGCCTGTTTTTCTAGTAGTGGTAAGAAGTGAGGGACAATTAACGCTAAACATAAAGTCGAGATCCATGATTGTTAAAACTATTAAAAAGTTCTCCTCCTTGACATGAAGTTAGAGCCATTCAGTATAAGAATACAATTGATATTGGCAGTAATATTGCTATGGGTCTTAGCTGAATTAGAGAACAACAAACAAATAAAATAAACTCATATAAGTCTCAAAAATAAAAAAAAATTCAAATAAAAAAAATTCAAATAAAAATGAACCCCACCTCAAGATACTGGACACTCTATTAACATTTTATCTTTGGACAAAATATCACGTTATAAATCTTGGTGTAGTAATCAAATGCTAATCTGCCTTTGGTCTGATTTATTGTTAACATGTCCCTACTGAAACAAAGCTTGACAATGACGGTTTTTTTACCATCATGAACTAAAGATGAAGGTTAACCAACCGTTATTGAAGCTTGTGTCAAGAAATTATCAATGATGGATTTTTTATGTCATGAATTTTATGATGTATTACCCATTATGAAAATGTCATTGACATATGAATATTGTCTGTCATTATTTTTTCCATGTGTGGCTAATATTTGTCATAAAAAAGTAGATTTTTTTATTAAAATAATTAATTAAATTAATATAAAATAATATAAATTAAAAGTTTAATTTGGCTAGAATTGAATTATAATCTTAAATAAATAGCTTGGTAGGAATTAAAGTTCTTTAACTTTTTTTTGCGCCAATTTTAAATTTTTATGCCAATCATTATTATATATTAATATTATTGAATTTATTTCCGCACAGACGCTGATGTATATATATATAATATTAAATTTAAATAAATATAAATTGCTAAAAAAATAAAATTGGGCAAAAGTCATCAATAATTGAGAATCTAATTATCACTCTAAACATTGATCTCAATTATCATTTATAAAGTAAAACCTAAAGTACTAAACTGTTTCCAGCAAACTAAAAAAATATAGAAATTTAAACACCAAATTCTACTATTAATAATTTTCAGCAAGTCTACAAATCCACAATATGAACACCTGGAGTTATGTCTAGCAAGTTAATGAACCTAGAAATCTAAATGATCATCAACACATGCAAGATGCAAAATCAATTATAATTGCAAGCTAAGATGAAACATTAATGCTACTTAACCACTAGCTCAATAATCACAACAACCTTTCAAAGCAAATTAACCATTAAGCAATGTTCAAAGCAAACATTCCACAGCAAATTAACCAGCAAGCAATGTTCAAGACACTCTCATGACATGTTCTAGTGTTTGAAGCCCAATAAGCTCAGCATCTAAATGACTAGTTGCCATACTCTACAAGACTATATGAAATAGTCGACTTTATAATGCGTTCTAAGTTCATCTACTTCTAATTCATATAGAACATTTTTTATTCGATCTTTTAATAGAATATTCACTATGACCTCTAATATGAGCCTTGTTCCCTATAAATAATATAAAGTCCTTGTATTTTAATATGATGTAATTTTTTTTTTTTTGCGCCTTAATGCCTATAACTATCTAATAATTTAATTGATATTCACATCATCATAATCAAACAAAAAGCTGGCAATATCTTAAAATCAATTTTCAAAGGTAAAATGTTGAGGATAATGCTAGGACTAACCTGAGATAAGCAACATCTTTGCCCTCGGCTGAGAGAATGCTACTAATTGCCTTTGGAATACCCAGAAATGTAGGATCAATATTCATGATTGATTTTATGTGCTTGGCACACCAACTTAGACCACCACTGCCTCTGATGGGAAGAGATGTGTAACCCATCTAAGGAAGTGTAGAAAATAGATAACCCCCATGCAATAGGGCACCACTACTACTTTCTTTTAGCCATTGGTTACATACAAAAGCTCAATTTTACTCTTCAATCTACTGAGAGCTTGGTCCCTAATATATTTGATAGTTAGAATATATTAGTGGAAAATCATTTGAAAATTATTACATCTATGTATCTATGCTTTGAACTTTATAAAAATTGGCTATGGCATTTCAGTAACAATATGCATTGCGAAAACTGTATAGTAACTAAAGGAAGGCTTTAAGACCTATCTTTTTTTCTTTAGCATTTAAAAGCCAGAAGAATCATAAAACTAGCACTCATTGAGAAAACAAGTATTCTCTAGAGAAAAAGGAAAACAAATAAAGGCTCTAGAATTCTAGAAAATCTTATATGTGTAAATCTTTGAAATGGGAGAATTTAGATGGAGTATTGATACTTGGTCCTATTGAAAAGTTTATTCTTTCTCTATAATGGCTTTTTCTCTCAATGTCATTTGAGACTATTAGTAAATGAACATGATCAATAATGCTGCAATAACTCTACATCAAGAGGCAGAGGAGCATTAAAGTTGAGTGTTCACTCTTTGATGCCTAAGTATTCTAAAATGATAGCCGCCGATCATATGAAGCTACACAAATTCTTCCCCTCATATCCAATTTTTGCCAAATTTTCTATTAGAAAAGCTGATAGAAAATACTCAAGAGTAAAATATTCAGCTGCAGCCAGCTCTGGAACTACGCAAATTCATATCCCTAGTGGATCAAGGGCAGTCTCATGGTGCAATAATAAGTGCTCTAACCAACAAAAAGGCCTATAAATACCACACAACTCTCACATTGATCAAGAAATCCAAATGCATTTTCAAGTACCAAGTCAACAAAAATCCTAATCGAAATGCCCGAAAATGACATCAAGAACCCAAATGATTTCACAAATTCAACAAAATCTAAAATCATGTCATTGACAATAGAGGATTTCACCCATTCAATGCAAAGGCCTAATACAAGATCACAAAACGAGTCATACTACTTATCCAACATAATCCAAAAATTTTTAAATGTGACATAAATGCAATTACGTTGTACAGCAAAAAGGCCTAGAAACCTATATTCTCATTAATTGACAGATAGATATATGTAAGTCAATTATGAAATTTCAATAACCTTTTGAATATTTCAGTGAAGCTACCACCCTAAAGTCGCTTGCGATACAAGCCTTCAGAACAGGCTTGCCCTCGCAGAGCTCTAGGCCACCAGTCATAATGCGAAGCACCAAAACCACAGGATACAGACCAGTCAAGTCCTCGAACTTGAGCTTCACTCCATGTGATTACGGGACCTAAAATTCGGCATTGTGCCCAAAAAAAATTATACAAGAAAAGAAAACACATATGGTTTCAATGATTACGCCATATTAATAGGAAATTAGGATTTAATGAAAACCTAGGTTCTCAATACCTCACGAACGACTTCGCCCTCTTGTTCAATTGAACAATGATGGTTGATTTTCAATAAGAGCTGTTGATAGGATTCTAGGGTTTTGATTAGAGAATTAAAAGAGAATAAATAAAGAATTTAAGAATTTGAAGAGAAGGGAGAAGAATTAATAGGAATTAGAATTAATTTTATTATTTACCTTCCAAAAACATAATAAGAACCACTTATTTATAGTAGTTCAAGACAATCCTAATTGTAATTTAATAAGGACTTTAATTGAAATAAGAAAACCTAATACTAATAGGAAAGAAATTAAAACAAGCAATTAAAATAAAATAAACTATTAAGGACTTCACATTCCCCGCCCCTTAAAATAGGCTTGTCTGCAAGCCTTTTACCCAGTCTCAATAACTGAGATCTTCCAATCCGAATGATGGTTAGGTAGTTTTTGAGGGTTGTGAAGAGGTATATCACCATCTAAAAGCAATAGTTAAGGTTTTTTGCAGCGATGCCCATGCTTGAATTGCTTTTCACAATTGCAACAAAGCTCGTTAGAACGTCTTTCCGCATGCTCAGCTGAGGATAAACATTTGACATTATTAGATAAGGTAGAGGGAACCGGTCCTAATAAAGAGAGTGCTGATGGAGTAGGAGTCGACTGTAATTGTGGGATTGGATCTTGGATGGCAGGAACGGAGGAACAATTGCCTTTTAAAGTAATTTCTTTTTCCTGAAATCTAGCAAGTTCAAAAGTTTGTAGGAGACTAACAGGTTTGAATAGTTGTACACCAGCCTTGATATCTTTACATAACCCAGAGAGGAAACAACTAATGAAGAAAGACTCACCTAAATTGCTAGTCTGGTCAGCCAACTTTTCAAATTGTCATTGATAGCCAAGAACAGTCCCCGTTTGACGTAGTTTGGTAAGACTGCCAATTGCATCATTCTCTTATAATGTCCCAAATCGAGTAGTCAAAGCCCGTTTAAATTGTGCCCAAGTCATTTCACCCATAGTCTGCTCTAGCCAATGAAACCAAGGTACAACATTACCATTAAGATGGCCAATAGCTAAAGACAATAAGTCAACATCTTATAATCCAGTAAGACGTCGATATTGCTCACATTGAAAAATCCATCTGGTCGGATTGTCACCATGAAAAATAGAAAAGTCAAGTCTTATGTTATGAGCTTGCATGAGAGCACTTCCAATGCGTTTAGCAGGTTCAAGAGGTGGTTGGGCAGCAATTACCATTTGAGGAGCAGAGGTCCCTCCAGTAAATATATCAACCTGTCGTTGATCAGTAGTTGGTTGTTTGCCTTTTCGCAGCTGGCTCAATTGCTGAAGGATGCCGTGCATGAGTTCCTACAAATCATTATTCTGCTTGGTTAAGGCCGTAACCTTTTCATCAATGGCTGTACATTTGTCATGGAATTGTTGAGACAACTGCTCAACTTTGCTTTCAAGCTCCTTAACAGTTATGATGCCTAAAAAAAATTTGAAGAAAATTCATGTTTGGTTGAAAATTTTAGATGCTGGAAAAAGTTTGGAGGGTGGGCCGGGTTGAAGTCTTCAAAAGCCAAGAAATATTGGCAAAAGGTGGGTTGCTGGTTTTTTTTTTTCTTAAATAGTGAACGGAAAAATAAAAATTGGTAGCAGGAAAGATGTGCTCTGATACCAGATTATAGGATTCTAGGGTTTTGATTAGAGAATTAAGAGAGAATAGATGAAGAATTTAAGAATTTAAAGATAAGGGAGAAGAATGAATAGGAATTAGAATTAATTTTATTACTTGCCTTCCAAAAACATAATAAGAACCACTTATTTATAGTAGTTCAAGACAATCCTTATTGCAATTTAATAAGGACTTTAATTGAAATAAGAAAACCTAATAATAATAGGAAAGAAATTAAAACAAGCAATTAAAATAAAATAAATTATTATGGTCTTAACAGCTGTTAGTGAAGTGAGAGGTTGAGGTCTTTGACTTCTTTGATGGCTAATTTGAGGGTTAAACTTGTGACTACAGTTTCTTTTTTTTTTTTAATAGTTGTAAGCAGTAATGGCGGTTATGAGTGATCTTTTTATTCAGTAGTGAGGGTGCCTATGGAGGTTAGGCTAAGAGATCAAGACGGCAACTATGAGGGTTAGGGCTGAGAAACTGGCCAGTGACCAGTGACTAATGGTGGATGTGACTAGTTTGGTAAGTAACAGTTGTCTTTGAAAGTGCTTCAGTGTCTATGAGAGTGTTGCACAGCAGATTCAGATTCGATTGTTCATTAAACGAAATGAAATCTCAGTATTCAAATTCGATTGGATTATTAAACCAATATTTGGTTGATTTGTTTAATTCATTTAGTAAAATTAATGCAAGAATAAATTTGAGTTTGAATTTATTTACTATTCAGTGTCCATAAGGTGCCTATAACGAATCGAATTGAATATGAATTTATTTATAAAATATAATTAATAAAAAATTGAGTATAATAAAATATAAAAAACCATAAATTTAACATCCTACAAAACACAAACTTCTTATCATTTATAATTACTATATTAGTCTGTAAACTTTAAAAAAATTTCATATATATTTAAGGATAAACAAGTAATTTAATTAAACAAATAATAAACGAATTTTAAATGAATTAATCATATTCTTTCTTTTATGACCCATATATTAAATGAATCATAAACGAATAAACGAATCAATGTCCTCAAACTTGCACTCGATTTGTTTAATTAGCGAATCAAATAGATTCATCTATTTATTAAATAAAGGGAAATTATCATTTTACTACCAAAGTTTTACTGATATATCATATCAGTACCAAAGTTTGCCAAAAAGTGCATTTTACTACCAATGTTTTGTGCCGTTATAAATTCACTACCATTCCATTAATAAAATATTAATGTTTAACGAAAATTGAGTTAAAAGTCGATTTTACCCCCAAGAGTTTGGTAGTAAAATGATAATTCCCCTAAAAGTTCGATAGTAAAATGATAATTTATCTATCAAATTAATAAACAATTTTACTCTTATAACTGGAAATGTCTTTGATGCCCTTATGACATCAGCAAATTTTTAACATTGTTAATAGAATGGTAGTGAACTGATAACGGCGCAAAAATTTAGTAGTAAAATACACTTTTCGGCAAACCTTAGTACCAACATAATATGTCAGTAAAACTTTGGTAGTAAAATGATAATATCCCTTAAATAAATAATTTTTTTCAAACTCAAATCCACTTAATTCGCATCAAATTGAATCGCATAAACAAATCCTAACCCAAATTGCCACCATTATATGCAAGTGAGAAAAAGTTGTTCATTCCAAATACATAAGAAGACAATGAAATGAAATGCGAAAATTTTTTAAGTGTTGCAACTTTTTGTCTTTAAAAGCATAACACTTGGATGACACCAGCTGTTTTTTAATAATTACAAAAATAAAAGTATTTGGTTAATTGCATTTTTACAAATAAAAATATTTTAGGGATATTAAAAAATAAATAAATCAATTTTAAACCGATGTCGATTAAACCCATGACTGATGCTTGTTATTTTTTATAAATGACTAAAAAAATAAAAATTGAAAATGACATGTTTCTAACAATAATAAATGACATAAATATACGAGTCACAAAAATGTCATAACAGCTTGATAAAAATATATTAGTATGACGATACTACCATGGGAAATCGATATGTATCATAAATTTTTTATCATAAAGACGCATGCTTTAGTATAGTGTAAAACCAAATAACGTCACACATTTATTACTGCAGGTACACCTGCAGTTCTGTTAAATATGGACCTTTGTTTGGACTTATCAGTATTCATATAAATTACATACAAACAACCATTTATATTTCAAAACAAATTAATTTCCATAAGAGGTTATTTTAGCAACATGTTGCTTCAATTAATTCATCTAAAAAAATATAAATATTCCAATATTTGAATTAAAAAAGATTTTGTTAGAGTCAATGGTCAAAAGTTAATGGTCAGTGATCAATTGTTGACCAGATCAGGGCTGGATCAGATTGGTCAACCCAACCCGGATCCTAAACTAGCCTCTTTTCTTCAAACATTGCTTTCTAATTCGTGGCCTAATGATGTGCCTTGTCCGATCGAAAACCATTCCCTTTTTTCCTTTCTTAATAGGCCTACTTTTACTCAAGTTGCTACCATCTCCTTGCTTTATGGAGCTACCATTTCTCGGGTTAAAGTCATAGCAATCGTTGGGTACAAATCTTAAAAATCGAATTTCCCAAATCTTAAAAACTGAATCCCTAAAATTTTGTAATCCTTTATTCTAGAAAACAATCAATAATCGTTCAATTCTTAATGATTCAACATGCAGAGGCTTTCATACCAATTATTAAAAAATAATCCTTTTGTGAAAATCATCATCTAAATCCAAGAACATTCATTTTTTATCATCAAGAATCAATAATCAATATGGAAAAGTACTTAAATTCATTACTGAACAATCGCTTATAGGAGCCCTATAGTTTATCTTCTAAATCAATATGTTTTTCTAGAAAAAATTTTAACCTTCTCTTAGTCCGTGTTACTATATCTGATTATAGGATATAAAGTGTATATATATATAATGTTACTATATAGATAATTTTCGTGTTATCTTTTGGTATTTCTATTTTAGTCCGTCATAAAAATAAAAATTACCCTTAAGTTTTTACACATTAAAAGGCGTACACCCGATTTAATACATTAAAGATGAAATTATCAAAAACCTTAATAGATCATTTTTAATTAAGCTTAACCTTATATGGTAGTTCGCAATATAATTATTCACATATAAGACCAACTTTAGATTAAAGATCCAATAGTCATCACATTCGAGAAAACAATTGATGGCTTTCTACACGGAAAATATATTGTCACAAATGTGCAAAGAATAAGGATGACAAAAATCTTTATGGCGATAGGACCCCTCGGGGAGGGTATGAAGACAATTTTATACCTATTATTTTATTCGAGGAAGGGACAGGATGAGCTTGAATCCCCATCCCCTCCCAAATTCCCTATATTAAATATTAGTATAAATAACAAATATCAAAATATTTATACAAATATATTATGATATTTTTTGGCCTAGTTAACAAATTATAGTCCTGAATTACTATTTGACCAAGTTTTATTCAAAACTCCTTGGGCCAAAATTTTTATTTTAAATTTTTAGCTAATAAAACAAAAACTAAAGCAAAAGTTAAAGCAATAACATCCAAACTTTACTAAGATATATTGTCAAACTTTACTTTTATTTAAATTTTTTATTTTGATAGATTGAATCAAATTTAGAAACTAAAAACGCATTGGTTATTTACGATTTTTTTAGATTAGGGGCCCTTGATATCCCCTTTTACTATTTGAGAAGGTGGTGGGGATCTCTTTAAGCAATTCTAATGAAGACGGGGAGGGGATTGAGACATATGCAAAATATTGGGGATGGGTACGAGAATATCAGTCCCCTTCCCTACCCTCCTCATTGCCATTCCTAGTAGAGAAGAACTTATGGTTTAAAAGGCAAAAGATCATAAACAAACCTCTTATCTCCATCTTATTTATATATGTTCCGGGAAACAGAACAAGTCCATTGCTGGGAACATTTTTGTAAATCTTAAGCCTTGACTAAGCAAAATTGATTGTTGCTTGAACAAATTGGTAACTCAATCCCTTCTTAATCTTTGCAAAATTCGGATATCCTCCCCGAGCATCTTGGTACCTCAATGTTCAAGTCAATCTCCCTGACTGTTTTTCCATTGCAATATATGAAAACTAGGAAATAGTAAACATGTGCATAATCAAAACTTACATCTATAACATGTTGATTTCTATTTCATTATAATAAAAACTGTTACGCTATAGAAATTTATACAATGTTTTGAACATCTATAGAGAACACTGATAAAATATTCTGAACATTTATCAAACATCATTTCTTTTGGAGAAGATGCTAAGACATAAAAAGAATGCATAACTGTTTTAGCTTGAAAGATAACAATACACTAAAGCATCTATCATATGTCCAGAAAGCACTACCAATAGCATATGCCAAGTAGATTTTACTATAAATTCGAAATCTTCAACCACAATTGCTTGATACAAATTTTAGTATGTATAGACACTATAATGCTTGACCAGTAGACTAGATTGAACCAATTACTTGGATAAATCAATTACTGCTAAAATAGAATAGCAATCAATTAACTAAAAATAATTCAATTTCACGTAGCTACAAAGAAACTCATATGTCTAGTTCAAGATGACATGTTCTTAAGATTGATAGAAATTAGGATTTTTATCATTTCAATGCTTCAAGAATTTGTAAAATATTAAATTACTATGAGAATAATTGTTCTGTATCATTGTTACTATTATAATTTTGCAAAACCTTTCATTTTACTACTTTTCTGATAGGACTGTTAGTTGACCAATTGATTGGTAAAATACTAATTTTATCCTATATGGTAAAATACACAAATAAAGATATCAAATAATAGATATAAAATTATTTTATGCACTTAAATTGTTAAATAATAGTTTTAACTATGAATTTATGAAAAATCCTAGATTTATTATAACTATAAAAGTAATGATTTCAAAAAATACTTGCAGAATAATCTATTCTATAAAAAAAAGAAAACTTAAAATGGAAGTGTTGATTCTGTAGATAAGCTTTAAGTGTTTTTTTGTTTCCAGAATATATTGTGTGTGTTTTTTTCCTTAATATTGATGAGATTAAGAATAAAACTATCACAAGTACATGGGATGAGGCATATTCAGATCCTATTCAAGTTCCTTTCGGATCCGTTACAAGAGCTCAAGCAAAGAAATTCAAAGAAGTGTTTAATGGATTGATTCAAGCAACTTGGGTTCAATCAAATTCGTGGAGGCTCGTTGAAAGAATCGCACATGATAAATGCATGATTTAGACTCTTTAAGTTTCCAAATAATCACTTCCATGAAATAGGGAGTTGGCTTGCACATTATAGCGGGAAAATATATTATTTTCCTTTTTCAGATACTTTTCCTTTTCTTGAGGAGGATATTAGGGCAATAAATCAGTTATTTCTATTTTAATCGCCTAGTTTCCATTTAATTGATGTAAGACTTTTAAGCCAATTAGGATCCTTATTTGACTTAGATTCTTTGCTATTAGGGAAGATTCAAATTCATATTTTTTTTTTGTTTAGGATTTATTTCTAAAAATTCTTGTAACCAACCCTATATAATGTACTCGTATCCAATAAATAAGGGGAAGTTTTTGATGCAATTGGTGAGAGGGTTAATTCTCTTTAGTTCTTTACAAACTCTTTAAACTTATAGATTTTTATGGTGTTCGAACTTTTGACTTATCAATCAGACCATCTGTTGAGTGTTAGAAAGTGTATATTTATAAAAGAGAAAATCGTCATTTTACACTTTAAGTCTTAATAACATTCCTACTTTTATGTATTTAAGTCCCTTGTGATTTAATTATGTGCGTTTCGTTTTAATTAAGTATTTCATGTATTTTAGGGGTACCATGGTCATTTCACAATGAACGACAGATCAAACAGTAAAAAGGACATCACTTTTGAACTCAAGATAGTCAAAAACCTTAGGAGGAGTATAAAAGGAAAATGATGCTGTTCATATGTACGGTGCTATTCACGTATACGGTACCGTTCTTATTACTGTTCATGACACTATTTACATAAATGGAATGATGATGTGGCATTGACCGATGAGTTGTCACGATCCTATTGGACTAAAATTCTTATGTACTGTTGATCGGTGACGTAGCAGTATGTTAGTGGACCAAGAACTAGGGATAAAATTCTTATGTACTGTTGAAGGTGAAGTCTCAACATGTTCCATGGGCTTTGTTTGGTAAATTTATTTTCTCTTTCCATCTAATTTTTGTGGATGTTTTGACTTTTCGTTGACAGATAGTAATAATCTTGTCTAGGTACTGCTCTGGTTTAACCAGCTCCCTAGTACAAGGTTATTGCTATTTGACACGATAAGCCCTTAGCACCATATTGAGTGGAATATGGTTCATGAGGAATAGAAACCCCCCTCTTGATTTAATTGGCATTAATAACGAATATTTATCCCACGGAGCATGTTGATGCAGATCCAGATACCCAAGCACTTCAATTATAATAGTTTCCACTTTAATTTAATTCTGCCATTCTAATTTAAAATTTAGAATATTCCAAACATTTTCACCACAAATCTAACCACCCACTTAGAAAGTTAATTCTACATACAATTAAAATCTACCTCCTCGTGGGATCGACGCTCGTCACCATTAATCTATTCTATAATAGATTTGCGCACTTGCGAGTTTAATAAAATTTGTACAACACCATCCATAGCTGATTTGGTGTCTTTACATACCAAGGTTCGTGCTTTCAATAAGCATTGGATCGAGGTTCCATTTTATTCCTGGTTTAGATTCGATCTTGGGAACTAAATTGATTAGGTTCGCGTCAATTCTTGACAGGGTTCGTATCATTTGGTATCAAACCCTAGGCACCAAGGCCAGATCCATCTATCTTTGTCGTTTTTCATTCTTGTTTGAATTTTTCATCCTTGCTCTAGTATCTATAATAAAAAAAATGTTGTGAACAATATTTGCATGAACAGTGCCGCGTGAACAATATTTATATGAACAGTACCACGTGAATAATATTTTTAAGGTTTCATTTTTAAATCAATTTTGCATCCTTGTGGTTTAATTCTCCTTAAATGTATAAGTTTTACCTATTCATTTTTCTAAAAAAAAAAAAGAGAATCTCCAACCCCCTCTTAAAATCTTTCATTTTTTTTCATTATTTATGTTTTGAAAATCTAAAACAGATTTTACCCTATAGGTGAAAATTTTGCCCAAAATCAAAACTCGACTTTTGTACACACTGCCTTCTTACTGTGCAAATTAAATTTTCCTTAATGTAATCTTTGTGAATTGTTGCTGAAATCTTGATATTAGTTTGATTAGTTTGATGAGAATCGAGTGAGAATTGCTAAGGGTGGAAAAAGTCAAGAGAGTGTGAGTGTATAAGAGAGTAAAAGCCAATTAATTTGAGTGAAACACGTAAGGATTATTTCTAACTTTCTTTTGTAGATGTTATGTATGTTTCACAACCTAGAACAAAACAAATAAGGAGGATTAATCCCCAACTACTCAGAATTTTATAAATTCAAGCATTGATGGGAGAGATGAGAAGGATGATGAGGGCTGAATTAGAGCTCATACACGAGCGTTTGGATCAGGTGGAGAACACACGTGTAGGGCAGCCACAACTCGTTCCTCAAGCACGTAGGAGAGAAATAGCTCAACTAGAAGAGAGATTGATGACTATTATAGGGCTGAGTATGATGAAAGGGAGGACTTAGTGGGTAGCTATATGAGAGATGGACGAGGTCGGAGAGCTAGGAATAAAGATGATGGATTGAGTGACATAAAGATAAAGATTTTATCTTTTCAACAAAAATCCTACCCAAAAGCATACCTTGAATGAGAGAAGAAAATAGAGTTCATATTTGACTGCCACAATTATTCAGAGGTAAAAAAGGTAAAATTAATTGTGATTGAGTTTTTTGACAATCCTATTACTTGGTGAGATCAGCTTGTTATAAGTAGGAAGCAAAATGGGGAACATCCAATTGAGACATGGGATTAAATGAAATCATTGATGAGAAAACATTTTTTACCTAACCACTATTATCGAGACTTGTACCAAAAATTATAACGTCTTACACAGGGTAGCCGAAGCATGGAGGATTATTATAAAGAAATGGAAATTGCCGTGATTAGAGCAAATGTAGAGGAGGTTAGAGAAGCTACCATGCTACGATTCTTAAATTGTCTTAATCGAGAGATTGCGGATAAGATTGAGTTGCAACATTATATGGAGATTGAGGAAACGATCCACAAAGCCGTCAAGATTGAACAACAACTCAATAGGAGGTGTAACACTTGTGCAGCCCCAATATCAAGTTCCACTCCTTGGAAGCCGAGTTATTCGGAACGAGACGAGAGGCCACAAACATCTACTACACCTAAGCTAAAATCCGAGCCCTCCAAGCACAATTCATAAGGTAACATTGTGACTCTTACTATTAGAAATCGTGACATTAAGTGTTTTAAATGTCAAGACAAGGGGCATATTGCAAGTGAATGTGTGAATGAAAGAGTTATGGTGTTGCGGAACAACAGTAAAATTGTAATTGAAGATGAAATAGAAGAAAATGAGATGCCACCATTAGAGGATGTGGAAGATGAAAAGTATGTAGTCCCTGAGGAATTAACTTTAGTAGCGATGAGAGCTTTGAGTGTGCAAGTAAAGGAAGACGAAACAGTGCAACGGGAAAACATTTTCCATATTAAATGCTGTGTTCAAGACAATATTTAGTATGATTATTAATCGAGGAAGTTGTACTAATGTTCCTAGTACTATCATGGTAGAAAAGTTAGGTTTTCTGACATTTAAACACCCACAACCATATAAACTACAATGGTCAAATGACAGCGATGAGGTGAAAGTGAACAAGCAGGTACTAGTGACTTTTCAGATTGGACGGTCTTGGCAATTCGACTAATGTTGCTAATACTAGTGACTTTGTGATGTAGTACCAATGCAGGCTGGACACTTGTTACCTAGGCAACCTTGGCAATTAGATAGACGTGTGAAGGATGATGGCTTCACCAATAAATATTCATTTGTATTTAATCAACGCAATATCACTCTTGTTCCATTTAAACCAAAACAAGTTTATGAAGACCAAGTGAGCCTACAGAGAGAAAGTTAGCAAAAGAAAAAAGAAAGAAAAAAGAAAGAAAAAGAAAGTGAAATTTAAAAAGAGGCCTAGGAAAATATGAGAGAAAAACCAAAGAAAAATACGACCATTCAATGACAATCATATGGAAAACAAAAAAATTCCTGCGCAAGAGCGAGTGAGATAAAAAAAAGTATTGCTTTCACATCAGCTGATGATTGTACTTTTGTACGAGGAGGCATTTTTGAACACTAACGAATTTGACCCTACTTTGCCTAGTTCTATTACTTCTCTTTTGCAAAAGTATGAGGATGTCTTTCCTAATGAAGCACCACATGGTTTACCTCCAATCTGAGGGATTGAACATCAGATTGATTTTGTGCCCTGCGCAACCATTCTAAATAGACCAGCCTATAGGAGCAATCCGAAGGAGAGGTAGGTTAATGAATTGATGGAAAAAAAGGTACGTGAGAGAAAACATGAGTCCGTGTACAGTTTCTGTTTTATTAATTCCTAAGAAGGATGGGACATGGAGGACGTTTGTTGACTGTCAAGCCATTAACAACATAGTGAGTATACAAGTTGATGAGTAAGAGGTACGTGCAATCCAAGAATGGTCGAGTCCCACAAGTGTAAGTAATGTGAGAACCTTTCATGGGTTTTCTAATTTTATTGACGATTTGTGAAAGATTTTAGTACATTAGCCGCACCGCTTACTAAAGCAATAAAAAAATGTTGGATTCAAGTGGGGAGAAACGCAAGAGAAGGCATTTCAAATAATCAAGCACAAGCTGACCAATGCTCATTTATTGTCTTTGTCTAACTTTAATAAAACATTTGAAATTGAATGTGATGTCTCAAGTATTGGTATTGGTGCAGTCCTAATGTAAGAGGGACGACCAATTGCTTACTTTAGTGAAAAGTTGAGTGGAGCAGCCTTAAACTACTTTATTTACGATAAGGAGTTGTATGCGTTGGTTCGAGTGTTAAAAACATGGCAGCACTACCTATGGCTTAAGGAGTTCGTGATTCACACCGATCATGAGTCCTTAAAATACCTTAAAGGCCAATACAGGCTGAACAAGAGACATGCTCGATAGGTAGAATTCATTTAGACATTTCCATATATCATTCGTTACAAGTAAGGTAAGGAAAACATTGTTCCAAATGCGCTTTCTCGCAGGTATGTTTTAATCTCAACACTTAATGCTAAACTACTTGGTTTTGAACATATTAAAGAATTGTATGCTGATGGCCATGATTTTAGTATTGAATACCAAGCTTGTGAAAAGACCACGTCGGTACATACTTTAGGCATGATGACTATTTATTTTGGGAAAATAAACTATGTGTACTTAACTATTCTTTGAGAGATTTATTAGTGAGAAAATCTCATGGAGAAGGGTTAATGAGGCATTTTGGAGTTGTAAAGATTTTAGCACTTTTACAAGAACACTTCTATTGGTCACATATGAAACGAAATGTTGAAAAACTTTGTGGTAAATGTGTCACTTATAGGCAAGCCAAATCGAAAGTGCAACCTTATGGCTTATACACCCTTTTGACAATACCTAGTACACCTTGGACTAATATTTCGATGGATTTTGTACTAGGTTTACCTAGGTCTAGTAAGGGAAAGACTCAATTTTTATGGTTGTAGATAGATTTTTAAAAATGGCACATTTTATTCCATGCCATAAAATGGATGATGCTTCTAATGTTACTGACCTATTCTTTAGAGAGATTGTGAGGTTGCATGGTATACCCAGGACAATTACTTCTGATAGAGATGCTAAGTTTTTAAGTTACTTTTGGAAAACCTTATGGGCTAAGTTAGGAACTAAGTTGTTATTTTCAACTACTTGTCACCCTCAAACTGATGGTCAAACAGAAGTTATGAATAGAACTTTATCTACTCTGTTGCGAGCTATTATTAAAAAGAACATCAAAACTTGGGAAGATTGTTTACCACCTGTTAAGTTTGCTTATAATCGTTCAGTTCATTTTGCTACTAAGTATTCACCGTTTGAAATTGTTTATGGTTTTAATCTTTTAACGTCATTGGATTTAACTCCATTACTTGTTTATGAGCGTGTTAACTTAGATGGTAAGAAAAAGACAAAAATTATTAAACAGATACACGAGAGGACGACATTCAACATTGAGCGGAGAACTGAGCAATATGCTAAACAAGCCAACAAAGGGCGACATAAGCTAGTCTTTGAACCCGGCAATTAGGTGTGGTTACACATGCGCAATGAACGATTTCCGTAACGAAGGAAATCTAAGTTATTACCTCGAAAGGATGACCCATTCTAAGTTTTAGAACGAATCAATGACAATGCATATAAACTGGATTTGCCTGTTGAGTATAATGGAGGTGCTACTTTTAATATTTCTTATTTAAGTCCTTTTGATATAGGTGATGATTTGAGGACAAATCCTCTTCAATAGGAGGGGAATGATGAGTTAAAGGTAAAACTATCACAAGCACATAGGATGAGGCATATTACGATCCTACTTAAGTTCCCGTCAGACCCGTTACAAGAGCTCGAGCAAAGAAATTCAAAAAAGCCCTTAATGGATTGATTCAAGCAACTTGGGCTCAATCAAATTCGTGGAGGCCCACCAAAAGAAACGCACATGATAAATGCATGATTCAGGCTCTTAAAGTTTCCAAATAATCACTTCCGTGAAATAGGGAGTTGGCTTGCACATTATGGCGAGAAAATCTATTACTTTCCTTTGTCAGATACTTTCCTATTTCTTAAGGAGGCTATAGGGAAACAAATGAGTTATTTTTATTTTAATCGCCTAGTTTCCATTTAATTGATGTAAGACATTTAAGCTAATTAGGATCCTGATTTGATTTAGATTCTTTCTCATTAGTAAAGATTCAAATTCATATTTGTTTTTTTAGTTTAGGATTTATTTCCAAAAGTTCTTATAACCAACCCTATATAATGTACACGTATCCAATAAAAAAGGGGAAGTTTTTGATGCAATTGGTGAGAGAGTTAATTCTCTTTGGTTCCTTACAAACTCTTTGAACTTATCGTTCAAACTTTTGACTTATCAATTAGACCATGCATACCTGATTGTGGCGTCTTCACATACCAAGGTGCGTGCTTTCAATAAGCATTGGGTTAAGCTTACATTTCATTCCTGGTTTAGATTCAATCTTGGGAACTAAATTGATTAGGGTCGCGTCGGTTCTTGACAGGGTTCGTATCAAATATCTAGGAGTATTTTTATCAATTCACAACTTTATAGTTATAATAAATTCAGGGTTATTCATAAATTCATGGTTTAAATTATTACTTAACAATTTAAGGGCATAACATAAATCTTAATCCGCTATTTGATGCCTCTATTTGTATATTTTACCATAAAAGGTAAAATTAATATTTTACAAGTTAACTAATTGGTCAACCAACTATTTTAATAAAAAAATAGTAAATGAAAGATTTTACAAAATTATATTAATAAAATGATGAGAAAAAATGTTTCTTGTAGTCATTTGATATCTTGCAATTCTCGAAGTAGTGTAACGGTAATAACCCTAAAAATTGTTGAGTGTTGTGTGATAAAACAAACCACCCTAGCTTACAGCGGTTATATGTATAAATTGTAGAGATTTCATTAGAAAGTAAAGCTCAAACAACCAAAATTAATGAACAAATTACTCAGATTAAATTTAAAAAAGGTTGGAAATGATAAATAAAATTAGCTGGAATGGAAAGTAGACCAAATCAAACTACTAGAAAAGTCATAAATCAATTTGAATCCATCTTCCAAGCATACGATACTAATTTGTGGGTTCAATCCACTTCATAGGATAAACAATTATCAATAAGATACACATTTAGAGATCTTAAAACTGAGTTTATAATAAACTAGATTGACCACTAAAAATAGATGTGTGCCATTTTGGAATTTAAACGATACCTACCTAAGAGACCTCAAAGTTGTGCGAGAGACAAAGCACGAGCCGATGACTCCATTATCACCCTCGGACAAACCATTTCTTTGCTCTGGGGAAGTTTCATTTGCTTAATTAAAAGAAGAGTTCTCGGGACTGAAATCAGAAAAAGCAGCGGTAATTAATTAAAATAACATGAAGGCTTTTATTAGCTATGTGTTTTTATTATTAGGCATTTCTGATTTAAAGCATAAAGTTTTATAAATACTATGCTAAAGCATAAAGCTTCTATATAACAATTTATTAATAGAGAATATTCATACCTTATTATTACATTTTGTAAACCTAAAATAATCTTCTATCTTTTGGAAAGATCAAAAAAAAAAAATACCGAAAAAGTTTTATATCTTATCTCTAATAAATTATTTATTTGTGGTCTCTTTATGCCAAAAAAACACCAACGTATGCAACTTGTCCACAAACATCGTAGTTAGACAACAGGATTACCTGCACATGCACCCACCCTTTGTTATTATCTTCAATCCTTAGTGTCTACAAGCATTGATATATCTTTTTTAAACAATAATATTTTATCATAGATTAATTTAGAGAATTTTAATAAATATTGTCCCTAATCTTGACATTATTTAATGTGTAACTTTTGAATTACCCCATCGTAAAATGACAATTTTTAAAATATTTTTTAAACTATTGTAAACATCAAGTTATCCTCACTCTTGTTCAAAAGATAAAGAAAAATGGAGTGGGTTAACCAAGGCATTTTTGACTTCTTAACAAAATTCGGGATAAGCTGAAACTTACAATAGTTTAGAGTATATTTTAAATATTGTCATTTCGCGAGGAGATACTCCAAAATTAATTTAATTTTATGGCGTTGATATTTCCACCCATCATTTATATAAAAGCACCACAATGTTATCCTGAGTGAAATGACTAAAATAGGTAAATAAATAATCATTCTTTTATTATAATCTATTATAATTTAGAGTTGTATCGTACAAAATTAGGAGATTTTAAGCTTTTAAACTCTTCCAAAACCATTTATATCATAATAATAATAATATACTAATAATACTATTACTACACCACCACCACCACCACCACCACTACTATTTATGCTGCTCCTGCTGCTGCTACTATTACACTAAAATGTAAACAAGCTTGAATCAATGAATGTGGGTATGTTCTGGGGAGATATGGAGTTTATATTATTTCATTAAAACAAAGATCAAAATATATGTATGTATGTGTCTATATATATATATATATATATATATATATATATATATCTATACACACTCACATATATATATAGTCATGGGTAGATCTAGCTATTAAGAAAGGGACAACCACAACTAGTTACAAATTAAGTGGAAATAAAATTATTTTCCTCTTTGTGTGATTAAAATAGGATATGTACAACAAATAAATAGGCCAAAAAAGTCAATAAATCCAAATAAATAAAATCAACCACAAAAGACACAGATTTTTACATAAAAAACACAAAGCTGGATTAACCACGGGAATTTAGTCCGATATAATCTTCCACTATATTAATGGGATTACAGTATAAATTCTTCTTTAAATAATACTAGAGGCTGCCAACATCAACAATCTCAATATTTTTGACTTATAGTAACAGCCTAAAAATTATCTCTCTAATAAGTGGTTATCTCAAATAATAGTTAATAAGAGGATAAAATAAAAATCAAGACCACTAGAATTGTCCAGGACGATGCTAGAAACTTACCCTCAAAATTTGAGAGAAAACGAAGTTAATTTCTCCTTCTGGTTTTTCTTGCCCCAAATTGTAATAACCAGCCACTATTTTTTCTCTCTCTCGTGTTTTTCTTTGCATTCATCGTTTTTGCGATTCCACAAATTAAGACCGCCGCTTTTTTTTAAGCCAAATTTCATGGTAATTTTCATCCAAGTCCAAAACTTAATGTTAATTACACATCAAGCAAGCCTTTTTGGACCTTGGGCTTTTGGGCCCCAAATGAGATGAACCTAAAAAATCTCCCCTTTCAGATCATTTTAGGGGTACTTTCAAGCCCACTTTCTACATACGACTTTTCAGCTTTTCCTTGGGCAATGGTTTTGTCATCATATTTGACATATTCTCTATTGTGTGTATCTTCTCAAGCTGCAACTGTTTCTTCTCAAGCACGTCTCATATCTAATGATACCTCACATCAATATGCTTAGATTTCGAATGGTATGTCAAATTCTTTCCCAAGTGAATGGCACTTTGACTATCGCATTACACAACAAAGTTGTCTTACTTCACCCCCAACTCTTGTAGGAAATTCTTCATCCACAAGGTTTCTTCGCAACCTTCAGTGATTGTAATATACTTTGCTTCAGTGGTAGACAAGGCAATACATTACTGAAGTCTGGATTGCCATGAGACTGCTCCCCCTATATAGGTGAGCAAATATCCTAATAAAGATTTTCTAAAATCAACATCCCCTGCCATATTTACATCTGTGTACACTTGTAATACAGGTTTGTCACCACCAAAACATAAACATGCCTTGGAAGTGCCTCTGAGGTATCTGAGAATCCACTTTACCGCTACCAAGTGTTCTTTGCCCGGATTGAAGAGAAACCGGCTGACTACACCAACTGCATGAGCAATATCTAGTCTTGTATAAATCATAGCATCCATCAAACTTTTAACTACTGAAGCATAAGAACTCCTTTCATCTCTTCCTTCTCTTTCTCACTTATAGGGTAATGCTCGGAACTAAGCTTGAAATGGGTCGTAAGTAGAGAACAAACAAATTTTTCCTTGCTCATGTTAAATCTTTCAAGATCCCTTTCAATATATACTTCTTGAGATAATCATAACTTCCCAGCTTTTCTATTGCGGGAAATTTTCATGCCAAGAATCTGTTTCACCAGTCTTAAGTCCTTCATTGCAAAAAAGTTACTAATCTCTCTCTTAAGATTGTCAATCTTACGAGCATCCTACCCAACAATCAACATGCCATCCACATAAAGCAAAAGAATAATAAAATTATTATCACCAAATTTCTTTCTTCACAAAAACATAATGGTCGTACAAAGTCTTGCTGAAACCATGATTCTTCATGAAAGAATCAAACTTCTTGTACCATTGCCTTAGTGCCTGCTTCAGCCGATAAAAACTTTTCTTCAACTTGCACACAAGTTTTTCTTTGCCTTTGAAATTGAACCCTTCAAGTTGCTCCATTTATATTTCCTCTTTTAAGTCACCATGTAAGAAAGTTGTCTTTACATCAAGCTGTTCAATTTTCAAATTCAATCTAGCCTATAAACTCAGAATAACTCGGATAGAAGACATCTTCACTACAGGAGAAAATAATTCTTCAAAATCAACACCTTTCTTCTAACCAAAGCCCTTCACAACCAATCTAGCCTTGTACTGCTGTTGTAAGTTATTTTCAGTCTTCAACTTATAAACCCATTTGTTCTTCAGTGCCCTTTTTCCCTTAAAAGCCTTTACTAAGTCATAAGTGTGGTTATCATTCAAAGATTTCACCTGCTCTTGCATGACTTTAACCTACTCACTTTTATGCTAGTGAGACATGGCTTCTTCCAAACATTCTGGCTCCCTTTCATATGTGAGCATCATATACTCATGTGGAGGATATCTAGTAGAAGGTAATTGTTCACTAGTGGATCTTCTCAATTCTTGCTCAACTAGTAGTGCAAGTAGTTCTAAAGGTGCCTAGTCAACTGGTTCTGCTAGACAATCATTATTATCCTCTCTAGCTCCCCCATGATCATCATAAACTGCAAGTGGAGAAGCTAAAGTTAGAATAATAGGAATCTCTGAAGATGACTGAGATTCATCATTCTTCTCTACATCACCAATTATTTAATCTTCAAGAAACAAAACATCTCTTTTTCTTATTAGTTTTCTTACCACTGGATCCTATAATCTGAACCTAAATTCTTCATGTCTATAGTCTAAGAAAATGCATTCCTTGGTTTTATCATCAAGCTTCAATACCAAATAAAATACTATCTAAGCAACCCAAGAGGGGGAGTGAATTGGGTTATCAAAACTTATGCAAAACAAACCACATAATAATTTAAATCTATTACCTTAATAAGAACAAAAACAATAAATTTAATTAACCAAGATAATAAAAGAGTAAGGGAAGAGAAATCAAACACGTGATTTTTACGTGGTTCGGCTAATCGTACCTACGTCCATGCCTCCAAGCTCACCAGGCTTGAGGATTCCACTAAGTAAGCCTCCAAGGCTTCAATCACTCTTACAATTGACTTCTAAGGTGTCAATAACCTTTGCAATAAGAAATTATCTCCAATCTCTTAACTGAAGTGTATCCCAATACTTTACAACCTCTCAATTTGATTTTCAAAATATTACACAATAAATCTCTCTCACACAATATGTTTGAATGCAAATGAAATTCTAAAGTGTGAGTAAATGAGATGAATACAAGAATTTAAAGTTCAATGAAAGTTGCATGCTCAATAATTTGTTCAATGAAAATTGCTGGAATCATTGTTCTTTGAATTTGATTGAGCTTATTTATAGTTAGAGCTGAACTATAGTCGTTGTTGACTTTCTGCTCAATGTCGAATCATCGTTAACTAGATATCAGATCGTCATTAGTGTTCAGAGGCTAAGCTTTAATTTTGTTCGATATCAGCTAGCTGTTATCAAGATGTCGGTTAGCTATTTGCTACAGTGACTATTATAGTGAACTATTTTTTAAAATTATAATTTGGCCTTAAAACTTTATAAAATTATACTATGACCTAAAACTTTATAAAACTTGTCAAATAAGTCCATTTCCAGAATTTTAAGTAATATTTGCTAATTTTAAAGTTCTCAAAACTTTTTCAATTTAAATCATTAGCATGAAAATAACTAATATCATAAAATTACTTTTTATTGAATATAAAGCCTTTATAATATGAAAACTATATGAAAAAAAAAATTGAACTTTTAAATCAATCTTAATCGAGTTTGTTATCATAAAAAATTTAAAGAAATATTTATGTTAACAACCTCCCCCTTTTTGATGATGACAAAATTTTCAAGAAAATATTGGTAGAAAATATTTGTGCAATTTTGCTCCCCCTAAATATGTGCTCCTCCTATGTGTATGGCCAATCACTTTTTAACCAAAAAATATTGGTTAGTCGTTTGCTACAATGACTACTACGGTGAACTATTTTTCAAAATTATAGTTTGGCTCTAAAACTTTATAAAATTATATTATGACCTAAAACTTTATAAAACTTGTCAAATATGTCCATTTCCAGAATTTTAAACAATATTTGCTAACTTCAAAGTTCTCAAAACTTTTTCAATTTAAATCATTAGCATGAAAATAACTAATATCATAAAATTACTTTTTATTGAATATAATGCCTTTATAATATAAAAACTATATGAAAAATAATTTGAGCTTTTAAATCACTCTTAATCGAGTTTATTATCATCAAAATCAATATTTAAAGAAATATTTATGTTAACACTTTTATCCTTAGGAATGTGAACATATGCTCTGCAGCCAAACACTTTTAAGTGCTTATAAGAAACATCTTTATCAATCCAAACTCTCTCACGTACATCGCCATCTAATGGAGCTGAAGGAGAAAGGTTAATCAAGTCAACTACAATATGCATAGCCTTTGCCTATAAAGATTTGGGAAGCTTGGCATCAGAAAGCATACACTTAACCCTCTCTTCAATTGTTCTATTCATAATTTCTACAACACAATTCTGCTATGGGCTCTTTGGTACAGTCTTCTCAAGTCTGATTCTATAGGATTTACAATACTGCTCAAATGGCCCTTTGTACTCACCACCACTATCTGCCCTGACGTATTTTAATTTTCTTTTTGTCTCTCTCTCAACATAAGCATGGAAGAATATAAACATATCAAGCACTTAGTCCTTAGATTTCAAAGAAAAAGCCTACACTTTTCTAGAAGAGTCATCAATAAAAGTTATAAAATAAAGTGCACCTCTTATTGATCTACTTTGTATTATGCAAACATCATTTTGAAGCAAATCAAGTATTTGCGACTTTCTAGATGGAGAAAAGCTTTTAAAAGCTACTCTATGTGTCTTTCCAACTAAGTAATGAACACAAGTCTTGAGGGACATACCTGCGACGCTGAGTAGAAATCTTTTTCTGGCAAAAGTTTCCAACCCTTTCTCACCAATGTGACCAAGTCTTTTATGTCATGTCTCAATGTCAGAATCTTTTATAGCCACATTCATATCTTATTTCTTATTCTTGGCTTCTAACACATCAAGGGTGTTTACTTTCCTCCCCTTAGCTAACACTAAAGAACCTTTGGTGAGCTTGCATTTTCCTTCACCAAATTGGTTAATATAATCATCATCATCAAGCTTACCTGTAGAAATCAAATTAAGGCAAACATCTGGCATATGTCTGACATCTTTAAGAAACAACTTACAACCAATGTTATTTTCTAAGCAAATATCCTCTATGCTCATAATCTTAGATGCCCTTTCATTTCCTATCCAAACATGGTCATAATCACCATTAACATATGATATAAAGTAATCATGATATGGAGTAACATAAAACGAAGCACCCAAATCAATCATCCAATCACTGGTATGGCAAGTGAGATTTACTGAGCTCTCATCATAAACAATACCCAAATCACCATTAACTATGATTGCAGTGTTCTCTTTATCATTTTTCTAAGCATCACTATTTGGTTTCGCCTGTTCTCTTTTCTACAATTTACACTCCCTTTTAATGTGACCCATTTTCTAACAATGAAAGCACTTCATGTTTCTCCTCTACGACTTAGATCTTCCTTTAGTGTTATCATTGTTTTACTAGTGGGAATTTCTGTTTTAGCTTCTCCCCCGCCTTTCTTGTTTTTCTAAAACAAGTGTATCTGACTCATATAGAACAGCCTCAACACTCTTTCTTCTATATTCTTCATTGCTCATCTGATGTATAACCATATCCAATGTTAATTTCCCGTTTGACACTAAATTATTCACTAACACTACTAATGTCTCTCAACTAGCAAGCAAAAAACTAAGCAACAACAATGCTTGTAACTCATCATCTAAAATAATTTTTATAATAGTCAACTGATCAACCAAGCCTTGAAATTCAATAGTGTGTTCAGTTATACTGGGCCCTTCATTGTATTTCAAATTAACAAGCCTTTTAATCAAATTAGCTTTGTTTTGTGTTGTTGGTTGCTCATAAATCATCTTTAATTTTTTCTAAAGAACTTCAGCTCTGGATTCCTTTGCGACTTGGTGGTGCACACTCTAATCAATCCATGATTTAATAATACCAAAGGCCTCTTGGTTTAATTGAGCCCATTTCTTATCATCTAAATCGACGAGTCTAATTTCTTCACCTTCAATGGGCTCATGTAAGTCTTTTATGTACCGTAGATCCTCTATTCTAGACTTCCAAATACCATAATTCCATGATTTTAATTTAATCATCCATACCAAAAATTCATCCATCTCAACCACACAAGTAATAAAAACACAAAACCTGAAGTTTTGATACCACTTTATTGGGAAAGGGACTACCACAACTACTTGAAAATTAAGTAGAAACAAAACTCTTTCCCTCTTTATGTGATTAAAATAAGATGTGTACCACAAATAAATAGATAGAAAAATAAACCAATAAATCTAAAGCAATAAAATCAACCATAAGAGACACAGATTTTTACGTGAAAAACTCAAAGCAGAAAAAACCACAGGACCTTAATCTGATATAATCTTCCACTATATTAATGGGATTACAACACAAATTCTTTTCTAGATAATATTGAAGGCTACCAACATCAAGAATCTCAATATTCTTGACTTATAATAATAACTTAATAATTGTCTCTCTAATAATTGGGTATCTTAAATAATAGCTAATAAGAGGATAAAATAAAAATAAAGACTAGTAGGATTGCAGAGGGTGATGCCAGGAACTTACTCTCAAAATTTGGGAGAAAATGAAGTTAATTTCACCTTCCAATCACCCATTTGAAGATTGAAAATCTTGCCCCCAAATTGTAATAACCAGCTATTGTCTTTTCTCTCTCTCATCTTTTTTTTTCTCCATTCGTCCTTTGCGATTTCACAAATTAGAGCTACCACTTGCATTTAAAGCTGAATTTCATGGCAATTTTCATCCAAGTCCAAAGCTTAATGTTAATTGCACATCAAGCAAGCCTTTTTAGACATTGGGCTTTTGAGCCCCCAAAATGAGATAGACCCAACAATAACTAGTGGGGGCTCAAGTGCCCTTAATGGGGATTGGTGATGTTTTTCTTTTGAATGAAGATTAATAGCGTGCTTGTGGAAGCCTTTGTTCAGTACACTTACTGTGGATATTCTCGTAGAGCTTGGCCCTTTCCTTTCCCTAATGCACTGCCATAGGTTCTGCTAGTCCTCCTTAAACCCAGTGTGATATAATTCCTTTCGAATTTGAAGAAAAAATTACCAAAGTCTCTAATTAGCCTCGTAAATCTAACGAAACAATTCCCATTAGAATTGATAACTGCAAATTAAAAATTTTGGAGCTGAAGTTGAAAAGAACTTACCAGTTCGTTGTTTTCAAGATCGAGGGGAAGGAGAAGCATTCTTGAGCCAGCTCCAAGTTATTGAAGACTTCAATTTGAAGTTTGTACAAACTGCAAATGCTTAGCAACAATCCACGAAAAGCTTCACGGGTTGCCATAAATTTGTCAATAATTGGACAAATTGGCCCATTATCCACAACTATAAAAATTATTTTTTATTTCTTAAATAAAAGATGAAAAATCTTGTCCAATTCAACTTAGTGCTTACATCTTTCACTACCCACAGATTTGATCTTCACCACCGGATCATGTGATTCACAATCTCTTGCATACACAAAAGCATTAAACCAGAACCTATTTATCGAAGATGCCTATTCAATTCTACGTTCCCTGCCATTCAAGTTCTATATTTTCTCTCTTTTTTCACCGATCCCAATCTCTCTCTTGCCATCTATTTCACAAAATCGTCGGAAAAATTGCCAATGCAGTCTGCATTTATGACTATATTGGAGCTCAAGGCAAAAAGAACCTATCGATTCATTGTTTTCAACATCGAGGAGAAGCTGAAGAAAGCTGTTGTGGAGAAGCTTGCTGAGCAGCCCAAAGCCACGAGGATTTCAAAGAAGAGGAAAATAGTTATTTTATGCTTGGGGGGTAAAAAAATCATCCGACTACTATTTTGTTAATTTTTTTAAAAGTGAACAAGTGGAAAAATTATAAACTTCGGGTAGAATTTTGTCAAAAAAAGAAGATTTGTGTATTATTAAAAAAGCCTCAAATATCAGGTGGACGATAAATAATATTCCCATTTAAAATTTAATTAATAGCAAAGATGTGGAGTAGAACATAAATTGTAAATTATAAATGCTTCAAAATTTTGACAATTAAAAAAATAAAAATATCAATATGCAAAAAATGAGTATATTAAAGCAATAATAAGTCTAAAATGAGTTAAATTCCATAAACAATAGGAAGCTTAAAATGAGTGCATAAAAACAATAGTAAGCTTAAAATAATACATCGACAACACTAGACCTAAAATAAGTAATCAAAACAACAATATTTAAATTTAGGAAGTCACTAAAATCTTTGCAATATCTCCTGGGTAGTTATGAACCTTTTTGGTGATTGTATGCCAACTTGAACCCCATGAAGCTGTAGACAATGAATGGTAAAACCAAAAAATTAAAATTAAGCAAAGTAATAAATAATAGAATTAATAGTAAAACCACATTAAAGGCCAAAACAAGGGACAAAAAGAAATTAAGAGAGAAAAGTAGTTAAATATATGTAATTTTGCTGCTGTGAAAAACCTCCAAGTTTGAACATCTATGAATGGAAATATTTATGTGTGTGCATGCGCACGTGCAATGATAAAATTAATATTATTTATTAATAATATAATATAATTATAAAATTAATATATACTTACTAGCATGCTTATAGAGAATTCTAAGCAACTTGGAGGCTCTCAAATAAGCCTAAAAAATTAAAAAAATTATGATCTGAAATAAAGGGAAATCAATCAAATTTATGTTGAATCAAGTATAATTAAACGGAAACTAATCAAGGCTAGTTCAATAAACAAACAAAACAAAAATAACTGAGTCATAATTTTCTCAGCAACGAAACAAAATCATAAACTCAACAAACAAACGACTAAGGCTACTTCAATAAAATTAACCATAATTAATTAATCAAGTCTAGTCCAGTAAAAAAACAAAACAAAAATAACTCAACCATAGTTTTCTTAGTAACCAAACATAGTCATAAACTCAATAAATAAAAAAAATCAACATATCAATTAGGAAATAAATCTATAAAATCAAAAATTTTACCTACAAATTATGATGAATCGACGGCAGCGGCTGATGAATCAATGGCAGCGGGCATGAAAATGGGATGAAATAGAAGAGGGGGCTACTAGTTAGAAAGATATCATGAGCTAGGAAATATTTTAGGGTTTAGCTTTTAAATTTTAAGTAAGACTAAAATGAGAAATTTGAAAATGTTGTGGGGTTAAAAATGATAATTTGGATATTTTTAAGTCATGGAAACAGAAGTTCTACCTTCTCAAAGAAGAATCTAAATTCCTTAGTACAACAAATATTGAATTTTTTTGGAGATGAATTTCTAGTCAGTTTATTCCAACCAAATAAAAAAAAGCAAACACGGCTTAAATTTCTTATGGGGTGGGTTAATCACTGGGATGGTTTTGCAAAAAGAGGGGGAATATCACCACCCTAACTTTATTTTTTTAATATTGCAAGATATCACAAAGTCAAATGATATTTATAGTATATAACCCAACTCTTAATAATTGAAATTTTGAACTTGTGATGTTGTTATTGTAAATTTACTTAGTAAATAAAGTTACTTACTGGGGACAATAACGAATGTCCTTGGGACAATCATTATTGTAACTTAATTCGAAAGGTGATATAACACTACATTATATACTTGCATACTTTAAATCATTCGGCGATATTCTGTTATAAAGATGTCGGCAATCTAAAAACATAATATATTAATATTTGTAAGATACAGCTAAAAATTGCCAGAAATGCAAACATAGGTAAAGTAATTTTCAATTCCTCTCTGTAAAAACGTGAGAGATTGATATGGTAATAAATTAAAAACAAATATATATTTTCAAAGGAACTAGGGATGGTAAAAAGAAGCTCGGATCTGGCTTAGTGCAACTCGGCTCGTCCATGCTTAACTAAAAAACATAAGTCCAAACTTGGGCACGATTCATAAATTTTAATTTATTAAAGTTTTCAAATACACTTATTTTTATTACGAACGAAACTTTATTGTATAGATTTTTATAGATGTGACTATAAAATCTTTGACAGTATTAAATTTGACTGATTTCAATGAATACCAAAAAAATATGGTTGACGCTATATGTATGGTTAGGCAAAAACAACTAATATTGGGATTTTTTTTAATAATCAAGTAAAATTACGTTAATTTAATACAAATAATAATCGCAAATATTAGATCATAGGTTTACGCTTTCATATTACACCAAATTGGTTACAATATTAAATTTAAGACACTTGAATACTTACATGCACATGATAATCTATTTCAATTCATTCAATTTTATACGGTCCAGCTTAATAATGCAGAAAAAAAATTATTGTTGATGTGATTTTTACCGTATTACTTAATTGTAAACTATTATTAATACGGGTAACATAAAATTATAAAATGGTAAGCACGTATAAATTATTTATTCAAATTCCAAAGACATACCCATATTATACCTGCAATGTGCACAGGAAACCCGAACCCCACACGTAGGATGAACAGGAAACGTCTAAGATGAAGTGGGTCCCATAGATGAACGGTCCAAGTGGAAGAGTCAGTTTCCACAATGATGGTCAGGCAAAGCAGCGTGCAATCCCACGTGCCAGTCTGGCTTGAGTGTGTGTGCTGCTGAGTGCTGAGTTAGAAAGTGAAGAGCTTTTTGCAACCGAGGGCCGACAAACTTAGGCCCTACCATAAAGCGACAATCCCATCCCCAAAACCAAAAGGCTCCTTATAATTTTCTTAATACCCCCACACCCTTAACGCACGTGCGACTCTAATTATTACGCGCCCACACTGCATCCTTCGATCCTCATCTTCCCAAAAAGGAAGAAAAAGGCGTTGCTAGCAATTATATATCCACACACACAAAGAAAACAAATGCTTCAAACCAAACACAAACAAAACTAATCATAAAATTTAGAAATTCTGGAATACATTATAGATACTATATCTAATTAATGCAGGTATGTTATGTATATTTTAATTAAATATAATTATAAATTATATAGTACTTTTTTAAAATAAATACGCATATAACATATATATATATTAACTGAATGTAGTATGTTTAATATACTATACAATCTTTTCATAATATTCAACAGCGGTACATCATCCTGTCTCTCTTGATCTACATTCATATAAATTTTATAATATTTTATGATATGCAATCATTATTATTAGTTCCATAGGATCTATATCAATTTCTATTTTAGTTTCTTATTATTTCCTATTACCCATAGATTTGTTATAAAATTTAAATCAAGAGAGGATTATGGTCCTTCTTTTACACTTTCAGAAGGAAATTTACTCTCTTAAATATAATTTTAACAAAGCACTTTTTATTTGTAACCACTCTCAGAACAACAATATTAATCATACTCCAAATTACTTAATGCGGAAAATTAATTTAATTAATTTTCTTCCATATATTGTTTAAATTAAATTCGATGAGTCAAAAGGCAAGATATCCAGATTACGCGAATTGTGCGTACATGGGGCTAATTTACTAGGTTCCGCAAACTTATGTTTGTAATTTCAATCAAAAAGCTAATTTATGTAGACCTTTATTTTTAATAATGTATCACTAATCAATTAATTGATAGTTTTTGTATATCTTTTAAAATTATTTATTACACCATTCTACCAATATAAAATCAATTTGGGATGAAGAATTGGGTTAATAATTAAGTGGAAAGAAAGTTTGTTGATTTTTTTTTCATATTAAGAATTATATTACTGTAATAAATTAGCCTAGCTAGCATGTACCATGGATGAAGAAAAAGAAGGTCGCAATGGTCATTTTATTGGCCTTCAAGTTGGCTTAGCTTAGGTGATTTTGCATGGGAAATATGGGTGTAGTGGTAATTTCATGCTGTATATGGGCTGTATATATATATATGCGGGCAGAAGTGTGTGTCACCCTATACATTCTCCTTCATTATTCATCACTATTCAAGTTTCCTTGCACTTGGTTGGATCAATTTCTTTTTTAATTTCCAATGGAAGAGGATCATCATCAGAAAGAATTGCAGCTGTTGCCTACTCGACATCCGACAGCTTCTTCTTCATCCAAATATCGATCAATGGTATCCGACGTGGTGGCGCCGTCATTAGACTTGCAACTATCAATCAGTGTAAGGCCAATCCATCACCATCAGATTCATCAGCCTACGGTTTTGAGCGGACAAATCTGCGACGTTGGTGATGAGACGAGCTGCATCGAGGCGCTCAAATGGCAGGCGGCGGAGCAAATAAGACTGGCGGCTATTGAAAAGGCCTATGCGGAGAGGGTGAGGGAGCTTACAAAGAGGGAGATGGAGTTGGCTCAATCGGAGTTCACGAGAGCAAAGCAAATGTGGGAGAGGGCTAGAGAAGAGGTTGAAAAAGCTGAGAGAATGAAGGAAAGAGCCACCAGACGGATTGATTCTACGTGCATGGAGATCACTTGCCAGTCTTGCAGGCAAAGGTTCAGGCCTTGAAATCAATCAATATTCAAACATTGAAATGGCAAGGACACAATAAAAGTGGCTTAATGTCATGCATTTGCATGCCCTTTTGTTTTTAATACTAATTCCGATATGAAAATTATGTATTAATCTGTTATAGCAATTGATGCTGAGTTTGTTGATGACATTTTGAGCACTCTCATGTATCTTGCGAACTCAAATATTAAATACTGTTGCTTCAGTGCTTCACACGAAATCAGTTAAACAATGAATCTTTATTCGAGTTTCTAAAGCTGATATTAGTAGCCATACGTATTTCTTTGATTCTGTGTTCATTCGAAAAATAATGATAAGAAATGTTAATTCAGTTCCAAAATCAATCTCTTTCCAGCAGCTAGCCTATAATTTTTAAATAAAAGTTTTGCTCCTAATAATTACAACACATGCCGGCGCGACAAGCCTTGATGTACGTAAGTATATATGATGATTGGTACTAAGTTAGATATTAGTTTCTGGAAAAGTTCAAGTACATGAAAATTAATCAAATGTCAAAAACAACAATAAAGAAATTAAAAGCAAGCAGATTCACTGAATTTTCACCAATTTGTAAAAGTTGCCAAGTTAGCAGCCGTGTCTGTGATATAATTTGATTCACACGAAGTACTAAGCACTGTGTGGGCTTGGAAAAACTTAGCCCAGCAGTTATGACGCAGCCAAAAGTTCAGTTAACTGGAAGCCTTACAAGCAAGACGTGCACACCCGAAAATTGTCCTTAATTAACTACACCACTTGCTCAGACAATCACACAGGTGTTAATATAAGTTATATGATTTGGCCTTAAAGGAGTCAAAGTTGACACACCATTGATTGCCACTATACTCAAGTTCGGAACCTTGATATCGATAGAAAGGCAAATGAATCAGAACAAAAAGCAAGTAATTCATCAAAATCAAGACAGGATATATTTAGCTGTATCCACTTGTATTCAACTTCTTAACTTTTGCTTATCATAGACCAAACGCCCACTATCTCTGTCCCCGATCCAACGCAGGCTAAAAAGAAAAGCGTTTAATTCGGATAAGTTTTATATATATATATATATATAATCATTATCTGGTGCGGATGTCTACACTTTATAACTTGGGAACTCACTCTTTGATAGCGCTATAAACGGTTTTTATACTTTTTTACAATACCGTATAAGTATTTTATACAATATTGAAAAGGCACAATCGAATTTACACTTTATAAAGTGCATGCGGACGTCTACATTTGAGAAGACTCGTACAAATCATATCTACTGTAGCTTCTCGTCTCATCAAGGAATAGCTAGCATCAATAAGCAGCAGCTAACAGTGATACCGCTTTCAAGATGTCGCGAGAAAATGGAACTTAATAATTAGCTTGATTTGTCAGCAACCTCCAGACATTTTACTCAAATGCTGTTAATCTGTCAAAGACTTGGCTTCAATAATACACTCACTAGCCTGATTCTTTTCTGAAGGTCAAGACATAATCTAGTGGGGGCACAAAGTATCGTCAAGTTTCAAACACTAAGGCCCTCCCGAAAGCAACGTATGCATAAATACATATGCAGCAAGCTTGGGAAGAAAAAAAGAAAACAGAAAAACAAGAATAATCCTCATCATCAAATTAATTATTATAGCCTGATTGGTTTATTCATTCTTTTCCCGAGCTGCTAGAATCTTCTCAAGTCATTAAACCTAATAATCAAGCACTATAAAAAGGATTTCCTTTTTTTCACTTTTGAACCTCATATATATGTGACATGCCTTACTTTTATCAAACTTAATTTTATATATGCTATGTGTGTGTCTGTCTGTTTGTGTATATCAACACACATATATATGCCGATTATATATACGTTGTCTTAATTTAATTAAAAATTTTTTTTGTCTAAACCACAAAGTATCCTGAGTAGGGCCCTAACTGTAGGAGACACCTTTAAGCCCGTACCACAACTCAGATTAGAAGTCTCTGCTCGAACCGAGAGGCACAGATTCTTCCAACAAAGACGACTTCCCTGCGACTCGAACTGTGAAGCAAACTCGGTCAAGCTACTTAAGGGAACTCCATTGCCAATGAAGCCAACACTTTGTTAATTAATTTAATTAACTTTTAATCAGTGCTTATTATTGAATAATCTTGACTGCATTAACTACTTATAGTGATTGTATACAAATATTTTCTCCAGCTAGCAGGGAATAATAATCTGTAACATATAGTGATTGTATATATTGCAGAACAGCACCAACTAGAAGCAAGGGTCTATATATGATTATTTGCCTTAATAAAAAAAAAAAGATTCCAATGGTGGAAATTTCATATGTATCTTCAAATTCTGATTATATAACAAAAAAAGCAGATAGCTCAGATAGCTTACTAGGGATTATGTCCTACTTCTGTATAATATAGCCACTTAATCAATACTCATATAAATGGAGGAATTAATAGTTAGGCCGTTGTCTTTTATCTTGTATTAGGAAACAACAAAGAAATCCAAGTGCCCATCAACTCTTTCATAAAGTTGAAAAGCAATAAAAAAGTTGTAGGACACACTTACTTGCCAAACCATCAAAGTTGCCATTATCACGAAACCTTAACATTTGTCTTTTCACATTTGTCGGCATATCATTGTGAAGATATACAGTAACTAAATATTTCATATGATTTAGATATGGTATAATAAAGAATAAATTATAATAACAATAATAATGCAGTAAGGTGAACTGTCGAGAAGAATCAAAGAGGCCCGAGTTTAAATTTAGGGGGCCAAAAATTATAGAAGTAAACATTCAGGGTCAAAATGGCAAAAGAGTAGGTAAAATATTGGGGTAATATAACAAGCTATTAAAGTTACCGGGTCGCATTCATTAAAATGTCTAATATAGAGGCAAAAAATTTTAAATATTTAGTAAGTAAATTTTTTTTTAATAATAATAATAAAGGAGCGTACAGGCGTCAGGACCCCTGGCCCATACTTGGCTCTGCACCTAATTATAGAAATTCATGACCTATCTCATTGTAAACACTTAGCACAGTTACGTACGGGATTCTTCTTCTCTAACGCACCCCTATTACGATTTATTTTCAATTGATGCACGATTCTCTCTTTATCACACATCCATCGTGATTTATTCTCAACTACTGTGAGAACCTCTCTCTCTCTAACGTCAGGGATGGGAGGCCCGAACCAGCCTGGTCCGAGAGTGAGGCCAGGCCAGACTACAGCTTCACTTGATAAGGCTAAGCTGAACCCGAACTTCTCAAATAATCCCAAGCTTGACTCAGGAATCTTGAATTTCATGAAAAAAAAACAAACTAAAAATGTATTTTTTTAAATAATTTATATTTATTTATCCTGCCTTTTACATATATTGTCCAACTTCCTAAACCCAATCTTATTAAAATAAATTTTAAAAATTTTAAATTAATTAAAAATATATATAAATTTATGAAACACAATATCCAAGCTTTTTAAGCCTAGGACTGCACTAGGGTTTTGTTAAGCCTAGGCGTGGCTTGAGATTTTGCCACATATATACTTTTAACACCCCGTCACAATTTATTTCAGTTGATATGAGATTATCTTTATGATCACCACCATCACATGTGGGTCGATTAGTTAATGTGAGATTTTTTCCATATCACTCTGGTCACATGTGGGTCGTTCCTTAACAAATAAAAAGGTTGTGTGAATCTAATTATGCATAAGTTAAATTTAAAATATTGTAAAACTCCGCGGACTTAACTTATACTAAAAATTACCTCAACAATAAAATATTGTCTCACAAACTTCTGTACTTCCTCCAAGAATTATTTTCAGCTGCAGATGTGGGATATCTCCAACACCAATCAATATATTGTCGTGATGGAAGTGTAGTGACTCACGTACCAACAGTTTTAATCAAGTCCCTTCTGATTGAAACTGACCAGTGCATGATTCATCAATTTTGGCTGGGATGAAGAGTAAGCAACAGTCATTCATACACGTAATCGTTTAGGGTTATGAATTACACATTCAAGCTGTATGTTCTGGCCACATCAAATGTCTGTTTCTACATACTATTAGAGATAAGTCTAGGGTCCATTACGATCGTTGGAATAAATTTGTTATTTTCATAGCATATACTGTTTCAATATATATTAAAATTAATATATTTATATATATATATATATATATATATACACACACATACGCACACTAATTAATGAAGAGTAATGCTAAGTATTTTAATATCTTAATACCAATTTGAATCTCACTTAATGTGATATTCATCCATTGAATAATAGTTAGGTAATTTTATAAATTATGAAATATATCATTTAACAGATGAATGACACATGAATTTACGTTTAAACTCAAATATTAAGATCTCTAACAATATTTATTAATAAAACTATGAAGTGACATATCTGTTTCAATGTATATGAAAAAAATCAAAGATATTTAAATGAGAGAAGATTATTGATTAGTCAAAAGTTGTCTGCTTTCGAATATAGGAAAGTTCAGATCACACACCACGTGAAAAACATCAGCACGTTGGGAGGCTGCGGGGAACACTACTACGGTAGGACAATATTAATTGGTGTTCATTTTCCGAGTTTCGTTTCCTTTTTCTCAACTGATTAGTATATTTTTTTTTAAATTTATTTTACAAGATTGAAAATTCAATCTAATGTCCATCGAGAGTGGTTCGGGGAATTAACCAAGTAGTTTTCATCAATTTATTTTTAGATGACCATCCATTTATAAGTCCTGAAAAGGCAGAAAAAAATTGGTTTAAACTTTACTAATACTTCTCTCTTTTTTAAAAGATGAAAAGAGAGCCTTTCAAAAATATAAATATATATACCTATGGAAAAATATGAAGATCTACCAAACATAACTCAAAAATTTGTACTCATACAAGATTTACCTTACAATAAATATTTACAAATGATAATTAGTGTTTTTTTTCTAGTAAAATATAACAATGATCTTAATTTCCTGTATTAAATATTTTAGTAATTATTTTTAAAATAAAAATTTTGACTTTTTGTAAATTTTTTTAATATTTATAATAAAACAATATTTTAAAACCATTATATTTATATGACGGATTTTTCTATGATGCTATATATAGTTTTACAGTATCAATGGTGGAATTGTTGTGGACCCATAAGTTTAGGTGTTTTAATCTTAGCCATTCATTTAATATAATTTAATATAATGAGAAAAAAATTAATTAATTAAAAAGTCTTTATTTATTTAACTAACATGTACATCCACTTTTTATTAGTAACATGAGTAATGATATAGCCACAAACTCTTGTACAAACTTATCTTGTACAAACTGATGTGACATGATAAAATTGGTTGAATTAAATATCTCTTGGCCCACATGATTTATTTTTATTATTTTGTATTTTCATTCAACTAATAAATTAATGCCACATCAATTTGTACAAAATAAATTTGTACAAGAGTTTGTGACTCTATCATCACTTATTTAAAAATCACTTATCATCTAGCAAATACAGTAACCAGATAATAGCTAAAATAAATTTTATTAATCCAAAGAAAACTAATTAATTACATCCAATCAATATCTAGCAAAACATTTAGAGTATTATACAAGTAAATAACTTAAACTTCAGTAATTGAGAGAGAAAATACTATGATTCTATTATAATGATATTGACACAAAATATTTTTTGCTCGCTGGAATTATGTCTATTGTTCCTCTTCAACTGCTAGAACAAATCTCTTGTTCTGTAAACCTTAAAATAGGTCTCTTCTTAATGTCCAAGCACGACACATGACTAATTATAGCCTCTAACTTTCAGAAACTGCTTTATATTTTAATTATGTATGAATATAGCATCTTTATCTAAAAGAAGATGATGCATGCCCAAACATTATGCAATGAAGCTTACTTGCTTGATGTGTCAAAAATTTAATTTTAAATTAAAAAAACGTTGTTTGAATTCAAAACAAAAGAACTTGAGATATTGCATTTTATTGTATCTCTTATTATTTTTATTTTTAAATTTAAAATCAACCCTTTAACCCGTTTATTAATTGGCTATATTATTTAAAAAAATTCTAATTAATAAAGATAATATGTCTTATTAATTAGATTTAATGATACATATTTTTTATATTATTAATACTGTAAAAAAATTATAGCATCAACCCTTATATGAAGAATCAATATTTTAAAAAATTCTGAAAGGAAATTAGTATTTTACACATGGGCTGGGTTGGCTTTGGTGAGGCCTTTTAAGGCCTTAATTGGCAGTTGAAACTGTTGCTTGTGTGACAATTGTGGGCTTAAATTTGACAACATCTTAGTTTTCAATTTAAGGTTAAATTCGGCAAATCCTGGGTTTGAAGTGGGAATATCTATACATATTCTATAAATATATATATATATTTTTTTATATTCTTTACTTCTTAACATATTTTAATGCATGTTAAAATGTTAATACTACCAATTAATGGGTTAGTTATTAGTGCATATAAATATTTATAAACTGTGAGAATCATATTTAAAATAAATCCTAAAATTAATTTGTAATAAAAGCAATCATGTATAAACATAATTCGAGAAATTTCTGGTCTTCACATATTTCTAAAATTCATATCATCGTTGTATTGTTTGAATATTCATAATGGTGATGCATAACTTAGCCTTATTTTATGATGTGAAAACATTTATTTCAACAACTACTGCAAAACATACTTCTAAGGCTATAATTATATAGTTGTAATAACGTTAAACAAATAAAAATACTTCAAATGGACAGACTTGTTATCAACCAAAACTAGAAAGTGATGTTGTATATTGGTTGATAATGTTATTTATAAAGTATAATAGTCTTAATTAACACTTTAAAAACGCTTTATAATTGTCCAAAATGGTGCTGACCTCCCTAATTAACTAAGCATTTTACTTTTCCACACATATATTAATACATGTATATTGATTTACAACCCCAGAGGACGTTCTCTTTTCAGCGTGGGACCAAAACTATATACATAAATGCTTATGTTTATTTATTACAAATATATATAAATACTTTAAGTATTAAATTTTAATTAGGGGTAAACTCATAATCTTTGATTATTCTAACTAAATTATAAATTTATTGCATATATTTATGTGAATGTCTGTATATATAAAAGAGTAAAAATATATAAACAAATAAAGCAATGTAAAGAACTCTTTTCAAATAGGATATATATGTTTAATAAAACAAATCATTAGCACCGATTAAAATGATAAATTACTCTATTAGATTTCAAAAGTTTCAAATGCGAGAGTAATTTTAATCGACTCGATTCGGTTTGGTTTCAAGGTTCAAATCGAACCGAATCGAGTCGGACCCAAGGAACCGCTACCTCCAACTTGGATGTAACCAAAGAATGGAAAAGCGGTGCATTTTGCCGCGTCTTTACGGTGTCAAGTACGATACGTTATTTTTTCGAATGTTTTTGAAAATTCTCCCCGGAAAGATAAAATCGTCCGTGAAACCAAACCCTAACCCTAACAACGAATTAACACCACCAATCAATCAAAAGAGCATGAAGAAGAAGAATAAGAAGCAGAAGAGCGAGTTTGACTTCTGCAAAGCATGCAATCGAAATCACGACGAAGGGCAGCGACACAAGTACTTCCCAAGCCACACCAACTCACTCTCTAAATTCTTCTCTCGATTCCAAAATAAATTGACCGAAGTTCGATTCTTCTTGAAGAACCCTAGCTTTCTCCGCCTCGATCTCGCCTCACGCAATCGACTCTGGTGTGTCTTTTGCGACTGCGACATTGACGAGCTCGGTAGCTCCTTTGCTTGGTATGAGAATATGAATGTCATTATTAAGCAATCGAATGATTTTTCAGTCACTGAATTGTTAAAAGCTGGTTCTGATGATTTATTTTACTGTTTTGTTAATATCTCAGTCAAAATGCAATTAATCACCTAGCGAGTGGAGATCATTTGAAGAATTTGAAGCATTTTCTGTGGAAATATGGAGGTGGAATGGATCGCGTAGATGCTTTTAGGATTTCACAAGCTGATATTGCTAAGGTATTGTTGATTTGTGCTTAGATGTGAAAGCTTATGGTTATATAGATAGCTCTGGTTCTTGATAGAGTGGATAAGAAGAAAAGTAAATTTAAAGTATTTTTTTAATGTTTTTATGCTGCTTTATTGAATTCCAGAAACAAAGGAAAAGAAAATAAAAACTACAACATAATATGTTGAAACAATGAACTATATTTTCTAGTAAATGTTTGAAGTGTTGAGCACTGTTGTGCATTTGTGGTTGCATCATATTTTGTTGTAGCTTGTATTTACCCTCTTCAGCTTGAGATGGTTAGTTTGAGGAGGAGAAATCAGTAGTGTAGGGTTTTTCTTTGTCGTTTTTTGGCTAAAAGATTTACAACAGTGGATGGCTTATTTTACGTGATTTGTAGTGGGAGAAGAAATGCAAATCACTGAAGAGTGAAGCTGCGCCTTGTGGGGGAACATCTCAGGGATTGCCATCAGGACTTTCAAATGATATCCACAAAGAACTTGACTATGAAAATTTGAATAACTATGAAAAGAATACTTTGCACCATCTTAATTCAAATATTTCAAATGTTGTTATGCCTTTACAGCAGCATACCAATGAGTGTCAGGTATCCCGTTTGGAACACTCTGGAGTCGCAAATGTTGGTTCAAATATGCATGTTATTACCTCCTCTTTGTCTGTAGAGACATGTAATGGTACAAGTTTGTGGAACGCAAACAATTTAATGGGTATGCAAATAATTCTGTAATTTTTTAATTTTTCTTTAGTCCTGTTAGTTAGTTAATTTGATGTTTGATGTTTCTCAGTGTAATCAGAATCAGATACTTTTTCTAGTCTCATGGTATCTTCTGTGTTCTTGTATCTCCTAGCTTATGGGAATGGTGCCTTTAATGATTCAAACTGCTCTGGCGATGTGTCACACAATAAAGAAGGGGTAAGATAGGTCACCTACACTCTTTCCGTTGGAGCATTTTTATTTATTTCTGGTTTAGTTCCAAATATCAGGTTGCAATTTTTATTTTTTTTCCCCTTTTTTGGGTAACTTTTTTGTGAAACCTGTTCTTGCTAAGTCAATCTTATCTATTATTATCTTAAATTTTGGTTGCTTAGGGTTAGGGTTGATGAAACCATTATTCAAATTTGTATATCACCAGATATTGGTGCCAGAAGCGAAATTGTAGAGGACCATGACTATCCTTATGGCCATTGCATTCAAGGTCTTCTACTAAGATGGTTATGTTAAGACTTGGACCTCATAGTTAAAAAAAATCATATTTCTAGCCTTCCTTTTGTGCCCTGTGAATTCACTCTCCTATTGATTGAAGGATTGCTATCAAATATAGAGATGTTAGTGCTAATTACTAAAGTTGTTATCATCACACTATTCCATCTAATAGATATCTGTCATAATCATGCTATTGCTGCTGCAAAAATATTGACTTGTTAATGTCATGGTTTTAGATTTTGAATGTTATATTCTTAAACTGCTATCAATTTATGATCTTTGCATTGTCTTTGAAGATTAATTTTTTTACTTTCAATTTTTCTGCTTATAAACAAAAAGAAGACAAATGGATGAAGAAGACTACAGCTTCAGACTTAATGAACCAAATTCAGGGAATTACATTTGCTAACTAAAATGAAATTTATGACTTTTATATTAAAAATATTGAAGATATAATAACCATGTGAATGTTGTTATAAAATTGGTATATTAACTTATTCAACTTAGAAATGGTAACACATGGTTCATTCAATCACTTGTACCCATCATTACTACTAGTCATCACACTCTCCATAAATCTTTTTGTGATTCAGTGCGATTTGTTCAGTTATTTTATTTGGCTGAAGCTTGTAATATGCCTGAATATTTGTGTACAGAAGTGCAAAATTACTTGTCTCGGTCATTGCTTTATCTTAATGATAGTCTTCTGGAACCTTTATACTGACAATACCCTTAGTTTGGGATCTGTGATTCCTGCCGGTGTTGCAATTGTTGCAACTACAGTTCCTCCTTTAACCGCGTGCCTTTAGTGAAGCACCCTGGCGTTTGTACTTATTTGATATGTTGTTAAATGATGGCTTTTCACCCGATTCTGTTCATGTATGAATTTTTAGTTAGATGTTCTTCAACCATGTAACATATTCCTTACAATATATGTACCAGGCCAATCAGGACGAGAGAGCTTTCAGCAGAGAGAACATTTCTCAGGGTAATCCTTTATGGCTACTACATTTTGGTTTGTGTTTTATCATTTTTCCCCCCTTCTCAGCAAGGCACAAGCCCTTTGTACGCAATTAGTTGAATGTAACTTTTATTGGTATTGAATTTATTGACAGCATAATGATCCTCTAAAAATTTGGGTAGCTTGGTGTAGATATGATTTATATTCCTTACTCGTGTGTTTTATTTATTAGGTCTGCAGAATATAACTCAAATTTCTTCCTTCCTTCTACGAGAGGCTGGAGGGAATGTGCATTCCGGGGCGCCTCCTCCATGGTTTGAAGCAACTCAAGGAGATCAGCTGAATGTGCAGCTAAATCAAGTTTCAACTTTAAATAAGTCAGGGAAGTCAAAATTAAATCCAAAAAGGGTGGGAGCTGCCTGGGCTGAAAAGAGAAAAATGGAGATGGAGATGGAAAAGAGGGGAGGAATTGTTAAGAGTGATTGCGATCCTAACTGGCTTCCTAATTTCGGTAGAGTTTGGCAATCAGGTTCTCGGAAGGAATCTAGAAAAGAATTTGAATTTGAGAAACAAAAACAACCAAATGTACATAGTCTTTCTGAGATGCCTACGGAGATAAAGCCTTATGTTAGCAAGCGAATGGTAAGCCTGCCCTGCATACTCAATTATCTTATTGTTTAGAGGCACTTTTATTCTTTCTAAGGAGGCTATGCTCCTATGACGTGAATTGATAATCATGATTTTGTTTAAACCGCAATCTTTCGTAGCATTTTGTGTCTTCTCCATACTTAGATTTGTCATATGCGGTCAATTTGATACAACTTGCGGTTGCATAGTTATGCAAGTTGTATGACTGTATGAGGCTTGAGCCTTTTGGGCTGGAAGAGCGGGAGCAGGAAGGGTGCTTATATCTGACCCACCTGTTTCCTGAGCATTGGACTGAGATTTAAATTTGATGGCAGGTGGCATAGTATCTGGTTCCAGAAATCTAAAGCACCCAAATTTCTGGTTATTTGCACTTTTATCATTTTGAAGTAAGTTTTCAAGTTGTAAACTTGTTCTTGGTAATTGCCTGCACGTGCATGTACTGCTGCTGCTTTTCAAGCAGTAGACTCATCAATAGAGTAGGATGAATCATTCTACACTTCTAGAATTTATAAGATATGTAATTGTGTTACGCAAATATCTCTTGCACCAACATTAAGATTATTGACTTTTGAGCTTTATGTTAATGAAGTTTAGCTTCATGCATTTTATATTTCTCCCCCTTACAGCGAAGAGATGCAGGTGAACATTCTAGTGATCCTCATTTGAATTGACGGCCTTGGTAATGATGTCCTTGTTGAGAGATTGTTTGTCTATTCCTCCTATTCATCTCTGTTGAAAGTTTGATTTTGGATCTTATAGAGGAAGATAAAGAGTGTTCAAGATGAAGATTTGATTTTGGATCTTATAGAGGAAGATAAAGAGTGTTCAAGATGAAGATCAGCTCGGAATTAGCAGATCAGTTGTCATTTATTGCACAAAGGGATGAAGCAGGAGCAGTATGGCAATTGTGCTTATTGTATTCGTAATGCATTTTTGTTGCCATATAATTCATGTATAAAGTGAGATAGTTCCTGACTTGACTCTAATTTGAATGTTAGAATTGAGCACGAGGATGATGTATATAATTGTTGGTGTTGTTCTGTAATAGTTTTTCTCGTTAATTGCTTGTATATTTTTCTGTTGTTTTCCATTTCGCCATGGAAACTGGAAAATGCATTTTTACAATGCACGGCTTGGTTTACAAAAAATAATTATATTCTCTACGATTTAATTAAACTTTTGATCTGTCGTTTACATTGACATATGTGCACGGTGTGGCTGTAGTGTTTGTAGTATAATATGAATCAAAGTTAGCAGAGACAAGAAATTGCGGAAATCTCGGCTCTCAGTTGTCATAGTATTATCTTGTGCAACTTCTGAGATGCAGATCTCTGCCAAAGACTGCAAATGAATTGATGGGAATACCTTGCTGCTGCAATTACCCCCTATAAAGAATGCTGCTACGCTATGAGAATGTTTCTGCAGGGCAAAACCTTGTTGAATTTGATTGGCCGGTGAGCCTGAAGTTCCATAATTTTCCTTTAGAAGAAACCAAGTTCTCCTCACATAGGAATTCCCAGGAGAACCATTTTTCGATAGTTCGATCTACGTCGTGTACCACAACATCTGTTGTGTCCCCATTTCTGGCAAGCATACTTGCTGTGTAGATTGTTGACATCCTGCCTGGTGCCTCTAGCATGTCCCCACTTGGTCCGTCTACTACAATTACATCCCATTTATGCTTAAAAACTTCTTGTGGTAAATCTTTCAGTGTCAGTTTGCATTTCAATGATGGTAGCAATTCTGATCGTGGTGCACAAGCTGGGTTCTGTCTCGCATGCTTGAGTAGCTTGTAAGCATCTTTTGCAGGTCTCTGGCGATCAACTTTGTAGATTTGAGTACGGTTGGATTTTCTTTTGACTGCATTAATCTTGTTGGAGTCATCCTCTAGTAAGACAGTGATTCCTTTTGCATTGGCTTTAGAGAGCTCGAGGTACTGAGGATCAAGCCCGAAAATAAGAAGATTGCAGGGTGCCTTACTGGTAATGAGATTTGAGAGAAGTTTGAATTCTTTTTTGGTGAGAGCCGATGCATTAGGCGGATTCGTTGAGGTTCCTGGGGAGTACGATGGAGTGTTACTGCACGATGGAGAAGTAGAGGAGCATGCGTTCTGTAAGGTTGACAGCAAAGTCGAGGAAGGTGGTGAAGGAGATGTGGTTATTGCAAGTCTGAGGAGTCTTAGGATGGAGAGGCTTGTTATGATGAAAACAAGCAGAAGAATCATTTTCTTTGCAGGAATTTTCATTTTCTTGTTTCCCCGGAAATATTTGTTGTTAACAGGAGAGACTGGAGCTGAAAAATGAACAGGAGTTAGAAGAGGACGGGAATAAGGCACTTCAGGGGGCATTTTCTGCTTCAATATTCTTGCTCTCACAGCTCCTCTACAGACACTTCTATCAATCTATCACATCCTGCTTTAAGGTTAGAGGTGGGGTTTTTCTTTCTATTGATATGGGTTGTTAATATGATTAACTATCTCAGGCATTTTCTTGAGTGAGGAAAAAGAAATGGTTGTTGCTTTTGTTCGAAGAGTTGCATTTCTCTTTTAGGAGCTGTCAGCTTGTTACCGAATAGGTGCTGTTGCCTTGTTGCATTTTCACATATCAAAGTTGCATATGTGCATCCCTTTTTTTTAACGAAAGTTGGTGTTTCAATCATTTTATGGAGATGCTGACTTGGGGTCTCATTGGTGCACGTTTTAAACTTTGCTGGTTTGGGTTCGTTAGGTGGGCATGAGTGAAGTTAAAGAAGGCTATGGAGTTGTTGCTGGGTCTATTTCCTATAATTTTTTATTTTTTATTTTTTATTAGTATTATTTTTCACTTTCTCGATGCTTTTGGTAATTTTCAGGCAGATTGACATTTTGATTTCTGGTAGTGATGGCCACTGGAAATTAAAGATCAGTTTTTGCAATGGCAAATTCTGTTTTGGTTATTTGTTAATTTTTAATGTTGTTGAATTCTAAAATTCTAATCAATGCAAATAAAATTGTCTAGGAATTTTAAGGATTTGCACCAAAATATGCCTCAATAATACTTAGTTACAAACAATATTTTCAGGAAACCTATAAAAAAATTTACCCAAATAAGAAAACTACACAAGGATGAAATAACTGAAATTAAAACACTCACCCAAAAAAGTGAAATGAGGACAGTTGTGATTTGTGAATGAGTGAATGCGTTCGATAAATCCCTGAGTACAGTAAATGACAACTTAACACCTCGAATTTCAGTAAATGTCTAAGATGCCCCCATGAGCAACAGTTGTACTTGTTATGAATTATGTAAATGGTGGAGAATTTTAACAATCAAGCAAATTTTTTTATTTCCAAAGCTCAATAACATACACCAATCATTGTCTCTTTTATCATGCTTTGGATGTGTTTGACACTTCGCATGATATGAAATTGTATTGCATTATGCGGTAGCCTTATTTTTAATTGTATTATAGTGCATTCTAATGCACCATAATGGGGCTTTCAAGTGGGATTGACAGAAAAGCCTGGTCAGGTACAGTCCAGTCCAGCCCCACAGGCTTCAAGCCTAGCCTACAATTTTAAATAATGGACAAAGGCTTCTTATTTGTAAAGTCCATATATAATGGACTCTGATAAAAACTTTCTTTAAAAGCCTGGACTTAAGTAAATAATATATTTTTTTTAAAAGAAAAATCTTTATAATATGTCATAAAATTCAAATTAATAAAACTGAAAAATTAAAAAAAACAAAAACAAAAGAGAATCCAAACAAAACAATTCGTAAATTTCAACAAAACTCAAGCTCCGTAAAGTCAAAATCCCTAAATCCCTCATTTCCTCCCTCCCTCACTCACTATCACCGTGCAAGCTTCTCATTGTTCTCGCCACCGGTAGCCAATAGTGGGGCCAACAACATCCAGCAGTGAGCGACGAGCAGCCAGCACCAGCAGCCACCACTCAGCCAACAGCAGCAGCGAGCATCTTCTGCGCAACCCACCGTCTAGCCACCTAGCATCTCTCGCACGATGCAGCAGCAACCCCCACCCACCAGCACAGCCGCGCGACGCTGCAACAACCACTTGAACGCACGCTAGGCAGCAGCAACGATTTGCAGTCTGTATGCGATTCAAACCACTCCAACAGGAAGGCAGCAAGCTATCCAACTTCGATACTCCTCCTCAATGAAGCTTCAAAAATTTTTTTATTGTATTATCTAAGGCCTAAGTATATGTAATTGGTTAATCCGTTGAAGAATATTGTGAAGAATATTATGATTTTGAGCTGTGAAGAATATAGTTCGGTTGTTGTTGGTTAATGTAGAAAATGTTAAAGAATATTGTGTTGTTGGTTAATGATTTTGAGCTGTGTTGGTGGTTTTGTTGGTATTTCTGAGTTGAAGTAATGAAGTATGCAGTTTTGTGCACTGTGCTTGTAAATTTACCTGTAAAATTTGCTTGAAGTACGGTGTTCTGGACGTTACAAATTTGGGGCATTGTTAGAAAATTTATGATGACATTAACATTATGGTGTAAAAATATTCTGTATTACTAGAAAATTTTCAGAAAATTATATAATATTTGATTAATTAATTAAGTTAATTAATTTAATATTGTATCTCCTTTAATTTTATACAGGTTTATAATGGAAAATGCTTCTGAATTTTCTAATTTGCCTTCAAATCCATCTGTGGAGTCAGAAAGTGTTCAAGAAGAGATGCGGAGTGATAAAAAAAAAAAATAGGGGGTTGTATCAAATATTGGATTAGTTTATTTTTATATTAGCGGCTGTTTTTAATATTATGTAGTTGTGATATTAGTATTTTCATATATTTGTGTGTTGCTTAATCATATATTGGAGAACTATTTTTAAGTTTTTTAGCCTATTGTAGTATTATGTATTAGATAATTATGTTTTTAAAATTTATAATTTTATTAAAAAAATTATTTAAAAACTGGTTTAAAAGCCTAGACGCGGCCTTGTCCGGCCCAGGCCCATCAAGGCCCAAGTTTGTCCCTGACTCGTTCAGATTGGACGGATTTTGAGAGGGCCTGGACTTTTTACAAAATATCCCTTAAATAGCCAAGCCTACTTCCAAGTCGAACCTTTCTTCGCTCATGTACTTCTCTTCTTTGGGCGCATGCTCCCCATTGGGCAGCTTATACCCTTTTTCCCGGTCCGGTTTGGTTAATGCGCGGGTTTGCCTCATTAGCTCTTTTTTCTTTCTCAAGTAACCAAAAGTAAATTTGTAATTTAATATTCTATTATCTAATAACATTATATAATATTAATTTTTATTTTCTTCTTATTTTTACGTTACAATAATTAATATAAGTTAGTAAATTTATAATTTATTATTCAATAATATTATATTATATTTTTATATTAATTATATTAAAAATAAAATTAAATATTACGCTATTTAATTATATTATATTTAATATTCAATGTAATATTATTATTTAAAAATTTAATTTAACTAATAATAAATACATATTAATATATAAAAATAATTATTTTCAAATAATTTAATGTAACTAATAATAAACACTTAGATATTAACAAATTTGAATAATATTAATTTAAAATTAATAGTAATATAGATAATAATATTGACTAAGATTTCTCTGTGATGCTGTAAGTATTTTAACAATATTGATTGTGGGATTATTATAGACCCTTAGATTTAAGTGTTTTAATCCCAACCATTCATTTAATAATTTAACATAATGAATAAATAAATAAATAATTAAAAGATAACATGTAATTTTCAGGGTGCAGGTAACTAAAATAATTAATCATGCCATTTTAAATATAATTGGCATAACCTAAAAATAATTTTTGATACCAAATAATCTTGAAATAACCACATGACAAATGCAAATTGCAAGGTATATATACATGAACGCAAAATGCTTGTAATAGTCACTTAGCTCAATCTACCCTTTCTTAGCAATTTTAATCCGATCCTCGGAAAACAACACCGGTCTTCCACTCAAATTCAACCGCCACAGTTGCTGGCGAGTTGTGCGGCTGATCAAAAGTAAGTAACGTAGTTAGGGTTCAAATCTTAGACATGAGTTTAAGAACTTAAAAGTAATCATTGATATCGTCTTGCACACCCATCTTCTCCAAAACTTCCTCTTTTACTTTTTTAAACGTAATCCAGTTTGAAAATAGGACTCAAATTCACAAGGATCCACCATCAAATCAATTAGAATAACAACATCAGTTTAGATTTTTTTAGCATCAAAGTGTTATGGTAAAAGCTATATTTGCCAAAAATTCAATTTTAAATAAAAGAATTTGAGATAACGTATTTTATGGTGTCTCTTTTTTTTTTTTAAATTTAAAATCACATTTTCAGCTAGTTTGTTAACCAATTATTATTATTTTAAAATAATTAATTTTTATTAACACAAATATTGTACCATTGAATAAATTCAAGGGTAATTTTTAAAAACCCTCTCCTAAGGTTTGAGGCAGCTGTAAGTAGTTGGCGAAGAACAGTTTATTTGTAAACACTCCCTACCATTAGTTAAATTTTTCATTAATAGTTAGTTGACTTTGAAAAGACGAACTTACCTCAGTGATACTTTTTAATATAGAGACATAAAGAGAGAGAGAAAATTGTAATTTGATTGAAAGAAAATTGTAAAGATTCGAGAGTAAATCGCTTAAAGGGACACCGCAACAGATAGTTTACGGAAGCAAAATTATTGAATGTGTGAAATGCAACGAGACACCATCAGCAAAAGATGTCTTTATGGGTCCAACGATTCAAGCTTTGTTAACAATGGGCTTCACGCATTCAATCAAATCAAAGGTTTTTTTCATTACAAATGGAGCCTACAATGAACCCTTCTTTGTCACCCGGTTCCGAGAGGCTCTGTTTCACTTCTCTGCAATGTTTGACGTGCTTGAAACAACTGTACCTCATAAAGATCATGAGAGGATGGTGATCGAGAAAGAGATCTTTGGCAGGGAGGCCTTGAATGTTGTTGCTTGTGAAGGCTAGGAAAGAGTGGAGAGGCCGGAGAGATTGAGGCTATTATGGCCGTGGGATCCATGGAGGGTTTGGACGAGGGCTTAGACGTCGACGAGGTGTTGACTGTTGAGAGACAGTGTAGAGATGTGGGTCCTTGGGAGAGACTCACGACTAAAAAATCTCAATGGGTAAAAGTTAGTTTACTCCCTCTATTTTAAGGTTATTGTCTATTAATTCTTATATTTATTGAATTATTAACACTACTGTCATTATTTTTTATTCCTTTTATCTTTTTTTTACAATAGTACCGGCTTACAATAATTGTTTTGTATACTAATAAAAAAATTAAATTATTCATTTAATTCCAAAAATAAAATAAAAATATTTATTAATTTTTATGGAACATTATGCTAAGGAATTAATATATTATTTTTTTATTAATGTCTAAAAAATTGGGTATTTAATTTTTTTACAATATTAATTTTTTGGACAAATATGAGCTTCCACAAAATTTAATATATATTCTTTTTGTTCTTATTTTATTTTTTGAGGTTAAATTGGTAATTTTATTTTTTTATTTTTCTTAATGTCCTAAAAAAAGAAATATTATTATAAGAGGATAATATTATAAAAATAAGACAAAAGGAACAAAAATTAACGGCAAAGGTGTCAATAATTTAACTGCAAAGATGTTTTAAAATATTTTTAAAAATATAGAGACTAAATAGGTACTAATCTCATAATATATATGCTAAACAAACTTTTATCCGATCTGGATGGAGATGGTGCAAATTTTTGGTTTTCTCAAGAAATGTCATAAATGACCCCAATGACTTAGATGAGGATAAAACGGAACAAAAACATAAGGGTGTATTTACAAATAAACCGATATTTGCCATCTATTTGCAACTGCCTCAAACCTCAGGAAAGGTTTTTAAAAATTACCATAAATCCAATAGTAAATATTTCTTCCATTATTAATGCTGTAAAGAAATTGCAACATCATAGAGGGACCCTGTCAATTATTATTAAATATACAATGTATATTGCACTAAACATGATATTGCATTACAACTTAATACACTCTGATGCAACACAACATAATACAATATAATTAATGCAATACATTATAACACAATATGACTAATACAATACTATATACAAGATGTACTCTGACTTCACTTGCCAAGTCATTTTTACATCTTGTTGCCTAAACCAAATGGGAAAGAGGAATATTTATACATAATAAAAATTAATCACAACCACGCGTTAATTCAACTATTTCTTTGATCCTAACCAAATCCAATGTATAAATACTTCCTCTTTCAATTGGTTTAGACAACAAGATGTAAAAAAATTATTGTAGCAAGCGATCTCAGTGTAGTGAGGGTGAGTGGTGCATATTCTTGAGCTTTGGAAAGGTAGGTTTTTCATACATATTATACAAATCTATCACAACCGCATATTAATTCGACAATAACACTAATTCTAACCACACAGCTCAACTACCATGTACAAATTTAGATTATTCTATAGATTTGGCCTCAAATGCATTGGGTTTGTTTGGAGATGAATTAGATTGGTTTATGGACTTCAAGTGACACATGACATGTAAATAATTAGCATGAAAAGTGTACATGGGATTTGGTTAGAGCTTGTATGAGATCTTTTGCAAATTGGACTATTAGCACCGTAAAAAATCCTTAAGGTCAAAAAATACACTTTCAATTTTCAGTAATTTTTTTCCTTAAAAGAGAGAAGAGAAGCAAACTAGATTTGCAATTAGATAATAAAATAATCATACTCGAACAATTCTTTACTATATTTTTGAAGGTATGTATTTAAAAAATAATAATAGTAGTGAGATTGCAATCCATCCCATAAGGTCGAGACTCAATCGGCGAAAGTGCAATTCTTTTGTTATAGATTTGTAATCAAATGGTGAAAAATCGTGCTTGAAAAGATTTTGAATTTTGATATAAGTGTACAAAGAGTTTAAAGTATATTTTAGAGTATTTATTTTCAGAGTTAATTGAGAAACTCGAATCCTCTACTTTAAAATCATTCAATGAGATACCGATCAATGCCAAATTCTGTTTTGATTATTTATTAGTTTTATTGTTGTTGAATTCTAATAAATGAAAATAAAATTGTCTTGAAATTTAAGGATTTGTTCCTAAATATACCTAAAAAATACATAAATACAAATAATATTTTTAGAAATCTATAAAAATTTTACCCAAATAATAAAACTACCTAATGATGAAGAACTGAAATTAAAACACTCATCCAAAAAAGTGAAATGAGGGCAGTTGTGATTTTTTTTTTGACACTGACTATTACAATCAGACTTGTAACTCATATTACATGAGATTAATTACTGATATTTACAATCAGACTATCTCTCATATTTACATGAGACTATTATTAGGACTAGTACATAAATTCTCATGAAGCATTACCCAGATTTTTACCCTCTCTAATATTCGAGAGACGTCTACTCTACTCATATTGGTAAGGGAGAAGACTGACCTTCACTCAAATAAATGAGGAAGGACTTAAGCATTGTGGGGGCTTGAACTGTTGCCCTCACAATTTGTGATTTTTGAATCAATGAACGTGTTAGATAAATCCCATGAGTAAAATAAATGACAACTCAACACCTCGAATTTCAGTAAATGTTTTTTATGGCCCCCATGGGCAACAGTTTTACTTATTGTGAATTATGTAACTGTTCGAGAATTTTAACAATCAAACAAATTTTTGATTTCCAAAACTCGAGCTGACACCAGACTTTGACTCTTTTATTACACTTAGGATGTGTTTGGCACTCCACATCTGTTAGGTCCATATCATTTGGGGACCCAAAAGCCCAAAGTCCAAATAAGTTTACTTGGTTTGTAATTATTATTAAGCCTTGGACTTGGATGAAATTTGCCATGTAATTTGGCTATAAAAGCGAGTGCTGCCCTAATGGAATTATGCATAAAAAATAGCAGCAGCAACTTTTGATGGAAGAACAACGGCAAGAGAGAGAGAGAGAGAGAAAAGCCAGTAGAAGAGAATAGTAATTTCAATATTTAATTCGGTGATCAGAAGGCAAAATTAACTCTATTTTATCCTAAATTTTGAGGGTAAGTTACTGGTATCGCCCTCTATAATCCTACTAGTGTTGAATTTTATTTTATCCTCTCTTGGCTATTATTTGAGATACTTATTTATTGGAGAGATAGTTATTAGGCTATTACTGTAAGCCAACAATAGTGAGATTTTTTTATGTTGGTAGCCTCTAGTATTATCTAGAGAAGAATTTGTGATGTAATCCCATAAATATAGTAGAAGATTATATCAGACTACGATCCCGTAATTTTTCCCGCTTCGAGTTTTCACGTAAAAATCTGTATCTCTTGTGGTTGATTTTTTGTTTTGAATTTATTGATTTATTCTTTTGCCTATTTATTTATGGTGCACATCCTATTTTAATCATATAAAGAGGGAAATAATTTATTTTCGCTTAATTTGCAACTGCTTGTGGCAGTCCTTTTCCCAACAGAGTGGTATCAGAGCTTCAGATTTTATTTTTATTACTTGTGTGGTTCAGATGGAAGATTCCCCGGCACGCATGATTAAATTGAAGTTATGGAATTATGGTATTTGGAAGTCTAGGATGAAAGATTTGCTGTACATGAAAGACTTGCATGAACCCATTAAAGGCAAAGAAGCTAAACCCCCTCATTTAGATGATAAGAAATGGGCTCAATTAAACTAGAAGGCCGTGGGTACTATTAGATCATGGATTGATCAGAGTGTGTACCATCATGTCGCGAAGGAATCCAGGGCTGATGTTCTTTGGAGAAAATTAGAGACAATTTATGAGCAGCCGACAACACAGAATAAAGCTAATCTGATGAAAAGACTTGTTAACTTGAAACACAAAGAGGGGCGCAGCATAACTGAACACACTAGTGAGTTTCAAGGATTGGTTGATCAGTTGACTACTATGAAGATTATTCTAGATGATGAGTTACAAGCATTATTATTGCTTAGTTTTTTGCCTGACAGTTGAGAAATATTAGTGGTGTCAGTGCATAGTTCAAAGCCAAATGAGAAATTAACTTTAGATATGGTTACGGATAGGCTGCAGAATGAAGAATATAAAAGAAAAAGTGTTGAAGCAGTTCCCTCTGAGTCAGATGCACTTATTTCAAAAAGGTAAGAAAGATGAGGGAGGAGTCAAAGTAGAAATTCCTGCTAGCAGAATAATGATAACCTCGAGGAAGATCTAAGCCCCAGAGAAGGAACCTCAAGTGCTTTTATTGTCAGAAAATGGGTCATATTAAAAGGGAGTGTAGATTGTGGAAAAGAAAACAGGCGAAAGAAAAAGGGTGATACTTAGAAAAATGACAAAGAGAGCATTGCAACCATAGTTGATGGTGATTTGGGTATTATTTATGATGAGAGTTCAGTAAATCTCACTTGCCATACCAGTGATTGGGTGATTGATTCGGGTGCTTCGTTTCATGTTACTGCACATTGTGATTACTTCACATCCTATGTTAATGGTGATTATGGCCATGTTCGGATGGGAAATGAGGGGGCATCCAAGATTGTGGGCAAAGGAGATATTTGCTTGGAAACCAAAATTGGCTGTAAGTTGTTGCCTAAAGATGTCAGACATGTGCTAGATATTCGTGTTAATTTGATCTCTATAGGCAAGCTTGATGATGATGATTATACTAACCAATTCAGTAAAGGAAAATGGAAGCTCACCAAAGGTTGCCTAATGTTAGCTAAGGGGGGAAAGTAAATACTCTCTATATGATAAAAGCCAAAATTAAGAAAGAAAATGTGAATGTGGCTATAAAAGATTCTAACATTGAGACATGGCATAAAAGACTTGGTCACATTGGTGAGAAAGGGTTAGAAACTCTTGCCAAAAAAGGATTACTACTCAGCTTCGCAGGTATGTCCCTCAAGATTTGTGTTCATTGCTTAGCTAGAAAAACACACAGAATGGTTTTTAAAAGCTTTTCTCCATCTAGAAAGTCACAAATCCTTGATTTGATTCACACTGATGTTTCCATGATGCAAAGTAAATAAATAGGAGGTACATTTTATTTTGTGACTTTTATTGATGACTGTTCTAGAAAAGTGTGGGCTTTTTCTTTAAAATCTAAAGACCAAGTGCTTGATATATTTAAGTTCTTCCATGCTTATGTTGAGAGGGGGACATGAAAAAAATTAAAATGCGTTAGAGTAGATAATGGTAGTGAGTACAGAGGGCCATTTGAGCAGTATTGCAGATCCCATGGAATTAGACTTGAGAAGACTGTATCAAAAACCCCACAAACAGAATGGTGTCGCAGAAAGAATGAGCAGAACAATTGAAGAGAGGGTCAGATGTATGCTTTCTGATGCCAAGCTTCTTAAATCCTTATGGGCGGAGGCTATGCATACTGCAATTGACTTAATTAACCTTTCTCCTTCAGCTCCATTAGATGGCGATGTATCTGAGAGAGTTTGGACTGGGAAAGATGTATCTTATAAATACTTGAGAGTGTTTGGTTGCAGAGCATAAGTTCACATCCCCAAAGATGAGAGATCGAAGCTTAATGATAAAGCAAAAAAATGCATTTTCTTAGGCAATGGGCATGAAAAATTTGGGTACAGAGTATAGGATCCATTGGCAAGAAAATTGATCAGAAGTAGAGATACTGTATTCTTTGAAGATTAGATAATTGGTGATGCAAAGAAGAGTGATAAGTCTTAATCATCTCTAGAGATTTCTATTATTCCAACTTCAGTTTTTTCACATGTAGCTCATGATGATCATGGGGGAGCTGGAGAGGATAATAGTGATGGTTCAGCAGAACCAGTTGACCAAGCACCTCTATAACTACCAACACCACCAGTTGAGCCAGAATTGAGAAAACTACCAAAGAACGATGACCTTCTACTAGATATCCTCCACATGAGTATGTGATGCTTACAGATGGAGGGGAGCCAAAATATTTTGAAGAAGTCATATCTCATCAGCATAAAAATGAGTGGGCTAAAGCCATGCAAGAGGAGATGAAATTCTTGAATGAGAACTACACTTATGACCTAGTGAAGCTGCCTAAGTGAAAGAGGGTATTGAAGAACAAATGGGTTTACAAATTGAAGACTGAAAATAACTCACAATAACGGTATAAGACTAGATTGGTCGTGAAGGATTTCGGTTAAAAGAAAGATTTTGGTTTTGAAGAAATATTTTCTCCTCTGGTGAAGATGTCTTCTATCCGAGTTGTTCTAGAATTAGCAGCTAGTTTGAACTTGGAGATTGAACAGCTTGATGTAAAGACAGCTTTTTTATATAGTGACTTAGAGGAGGAAAAATACATGGAGCAACCTGAAGGATTCAGCGTCAAAGGCAAAGAAGAACTTGTGTGCAAGTTGTAGAAAAGTTTGTATGGGCTTAAATAGGCACCAAGATAGTGGTACAAGAAATTTGATTCTTTCATGGAGAATCATGATTTCAACAAGACTATGTGTGACCATTGTGCTTTTGTAAAGAAGTTTGGTGATAATGATTTTATCATTCTTTTACTTTATGTGAATGATATATTGATTGTTGGCTAAGATGCTAATAAGATTGACAATCTAAAGAGAGAGATTAGTAAGTCTTTTGCAATGAAGGACTTGGGAACGGTGAAACAGATTCTTTGCATGAAGATTTCCCGCGATAGAAAAAGTGGGAAGTTATGGTTATCTCAAAAAGCATATGTTGAAAGAGTTCTTGAAAGATTTAACATGGGCAAGGCAAAATCTGTTTGTTCTCCACTTGTAGGGCATTTCAAGCTTAGTTTTGAGCATTGTCCTATAAAGGAGAAAGAGAAGCAAGAGATGAGAGGAGTTTCTTATGCTTCGGCAGTTGGTAGTTTGATGTACGTCATGGTTTGTACAAGACCAGATATTGCTCATTCAATTGATGTAATTAGTCGGTTTCTCTCCAATCCGGGTAAAGAACACTGGACAGCAGTGAAATGGATTCTTATATATCTCAGAGGTACTTCCAAGGTATGTTTATGTTTTGGTGGTGACAAACCTGTGTTACAAGTGTACACGGATGTAGATGTGGCAGGAGATGTTGACTCGAGAAAATCTTTATCAGGATATTTGCTCACCTTTGCAGAGGAAGTAGTCTCATGGCAGTCCAGACTTCAGCAGTGTATTGCTTTGTCTACCATAGAAGTAGAGTATATTGCAATTACTGAAGGTTGCAAAAAATCCTTGTAGATGAAGAATTTCCTACAAGAGTTGGGTGTGAAGTAAGATAATTTTATTGTGTACTACAACAGTCAGAGTGCCATTCATTTGGCAAAGAATTCAACATATCATTCAAAATCCAAGCATATTGATGTGATGTATCATTGGATACGAGACGTGCTTGAGAAAAAACAGTTGCAGGTTGAGAAGATACATACAATGAAGAATGGGTCAGATATGATGACAAAGCCGCATGTAGAGAACGGGCTTGTTGGTGCCCCCCACATGATCTAGAGGGGGAGATTAGTTGGGTCCATCTCATTTGGGGGCCCAAAAGCCCAAAATCCAAATAAGTTTGCTTGGTTTGTAATTATTACTAAGCCTTGGACTTGGATGAAATTTAACATATAATTTGGCTATAAAAGCAAGCGCTACCCTAATGGAATTGTGATAGAAAATAGCAGCAGCAACTTTTGGTGGATGAAAAGAGGCAAGAGAGAGAGAGAAAAGCCAGTAGAAGAAAATAGTAATTTCAATCTTTAATTGGGTGATCAAAAGGTGAAATTAACTATGTTTTCTCCTAATTTTGAGGATAAGTTACTGGCATCGCCCTCTATAATCCTACTGGTGTTGATTTTTATTTTATCCTCTCTTGGCTATTATTTGAGATACCAATTTATTGGAGAGATAGTTATTAGGCTGTTACTGTAAACCAAGAATAGTGAGATTTTTGATGTTGGTAGCCTCTAGTATTATCTAGAGAAGAATTTGTGTTGTAATCCCATAAATATAGTGGAAGATTATATTAGACTACGGTCCCGTGAGTTTTCCTGCTTCAGGTTTTCCACATAAAAATTTGTGTCTCTTGTGGTTGGTTTTTGCTTTGGATTTATTGGTTTATTTTTTTACCTATTTATTTGTTGTGCACATCCTATTTTAATCACACAAAGAGAAAGAGTTTATTTCTGCTTAATTTACGGTAGTCCCTTTCTAGCAACATCATATGAAATTGCATTTTATTATGCTGCATAGTCTCAGGTTTAACCACAGCAACGGTATTACGGTGCATTATAAAATTCTATAATGTAGCTCCTAAGTCAACTTTTCTCTTCTTTTGGCTCATGCTCCCTCACATGGAATTTCATACCCTTGTAGCACTCAGGTTTGGTTGATGCGTTAGTTTGCCTCATTAACTTTTTTTTAATGAATAAAAGTAAATTTTTAAGTTAATATTGTATTATCAAATAATAGTATATAATATTAACTATTATTTTCTTTTTTTTTTACATTACACAGATTAATATAAATTAATAAATTAATAATTTATTATTTAATAATATTATATTATATTTTTATTTTTATATCAATTATATTGAAAATATAATTGAATATTCCACTATTAATTGTATTATATTATAATAAATAAAAATTGATTATTATTTACTAAGTTAATATAACTAATATATACATACTTAACTAACATATAAAAATACAATATATTATTACATTTTTTTAATTACATTATAATAATTAATACACAAAAATTTATTATTATTTAACAATTTAATATAGCTAATAATAAATACATAATAATATAAAAATATAATAAAAATTACTTTATTTGATTATATCACAAAAATATAAAAATTAATCATTTTAAAATAATTTAATGTAACTAATAATAAATACTTAAATATAAATAAATTTGAATAATATTAATTTAAAATTAATTGTAACATTTCCTCTCAACACCCTCTTTTTAGTTAAGAAGTTATATCTAAATAATTTTTGAAAAATTACTTATCTAACACTTTCTTCCCTTTCTTTTCTCAATTTCATAAATTCAAGTCAATTCATTGGGATATATCCTTTTAACTTAAAAGAATTTGTATCATTAATTAATAGGAACAAAACTACCATTTAAAAAGAATATCAACAATTTTTATTAGTCATGAAAGTTAATAAATATCAAGAAATTAATCTTTATTAAACACAAAAGTTAATAAATATCAAGAAAAAAAATTAATTTTTTTGTATGTATAGAAAGTATAAAATATAGATCATGATATGTATAGAAAGCCTAAAAGTTCTTAGGGGAAGAGTATTCTTGGATTTAGGTTAGGCAGACATGGTATGTCAGTGGTAGCGTTATAAGGATCTTTAAATGGTCTACTTTGTTTTGAGGAGTCCCCTGTGGTTCTTGTTTTGGTTTCTTTACCATATCTACTTGTTTATTTTCTTTATTGTAAAGAAGAACTATATTCGATAGCTACATAGGGAAACCTTTACGTGTTAACCATCCTACCGCTTCTATTAATAGGCCTTTTATTGCTAGGATTTTGATAAAATATGATATTTTATGGCCTTTATTGTCACGCCTTTCGATTGGTGAGAGTGATTCTGATTTTTGGCAAGATATTATTTTTAAACTTGTTCTTTCTTGTTGTGCTTCCTGTAAGCAAATTGCCTATTCTGTGAATGGTTGCTATATAGCTAATGCTGGGGTTCAAATGCCTCAATAACCTGTTAGTAAGCCGCAGGGTAGTGGTGCTAGAGGTAAAGGTAACCAATCTAGGTAACCAATCTATGTCTGTTATAGATGTTCAACCTTTACTTCATTGTTCCTCAGTATGTTGTAGTTACAAATAATTAGCTTGGGGGCATGTTGCTTAGCCGTCTTTTGTCTAAGGGTTGTCTTCTGATTTGATTTAGAAACTTATTTTTGGTGGGGGTGGTTTGGCCTTCGAGGTCCAATGGTACTGTGAGTGCGTCTTTAGATGCTAGAATCCCCACTTTTGATGCTCGGGATGATAAGATGGATTTGATTGGCAAAGTTCAGCCTAATGCTGAATTGCACTAAAAATATTGTTACTGATGATACTGCCATTGCTATTTAGTCTAATCTAACTATTGAGCCTCGAGATCGTGGTGTTTCTTCTATGTGGAGTACAACTGATATAACTGGTGATGGTGATGATATGATTTTGGATGATTCAGGTGCTTAAAGGGTATCCATGAGCTTTATTGTTTCTGAATCTGTGTGGATGATATTCACACAATGGTCGTGGGTTTCAATTCCCACCCTACCAAGATTCATTTTCATTCTGATAAGGATTTTAGTTCTAAAGAGAGTACTATGGCTAATTATTATTTTTTTCCTGAGCCTCAGGGTACTAGGGGACGTCATAGTCCTTACTTTAGTGTTGTTGGCCTGTGTTCCTCTGGTTCAAAAAGAGGTATCACATTAGTCGCTGAACACAAGTATCGTAAGTAGTGGTCTAGGTGTTAGCTCACGTTGTTAGGCTTTGCTTACGGTGTTCTCTTATTCATTTTTTGTTTCTTTTATTTGCTTTTATTATTTCTATTTTGTTGGTTGTTTTTGTTTTTTAGCTTGGAAGTTTTGGTCTATGTTCCCCTCCAAATTTTTTTATTTTTAATTTATAGGTAAAGATTCTCGCCTAACTTTCCTATCCTATGGTGATGTTCAAATTTAAAAAAAAAACCAAAAAATTGAAGTCAAAATAAAGTGAAATTGAGCATTTAATTTGCATAATGTGAGCGTAGAGAAATAATATGCAATTGTAAAATGGAGAGAAAACGTGATTAATGAAGCATAATTTTTAGATTTTTAAAATTTTAATAGTAATTTACTTTTTAAAATGGGTGTAAAGAGAAATTTGATGAGTTCAAAAAATCCCACCCCTATAGATAATGATATTATGTAGGGTTTCTCTACAATTTTACAATATTGATAGTGAGATTGTTGTAGACCCTTAGATTTAAGCATTTAATCTCATCATTCGTTTAAGATAATTTAATATAATGAATGAATACATAAATAAATAAATAAAAGATAATTGATAATGTTCAGATTACAGGTAATTAAAACAATTAAATCTTGCTATTTTGAAATAGTTGGCAACCTAAAAATAATTTTTGGTACTGTATAATCTTGAAATAATCACATGAAAAATGCGAAGTATATATTAATGAACACAAGAAGCAAAATGTTTGTAAAAGTCACTTATGTCAATTTGCCCTTTCTTAGCAACCTTAGTCCAATCCTTGGAACCAACACCAGTCTTCCACCCAAATTCAAATACCACAGTTGCTAGCAGGTTGCATGGGTGAACAAAAGCAGTTAGTATGGTTAGGGTTCAATCTTAGACATGGGTTCAAGTACTTGGAAAGTAATAATCGAAATATCTTGTACATCGACATTCTTCACTACTTTCTTTTTATTTTTTTCTTTAGAAATAATCCAGTTTGACAATAGGTTCCAAATTCACAACGATTCACCATAAAATCAATTAGAATAACAACAACGGTTCATATTCTTTTGGCATCAAAGTATTGTGGGATAACCTATGTTTGTCACGAGTTCAATTTCAAATAAAAGAATTTGAGATAACGTATTTTATTGTATATATTTTTATTTTTTTAAATTTAAAATCAATCTTTTAACCAATTTGTTTATTGGTCAAATTATTTTAAAAATAATTAATAGAAATAATGTATCGTTGATTAGATCCAATGGTACATATTTCTTACAATATTAATACCCCAAAAAATTATAGCATCATAGAGGGACCCTCTAAAATATTATTATATACTCTAAAATATTATTATATATCATATAGTCCATATTACACCAAGCATGATATTACAGTACAACTTAATACACCCCAATGCAATATACCATAATACAATAATAAAATACAATACAATATGCAAAAGGTACCCTTCACTAGCCACATAAGTGATTTTTACATCTTGTTGCTTAAACCAAATGGCTAAGGGGAATATTTATACACAATAAATCAATCATAACCGCATATTAATTCAAATATGTCACTAATCCTAACCAAATCCTATATGTAAATACTACCCCTCCGCTGCATCTTTGTTGAGTGTCAGAAAGTGTATATTTATAAAGGAGAAAATCATCATTTTACACTTCAAGTCTCAATAACATCTGTAATTTTATTTATTTAAGTCTCTTGTTATTTAATTATGTGTGTTTTATTTTAATTAAGTATTTTATGTATTTTAGGGGCATCATGGTCATTTTACAATGAATGAGAGATCGGATAGCAAAATGGACATCACTTTTGAACTCAGGACAGCCGAAAACCTTAAGATGAGCATAAAAGGAAAAAAGACACTGTTCACATGTACGGTACTATTCACATGTACGGTCTCGCATTCACTGCATCGCTTCACGACACTCGCTCGCACGAAAGTTACTGTTCAAACTGTGTGCAAACTGTGTTACTGTTCAAACCGCGTGGTCAAACCGTATTATTGTTCACTGATGACGTGCCGCAATCCTGTGTGTCCAAACTATTTTTAATCCGATGGCCATGATTCACTCAATGTATCTATAAAAATGGGACCTCCCCCCCTAATTTAATATCCCTGAATCCATTTTTGAGCTTAGTTTTCTGTAATTCTTTCTCCATCTTGTATTTTCTGCGTATTTTAATAAATTCCCATTTTACCCTTAGTTCAATTATGAGTAGCTAATTTTCTTTCAAGCTTGGGTTGAAGATGAAGTCTCAACATGTGTCATGGGCTTCATTTTGTAAATTTATTTTCTCTTCCCTTCTAATTTCTGTGGAGGTTTTGACTTTTCGTCAACAAATAATAATAATCTTGTCTAGTTACCGCCTTGGTTTTATCGGTACCCTAGTATAAAGTTATTATTATTTGGCACGATAAGCCCTTAGCACCATATTGATTAGAGCGTGGTTCATGAGGTGTGGATTCCCCCCTCATGATTTAATTGGTATTAATAAGGATTATTTAGCCCATGATGCATGTTGATACGGATCTAGATACCCAAGCACTTTATTTCAATAGTTCCCAATTCAATTTAATTCCGCTATTCCCATTTAAATTCTAGCATCCTTTAAATCAATTTCTCCACAAATACAACCACCCACTTACAAAGTTAATTCTACACACAATTAAAATCCACCTCCTCGTGGGATCGACACTCAACACCATTGATCTATTCTACAATAGATTCGTGCGCTTGCGAGTTCAACAAAATTTGCACAACTATCTTGTAAAAAAATTATAGTGTCATAGAGGAATCTTATAAAATATCATTACATAGGATATAATTCATATTGTATTTAATATGATATTACATTACAGCTTAATATCCCCTAATGCAATATACCAAAAAACATGGGATAATGAGGCAAGCGTAATGAGAGTGGGAGGTGCTTGTTCTTAGCTTTAGAGATGTAGGGTACTCATACATAATATACAAATCTATCACAAATCATATATTAATTCAACAATCACTATTTCTAACCATACAGTTCAACTACCAGTACAACTTTAGATTATTCTATAGATTTTGGCCTCAACTACATTGGGTTTGTTTAGAGATGAATTAGATTGTTTGATCTTTTAATCTAACATTATTGGATCCTTAATCCAAGGTTGAGCTTATATGAGAATAATTATGTGCGGACTGTTATATAGGATTAAGTCCAATTAAAAGTGATATATTAAGGTTTTTAGTAATTTGGGTTTTGATGTATCTAATAGGGTGTATACCTTTAATGTGTAAAGACTTAAGGATAATTTATTTTTCTATGATGAGTTGAAATAGGTATACCTAAAGACAACATAAAAAGTTGTCTATATAAATGGTTATGTTCCCTAGGTCACACGTATCTTTATATTCTTTATGGCATTCCATCATCAGAGAGAGCACAAAAAAATTAAAAGATTTTCCAAGAGAACGTATAGATTTGGAATGCCAACCACATAACTCCACAGAACAATTAAGCATTATGAATTTAGGTATGCTTCCACATAATTAGTTATTGATTCTTGATGATACAATATAAATGTTCCTGGATTATAGGTGATGGTTTTCACCAAAGGATTTCTTGTTCCAGTTGGATGCCAAGATAGTATGAAATTCATTGAGATTATATCTATTTGCTAGTTGGGGGTGCTATCTCTTGGAAGAGTGCTAAAAAGTCTCTTATAACCTCTTCTACTATGGCAACAAAGCTTATAACATGTTATGAGCCATCCAATCACGAAATATGGCTACGGAATTTTGTCACGGGAGTGCACATAGTAGATTGTGTTAACAGAACACTTAAGTTATTTTGTGACAATAAGTTAGCAGTGTTGCATTCCAATAACAACAGAAGCTTGATGAAGTCGAAATATATAGACATCAAGTTCCTAATTATTAAAGAAAGAGTTCAGAGTGGACAGTTGTTTATAGAGCACATCAGTACAGACTCTATGATTACAGATCCGCTTATTAAGGGAGTGCCACCCAAGATGTTTCATGAGCACACTGCTCGTATAAATATCGTGTCATTAAAGAATATTTAGTTTTAGTGGGAGTTTGTAATTTTAGATGCTCTTATGTTACAGTTATTTTCAATCATTCTAGTTTATAGATATTTTAGGTTATTTTCTATAGAAATAAAGTTTTAGTTTATTCACACTCTGATTTTTAGTACGGTTTGATCTCATTAAGGTTTTAGGTGGAACAGTTGGAAATGGACATGTTAAGATCATATTACATGAAATTTTCATGTTATACATCCACATCATGATCCATGTCATTCAATTACGATAGTTATAGTGAAGACCATTTTGATCACATGTTGGTATGATTGATGGACCAGATTGGTTATAGAGACATTTCAGTAGTGACAACAAGGTTGAGCTCATATGGTTATTTTTGCAAAGCTTAATTATAAGGTTATACAAATAGCCCAAGTGGGAGATTGTTGAATTTTTTAATCTAGCATTGTTAGATCCTTAATCCAATGTTGGGCTTTTATATTAATAATTATGTGTTGCGAACTGTCATATGGGTTAAGCCCAATTAAAAGTGGTTTATTAAGATTTTTTGTAATTTAGACTTTAATATGTTTGATAGTATGTGGATCGGTAATGTATAAATACTTAAAGGTAGTTTTTATTTTTATGATAGGATGAAATATGAATACCTAAAGAAAATAAGAAAAGTTATCTATATAAGTAGTTATGCTCCCCAAGTCATACGTATCTTTATATTCTTTTTGACATACCGTCATTAGAGAGAGGGTACAGAGAAAATTAAAGGATTTTCTATGAGTAAGTGTAGATCTGGAAGGCCAACTACACATCTTTCTATTCTATTTGACATCCCATTATTAAAGAGAGAGCACAAAGAAAATTAAAAGATTCTCTAGGAGTAAGTATAGATCTGGAAGGCCAACTACACAACTCTAGAGAGCAATTAAATATTATGGATTTGGATTCGCTTCTGCATAATTAGTTATTGATTCTTGGCGATACAATATGAATGTTCCTAGATCACAGGTGATGGTTCTCACCAAAGGATTTCTTGTTCCAACATGGATTGCTTAATGGATTTCAAGTGACACATGACATGTAACTGACTTAACATGACAAGATTAGAGCCTGATTTAAATTTTCTTACAAGTTGGACTATTGGCAATCGTAAAAAAATCCTCTTAAAACCTTTTTTCTAATTATACCTCACTTAAGGTAAAAAATACCTTTATTTAATACTCTTTCAATTTTTAATAACTTTCCCTCTTAAAATTCTTTTGCAATCTTGGGACTATAAAAGAAAGGAGAGGAAAAAGAAGCAAACTAGATTTGTAGTTATATAATAAAAGAATCATACTTGAACAATTCTTCAATCTCTTAGTTTCGTATAGGTAGAGAACCTTGATGGTTTGGATTACTAAGATTGCAATGATCAAACAAGGTCGAGTGGTAAGCATTGAGGTTTATTCCTTTTTTGTTTTCTGAAACCTATTTTGAAAAAGAAAGAAATTATTAAAAAAATTTCAGGTTAATTGAAGAACCTGCAGCTTCTAGCAACTTAATTACAGGAATCAAGAATCAATATATTTAATTTAATAATGGCTTTCAATATGTTGCTAAAATATGTCCACACCCTAAAAAGTGACAAAAGAGTTGCAACTACTTCCTAACGATAAAAAAAGTAACAAGTTGTGTTAAACGATGACTACAAAACAACCATTGACCCTTATAGTGAATAATTTAAAGTAACAATTAATGTGCCCTAACAATTCCTCCTCTCTTAAGAAACAACCTTGTCTTTAAGGTTATAAGTAGGGAATTCATTTTCAAAAACTCAAATACTAGTAGTAGCCTGTTGGTTCAGAGTTTATAATTTCCATTTCTTTGCTAGCATCACTATCGTTGAAACAAGCTTGAATCATGAATAATTTTTGCAAGGATGTCCAGGACTAAATTGGTCATTAACTTAAAGCATAGTCCTTTCTTGTCCAATCTATCCCTTTCGTGCTTAGCATTTTGATAGGTACCAACATGGAACTGTTTTGAGCTTTAAGAAGTTTAAATGGCCCTTGAGTGAGATTATGAGTTTCATAAAGCCCAGCCAACCTAATAGATTCAAAAAGTGTCATTGGCTTGCCAGCTTGAACATTAGCTCGAGAAAAATCTTGTAGCCCACTCACAAAACAACTAATTTGTCGATCTTGTGACAAACAACTCACTTTAAATAACAGCTTCTCAAATTGGGTATGGTAATCACTTGCAGAGCCAAACTATTGTGTAAGCGTCTATAGTGATATAAAATTTTGATTTTAATGATAACAAATCTCAAAATAATGAGTAAAATTGGAAATACATATTATGTTTTTAAAACAAGAAAATGAATGATGATTTCTCAAAGTTCTTAAAACTTTTTCTTTATAATTTGAAGAAAAGTTCTAATAGAGGATACCGTTTTATATTCTTAGTAAAAGCGAGTTTTCGTAAGAATTTTTTTAGACAAAACTTTATTTTTGTTAATAAACGGCATCCTACTTAAGAAAACTGGAAAACCAGATTCTTAACCATAACTCTCTAGAATCAAATGGCACACCGGTTACCAATAAATGGTAAACTGATTATATCAATTGAGTTTTCTAGAATCAAACAGCATACTGGTTATAAATAAATGAAAAACCAATTATTCAAAATTTAAATTTCGACTACAATGGTCAACTTAAACAGCAATCTGGTTAGGATAAACAATAAACTGGTTATGATTGAAAAGTCAATAATGGCTAGTTTTGTGAATCTATCTATAAATAGTCGAAGAAGACACCATTGCAAAGGATGTTAAACAATCTAGGCAATATTTATTTGTATTAAAAAATGTTCTAAGCTTACATCTTGTACACAGACACATATTTAAGCTATCATTTGATTATATTTAGTTGGGAGTGTGTCTTTCTTTGTATTCTTCATTTCAATATAAAAAAATAAGGGATTGTAAGAGTGGGAAACACTTAGGTGAGAGGTGAAGGATTCATCTTAAGATTTTCAAGGTTAATTAACACCTTGTCAAGTGTACATATTTTCAAGCCTTTGGGTATAAGGCTCAGATAGTGAAATCCTCAAGCCCGATGAGCTTGGAGGCATAAACGTAGGCGGAGTTTGTCGAACCACATAAAAATCTCGTGTTCTCTTTCTCTTCTCTCTTTATATTTTGATTGTTGATATTTATTTATTTATTATTTACTTAATCGTATTAGATATTTGAATTGAACTTTGTTTTAATCACTTCATAATTTTTAGAAACCTAATTCACCCCCCCTCCTAGGTTCTATAGCTAGTATTTCATATTGATATTTGATTAGTTCACCAAAAAGTCTTGGAATTGAATGGCGTCGTACCTAGCATGTATACTTTCACAGAACTCTTGCCAAGTTATAGAATCTCCTTCTTGTTTGATCAATTGGAACTATAGTTGAGCTTCTTCCTCTAAATGGAATAAAGTTACTGCTACTTATTCTTCTTCTGGTATTTGATGAAGACGAGAGGATTGCTCAACTCTACACACCCAACTAGACGTATCTTCTTTGCCATTGAACCAAGGGAAATCAAATTTAATTAGTTTCGGAGCATATGAATGTTGTTTGTTGCTTTTAAAATTGCAGAAGTTGTTTTCCATATTATCTTAGATTGTGAGATTGAATGTTCTCCTTCCTCTTGTACAACCTCTAGTGAAGATTTCTTGAATTAAGCTTCGTAAATAGCTCATTGATCTTCTCTAAAATTTTTTGTTGACCAGTCACAAGAGAGCCGACATCTGTAGCTAATAATTTAAAATATCAATTAAAAAAATGCCTTTACACCTAGACTCGGTTTGTGAAAGTGTAATTTTTTTGCCATATGTTTGTAATCAAATGGTGAAAAATCATACTTGAAAAAGCTAATAGTTAGTAGGATTAATTTTATATGTATAATTATAATATAATATGAGTTTTATATAATATGAGTTTTATAAAGTTACTAAAAGCCTGCCAATAATCCAACTCAAAGTTATAAGCATGAAAAACATTGGAACTTATCAATGTAACCCTAAAACCATTCCTTAAGCCCAACAAAAATAGTCATCGACAATAATTTATAATCAATTAGGATGTTGAATTATTACTAAATTTTGAATTTTGATATAAATGAGTACAGTAAAAAAAAGTGTTCAAAATACATTTTAGAGTATTCACTCCCAAAGCTAATTGAGAGACTCGAATTATCTATTTTCAAACTCTAGAATGAAATGCTGACCAATCAAATCAAGAAAAGAAATTATCTTTACACTGCCTTGTTTTGTTATATGTATATCTAATCACCTCAAAATTTTAATGAGTTTTTTGCATCATCTTTATTTTTAAGTTCGTATCAATAAATCACTTTGACACTAAAAATGATCAATTTACCCTTAAATGAATTAAAAGACTTTATTTTATAAAATTTTGAAAATTAAAAATTTTAATCACAAGAATAGGCCTAAATTTAATAAAATAAATAAATTTCAAATCCAATGTGTTAATTTTTTTAATTATAATTTTATTTAAAAATTATTATGTTAATTTTTTTGTAAATATAATTTTATTTAATCTGTTTGAGGAAGAAGAAAAGACCTAATAAAAAAGCCACGTGTTGATATGGAATTTTATTGTTGAAATCATCAAAAGGATGTTGGTTTACAAAGGGTACCCTAGGTGCTCTGTGGGGTACCTAGGCTACACCAAGCAAGCATAAAAAAAGGTCAAAAATATGTTTTTTAAAAAAATGTCAGGGGATGAAAGGGATAGTATCCTAAAAAGGATTAACTAATTCTCTAGCAAAAAATAAGGAATTAATTAGGAAATATTATGCTAAAAAAGAGGAGACATCGACCTGTCACGCCTGCAAACAAGACAAAAGGTTGTTATCAGGACAGTTGGGACCACCTGTTTTCTCTTGCCATACCTACAAGCAGAGGTACGCGGGACCACCCTCTTATGCCTAACACGTGTATTTTCTTCTCAAATTTGTTCTCCAATTTTAAAATACCCAAGTAGTAACATGTGTGAAGGATAAAAATATCTTTAATATGACAGCAAAAAACGCTAATAATAACACCAAGTGGTATGGCAGCTCAGGTACTCCTTACAAAATCTCAGGTTTAATTTTTATCACAACAATCAACAAATACATCACAAGGGCCTGAGGTTTCTTCCACCTCCAGCCACCATTATTGAGAGCTTGCAAGCTCTCTAACATAAGATAAACCAACTCTGACTTTAGTATTGGAGTATAGTCGTTGACCACCTTCGGCTCTACCTCTAACTTCTTTCTTGTTGTTTTGCATGTTTAAGGCAACTTGGCAAGCTCTCTAAGGCTGGATTAAAACCTCTCACTTTATCCATCAACCTTTCGCTCTTCCTTCACTACTTAAAAGCTAAAACAACTCGTACACCCCAAACAAGCGAGGCAATCTACGTCCCAACAAAAATAAATTTATTGTTCTTAGTTTGGTTTTGTGGCTTTCACTCACATATACCCAAAATTTACTAAAAACATAATCTGTATAGGGAAGTTTTTTAATATTAATTATAGGGAAGTTTACAATAATTATAGGAGCTTTTCTCTTCATGTTAATTTTTGTAAACTTCCCTATACTTAATTTCATTACAAAAATTAAATGAAATTATAATTACAAAAAATTATAATTATAAGATGCTAATTTTTTATAATTATAATTTCATTTAAAAATTACCAACTTAGATTTTAAGATTTATTTATTTTATTGAATTTAGGAGTATTCTTGTAATATTTTTTAATTTTTCAAAATTTTGTAGAATAAAATAGTCTTTTAATTCATTTAAAGGTAAAATAATTATTTTTAATGTCAAAGTGGTTAATTGATATAAGTTTAGAAATAAAGGTAGTGTAAAGAACATGACAAAATTTTAAGACGGTTAGGTATACATATGACAAAACAAATGTGGTACATAGATAACTTTCCAATTAAGAAATTATTGACATAATATCTGCCAACTTAAGTGCATTAAATTTATTTTTAAAAAAAAAAAAGAAAAGAAACACTTAAAATCATTATTTTTTAACAATAAACTTCTTGATTGTTAAAATACAATTGTTGACCAAATGAGACAGAGATATTAGTTTAACCATATTTGTAGCTTTCAGAGAGTAACGGGGAGAGGATTTTAGGATCGTCATAGCCCAAAACTTTTTTATGATTATGACTATTTTAGCGAGAATAATAGGAATTATACGGTTAATATTCCTTCAACAGGAGTTTAATTTAATATAATTGAGTAGTTGGGTTCAACATTTCCCTCCAATTTTAATGCTGCAGCAGTCACAATAATACGGCATAGATCATCTTCCTAAACCCCAATTTGCACATAAAGTAATATTAATTGTTGTTGATGACCTTTGTCTGTATATAATCTCTTGCTTCAGGCATCTTTGAACGGCATAAATCCTTGCCTCTCTGTCTCTTCTGCAAAATCTTTGTTTATACCGAAACGAAATAAATCATTATTGGTTCATTTTATTTTCATAAACAAATTAGGGAAAACCCAGATAATCTGCAGTTTCAGATCTCGTGTTGAGTAGGCAGAAGCATATTGATTAAATTCTTAATTATCAAAAAAATTTTGCAAAAGAACTCTTATTCTTTGAAAAAATTGGGCAACACACAAACATATACTCATTTTACTAAAATAAATTATAAGATAAAAATAAAAAACACACACTCAAATTAAATCTGTGTTTTTTTGTCTAACTTTTTCTAAGAGATTCACTTATTGTAAAATTATGACATATCTATATGTGTGTGGGTATCAATGGTACCACCAGAGTTTTGTTGAATTCTTTTTAGACACCTTCATTTCGTGCCACTTGAATTTGAACATGAGAGCCGTTGAGGTGTTAAAAAGTTCTATTTTTCCAAATAACAGCTATCAGAATCAGTTAAAATCAATGAAACTTTTTATCTTTTTTCAAATTCTTGAAATTAAAAATCTCTACCTACGCATATATTTTTAAGGATAAGCTACAACGTAAACCTCATTATTTGTTGGGATTTGTTCTCACTCTGTTTCGCCAAGTTTGAAAGAAGGGGTTCATCTCCCACTTGTGGTTATTATGGGCAGATTTTTCGTTTACGTGGAGAAGCTTGCTCTGATTTTGTAGACGATGTTGGTCCTAACTTAACTTATAATTAATTTAATAATCTGATTTGAAGTTGATTTTCAAATTATGCTTATCGCTGTTATGTTGATCAAGTTTAGTCTCGATAAATTTCTAAACCATAATATTAATATAGTTGAGTAAGTTCTTGATTTTTATTGCTAAAGAAAAAATCAATTATTCTGGGATCGTATTATCAAAAGTGTCAACAAGGCCACACTGAAAAAACGACTCATCAAGCAACAATTAGAATTAATTTCAGTCAAACGCTAACCTAACTTCATATTTTACTACAATTAAAGTCTTTCTCGTGGTGAAGGGGTTAGAATTATGCACTAGCAGCCTAAATAAGGCGTTAGGCGCTTAAGAATTTTCTTGCTTGTGTCAATTGTCAATTGAAAGTTTTAAATATGAGTTGACCTTTTAACGCTCCTCTAGAATCCTTATAACATCTTTTTTGAATTTTTGTCCTAAATATCCTTAGTTAAATTGATAAAACATAAATTTATATATATTTTATATATTAAAATTAGAACTCGGCTACGTTGCAACGTACCAAGATTTTTGTCTCTTTGTGACTTTAGCTCTTCGCCGTCCGATTTAATGGCAAAGTAGCGTCAATGGTGTAAGGATGCGTCTATTTGGTACTTAACGTTAGAGTCCCTATGTTTTTAAAAAAATTCAAAAAAATTAATGAGTTACAACTTTTAATGCATAAGTCCGAATAGTCTCAAAATTATAAATAATTAGACAATTAAAATTAAGAGAAATTTCATTAACATTTTCATTGTTAAAAATACAAAATAAATAAAAAATAAGTAAATTTAATAATAAAATTAAAAATATTAAAAATAAAGTCAAAAATCATTCCCGACTTCTTCATCTCATCCATCTTATGTACCATGAACTAGAACCGAAAGTAATTAAAAAAATAAAAAAATAATCATAAAATAAAATAATAGATATCGTCAATTCAAGTTAGAAAAGCATTGACCAATTATTCCTTTCATTAGCCTAATCCATTAATTTAGTTTAGTACCTGGAGGCTGAAACTTCAACGTAAAATAATAAAAAAATGTAATTTGAGATTATTAATTTAAGTGTCATCCCAAATTGTAGTGAAATTTCCCCATTACTACTATTTTTTATGATGTTATATTAGTATGTCAATGTTTAATATTCAAAATAGTAAGAATATGTTTAACATATTAACATTTGCAAAAGAGTAGAAGAGCAAAATTTATAATTATAATACTTCGATTCTAATCAAATTATATTGATATGAATTAATTCAATAAGCCTATACATCCAAATAAGCTAAAGTTGGTAGAAAAAATTGAATTCCAATTGGAATCCCAAATCTCGTACCAAATGGTACATGATACGGTATATGACTTAAAATGATTAAAATAAATAAGAATTTGAGATTAAATTTATTCTCATTAAAACTCAGGACTAGTCAAGATTTTAATCGAGATCCCGTTGGAATCCTAATTATATCAAATTGTTTTAATTTTCTAATTTAATTAAAATGTTAAAAAAATTCCAAAATTTGGCTAAAGCCTAGACTCAATGCTTGCTTTTGTACTCCTTTAGGCTAATTATTAATAGCTTATGGTTTATATTTTTTGATTCATTAGATTATTTTAATTAAAATATCCATTAAGAAAATAATAATAATAATAATAATAACAATAAAATTATTATTATTATTCTTATTATTTTTATTATTATTACTACTACTACTACACAATTCCCAAATGATGTCAAGTTGGCTCTTGTTAATTTTAATTTGTTGATTAATGATTTGAAAATGGAAAAAAAATTGGGCCACCTATGGAGTGGAGGGAAAGAATGAGAGAGGAAAATAAAATTATAGTAAAAAATAAATTAAAAATAAAAAGGAAAGTAAGGGGTCAAATGAAATTTACTACATAAAAAGACAAAAATTGTGGTAACTTGCAACTATTGTAAGGTAGTTGGATCCTTAAAATTAACTGTCTTTTCATCAAGTTTTACCCAAAAAAAAAATTCTTTGTAAGTTGCATAAAAATCCTAAAAATAATGAACTTATCTTAATTTTTTTCTTATTATATAACTTCTATTTTCATAACTCTAAACTCTTATAATTTTTTTAATCTTTTCAATTAAAATTTAAAATATAGACATAAATTGTAAAATGAGGTGAGTGTAAAAAGTTTGATAAAAGAATAATTTATCTAAGTGTTTAATTAAATTTCCATTCAAAATTTAAAAAATTTAATTAATTTGTGTTAAGTTATTTAAGTAATTTTATTTAAAGAAGGGTTTTATGAGGAATTTTAAGGGGTTCAAAAGACCTACTCTTTAAATAAATGTGCAAACTTTTAGAATTTTATTTTTTAATAAGGGAGCTCTCTTCCATTTTCATAGTTGATCTTTGGATTGGACTCATCGTCCCAATGTTGAAATATGATATTAAAAAAAAAAAAAACAATGCAAGTTGTACCTGATTTCTACCTTTCTAGTAGTTCGTTCAATGTGAAATTTTTAAGTGAATTTCACTATCAGATGCTCTTCAAATTCATTTTCCTATATAAAAATTTAGCTAGCAATTAGCACTTAACAGATTGACTAACTCAAGAGATTCCCATTCCCACCTGTCCGTGTAAGATTTCAAGCTACTCTCAAAAGTCACTTTCCTTCGGAAATTTTAAATTCACAGGCTGACGTTCATTTTCCAATAGAATACATTTCCAGGGTTGTTCCCATTTCATTCTATCACTAAATAATTCAATTTAAGTTGTCGGATTGATTGAGGTGAAGAAATTAAAACGCAATCTAGGCCATTAATTAAATCAAGATGTAGTATTACATAATTCCTAAACAAATGATCAGGCGATGCATATTATAGGTACTTAAAAATCAGTTTCTCAACTAAGTGATTCACGGTACCATGTTCTAGGAAATTGCTTTTGTCATAGGCGGTGGCTTTTCCTTTTTCTTTCAGTTTGTTTAATTAGAACCCTTCATTTAGAATTTCAGGTACACTTCTGCAACAAGAAATGTTTAGTTCCTAATAAATTGTTATCATGGTTTTTTCATTTGTGCTTTAGTTTAATTAATTTCTTGCCTCATAAACAAGTCATTTTTTTCTTGTTAGTGAGCGTTGCAGTGAATTGGAATCATGGGGAGGAACACTGAGGAGCAAATTGTAGGGTGTTTTACAAAATTATGAAATCAAAAGCTTTAAAGATTCTGATAAACCGGAGACTTGACAAATTAGGGCATCATGGAAGGTGAATATAAACCATCTCTTTCTGCTTCAATTCCCAAATCACCAACAGAAAATGGAAGACCAAGCAGTATGGTTATCAAGGTAATGTTTCGGATTCAGATTTAATCATTTAGTTCATGTTCTATTGGTTCCCTGCAAGAGTCTTGTCTCTAATAAAATTTTTCATCCTTTAACAGAAAGCACATACTTTGATTCCGGCACATATTGTAGCTGAAGCCATATCAACACTCCATGGCCTTGACCTCAGATGGTCAGGACCAATCACACCAACAGAAATGCAATATGTTGAGCAATATGTCTTGGCAAAGTACCCACAATATGCTGGTCTTGTTGAAGGCGAAAAGGTAGATCTCTCCAGTCTTTGTATCAACGAAGAGTCCTCGGAAACAGGACCTGACGACAGGCGAAAATCCCCTAGGAATGGTTTCAGATCGGAACCATCAACGCCTTCCTTTGGGAGCAATCTCCCTGATTTGGACAGAACTCAGTTGGAACCATCAAGATTGCTTGACATTCTCACCAAGAAATCTTCATTTCCCGGAAGTTTCATCTCAATTCCTGAAATCCAAGCTCGAAACAAAGTTCTGAAGCACTGTGGATTGCCTGATGACGAGTATCTTGTTTTGTTCACTCCAAATTACAGAGATGCAATGATGCTAGTCGGCGAAAGCTACCCTTTCTTCAGAGGAAACTTTTACATGACAATTATTGGTGAAGAATTGGATTATGTAAGAGAATTTGCAAGTTTCAAGGAATCAAAAGTGATACTTGCACCAGAAGCATGGTTGGACTTGAGGATCAAGGGATCACAGCTTAGCCAGTACTTTCGGAGAAAATGTAAGCACACACCAAAAGGGTTGTTTTCTTATCCGGCTGACATCAACGGGACACGATATTCAATGCACTGGATTTCAGAAGCTCACCGGAACTCATGGCATGTCTTGCTTGACGCAACTGCACTGGTTGTAGGGCAGGATCGGCTCAATCTTGCACTCCACCGGCCTGATTTTGTGCTTTGCAATCTTGACAATACTCAAAATGCACAGCCTTCAAAGATCACTTGCCTGCTTATCAGGAAGAAATCCTTCGACACATCCACAAGTTCAGCTCATGCCCATGAGTGACATGGAGTAATTGAATGTGAATATATGGTATACTGAAGTGTTTTCTTGTTTAAGAATTATTGAAGAAACATGTGTTCCCATTTTGGAGATTCAAGAGAGTAAATATTTGTTTGTTGGGTAATTAATAATCAGTCCAATGAATAACCTTTCAATAAAACTGGATTCCAAATTGATTTATTTTTAGTTTCTCTATACAAATGAACTTGTTTCAAGTTAGTTAGTAGTGGGAGGAATTATGCAAATCAGGGGGTACAATTACTTTTTGAAGTTGAAGTTTAGCAAGCAAGCTACGCATCTAAATAAAGGAAGGTAAATTATTCTATCAGAACTCAGATCTTTAGGACAAATCCTGTTATAAAAATTCAGAAATTAAGAACTTAATAAAACTAGCTAAAGCTTTGGACTTATTGATCTTTAATTTTATACTGGTATAAACATGTCACAAATCGACAGTACAGCTCAGCTGTTTCAAATGCATTGTCCAAAGGTTCTTCAGACAGGACAATTATCAATAGGCGAAACATTGTCTCAGCAGGAAGGTGCAAGGTAACAGCTGTTGATGTAGAATTTTGGACGTTGACAGGTTCAATGCTCCTACTGAGTCTTCTAATGCTTTCCAGATACCCGGCTATCTTTGAAATTTCCAGTTGGATTCTTCAAATTTCTAATACTTGGCTATCTTTGGCTAGTTATCTACGGTAGCTATTTGGGATTATTTTCAGAAGTTTTAAAAGTGATTTTAAAAAATTAAAAGTTAATTTTGGTGAGTGATAATTTTTTTTAGAAATGACTTTTGGCAAAATTTTTGAAAAATAAGGAATACATAACTTTTTAAAATTTAATTTTGAAAATTAGTTTTTACTTAATACAATTTCATATATATCCTCATATATATTATTAAAATCCAAGATTATCTTATTAATTAGGAGATAAAATAATTAATTTTAAAGAGATTATTATTATCAATTATATTGAGATTACAAAATAAAAAAATATTAATGTAAAATATTTATTTTAGTTATTAATTATTATGTAAATGTAATAAAAAATATTAGATATACATATTTATAAATGTATAAGTAAATTTGATTCTAACATTATGTCCAATTCAGTTACTTATGTTTTTATAATAGTGTAACAATAAGATTTACCAAACACATATGATAGTAAAACTGACATATGATTATTTCTACAGCACTGCTAATAACATTTGTTTTAAAACGTATAATATTACTAAATTGGCCCTTATGTTTTTAGAGTGAAATGGTGTACTCTGTTAGTACAACTTAAATGATGACGACTCTATGATCAGCCATATTAAAATTCAATTGAAAAACCATTTCAATAAAGTTGCAGGCATTATTTAGAGGAGATGTCCATTTTTTATTGATAAAAAGAAAGCTGCTAAAATGGAAAACGGATGTCTAGACACCACCAATGGAACCCTTTAATTTCTTTCTCTTTTCCAGTTGCGTTTCTTCTTCCGGCGAACGAGATTTGTTATTTATGTTCGTGTAAGTTTATTAGATATTGAGCATTTATGTAAGTTTATATTACGGAATCTGAATTTTATTTTATGAATTTTATCATGGGCTCCTAATAGTTTTTTACTACTGTTTGTTTTTTTTATCATTGATGTTGTATAATGATGATTTTGGCTCTAGTTTCGGTAATAGCTAGTCATGAGAAACAATATCTACCGTGTGCTTATTTGTGGGATTGGGAATGTGAATTATTGATAATGTTTACTATTCGAATTATGTGCTCTTTTAAAACATATTAATTTATTTTCTGATTAATAAAATAATTCAGATATTTTCAATTGCATAAAAATATTGAAAAATGTCTGTTTAATCATATTATATGTATTTATGTGATCATCATATGGATTCACAGAAGACATAAATACAAATTATCTTATGATTAAATAAATTAAGTTCGCAGTTGATAAATAGCGTTGAGCGCTCTATTTATGTTTAGACTGTAGTAAATTCATTGAATGATTTGTCTTTATCATGTATGAATTTACTGATGTAGTTTGACTACATTGAGCTGGATCACATATGAAATTTAATCAATCTTGAAAATGACTGTCAGACTTATTAAATCTTATAGACATTAATTTTACTGTAATCTTAATCTTGAGTTAATTATAATTTCATGATTGTAATTGTTATTCCATTTGAGTTACCAATGGACACGACAGACACTTGTGGTCAAGATTATCCAGTATCTTAGTGGGAGCAATTATGAGTATTGGAGTTATAGATTAACAATATGGAATTTGTACTACACATCTCTTGATGGGTTTTTGGTACTTGATCACATAATTCTCTGGCCAGAGTGTGTCAACATATTTAGTATGTTGAAAATGATCATTAGAAAAAACCAGTAAGTATCAAGGAACAAGATGTTATTAACTTAATTAGACAGTTGAGATATTAATTTAATTAACGATGTGGTACAAAGAATGTGTAGTAAAGAAATCAATGTGGCTTGGGACGAATTATTATTCGGGCATACAATTATAGAGGTCAGTTCCAATCTTATAGTGGAGTAGAGTTGGAATTAAATGATTAGGCTTATTTAATAACATGCTTAATTGTTGCAGCCATTATTGTATGTTCCCAAATGATTCCCGGGTTAGCTCATTTAATTGACTGCACCACTACTAGATTAATAAGTAAGATAACTAGCTATTTGGGTTAAAAGCTCAAATATATTATTTAGTGGGAGGCTCCATGTAATGCACTTGTGTCTAAGGGGCCTTATGTTATTTTACAAGATAGGCCTCTATGACAAGAAAGAAGCAACGTTACTTTTGCTTCATTATATTTAATTTAAATCAAACTTGATTTAATAGAATTAAATAATATAAAAAAGGGAGCCTAGGGTTTCCACTATATAGAGATATAAAAGGGTTTATTTTCTCCCAAAAAGAAGAAAGCAGCCACTTTATACATATCAAAGAAAAAAAATTTTCTCTCCATTGTTGAGAGAAAAATTTTCTCGTACTAGTTGCTTTAGTGGTGATAAAGGTGCCCACACGTCAAGTGCAGATCAAACTTGAGTCATAGTCTGAAATATTATTTGGTGGCGAATCGTGATCTAGTAGGAGTGGTGGTGACAGATCGTGATCTAACAGGAGTGGTGATGACAGATCGTGATCTGGGAGCCTAAATCACTTCAGGAGAAAAAGCCATATCGGATTTTTAAGGTATGATTTCTAGATTATAAATTCTTATATATTTTATGAGAGCGATCCTAAAAGTTTTTATAAAATTTTAAAAATTGATTTTTCTTCAACATTTACTTGCTAAAAACATGTATGAATGAGAATGAAAATTGACTGAGCCAATAAATTTGGAAATGAGAAACAGAAATATCATTCCCAAGCGGAGGTGGGTGGGAATGAATTTGAGGAATGAAAATGAGGAGTGAATTGATATTTATACCCTTAGTGAAATTAAAAATTTATTTTTACCCCATTTATATATAAAAACAACAACAACAACAACAACAACAACAATAATAATAATAACAACTGTAATTGTAGTAATTACAATTATATTAATAATATTTGTAGTAGTAGTAATAATAATAATATTAATATTAATAAAATAATTACTACTATCATTACTATAATTATTATTAATATTGTTGCTTTTACCATAATAATCATAATAATAGTAGTAAATATTATTTATACTATTATTATTAGTTTTATAAGTATAATTAATATTAACTATTATAATCAACTCATATTTTTATTGCTAACAACAACAACAACAACAACAATTAGTTTATTAAAAAAATTGTAGTATGATTATTGTTATTATTATTATTGTTATTATTATTATTAAAGGAAATGTAATAGGAATGGCAAAAAAGCCAGGGCAGGTTTTGGCCCAGGATTCGCACATGAGAACTTGGACAAGGAATTAGGAAAAAAAGCCCGAGCCAAGCCCAAGCCCTCTATTTTTAAAAAATAAATAAATTTATAAATTAGAATAGTAAATTCAAGTTTAAAACTAATGAAAAAAAGTAAGCTTAAATTCCTAATTTATATATTAATAATGAACAAAAAACTTAAAATTATAACACTAAATTCTCTTTTAAGTGTTAATTAGTTAAGCGAGTGCTTGAATTAGAGAATCTAGTACTAAAAAAATTAAATCTCTAAACTTTTATTTACTTTATTTTATTTATTTATTATTTTATTTTAAAATATTTATTTTTAATTCATTATTGATTATAACAACTTGATTATTATTAAGTTATTTCAAGTTTACAACAAATTTTAAAAAATTTGAAAAAAAAAGTAAAAGCCCAAGCCCTGTATTTTACAAAAATAAATAAATTTATAAATTAGAATAGTAAATTCAAATTTAAAAATAATGAAAAAAGTAAGCTTAAATTCCCAATTTATATATTAATAATGAACCAAAAAACTTAAAATTATAACATTAAATTCTCTTTTAAGTGTTAATTAGTTAAGCGAGTGCTTGAATTAGAGAATCTAGTACTAAAAAAATTAAATCTCTAAACTTTTATTTACTTTATTTTATTTATTTATTATTTTATTTTAAAATATTTATTTTTTTAATTCATTGTTGATTATAACAACTTGATTATTATTAACTCATTCAAGTTTACAACAAATTTTAAAAAATTAAAAAAAAATAAAAGCTCAAGCCCAAGCCCAAGCCCAGCCTAGGTCCAGCCCTTGTACTTCTTTTCAAGCTCAGGTCCAAAACCTTAATTTGCCAACGTAAAAATGTAGACATGTTTATTACAATATTATAATAAACATGGGTATATTTCCTTTAAAAATGTTTACTTATACATTTAGTTGTGAAAATACATAACTTTAACTAAAGATATTTTCTAACTTATAACAATTCATTCTGATTTCAAAATAAAGTAAACATGTCATTGGGAATCATGTTGATTCTGATTTCGATTTCCATAGTTCAAGTAAACGACTTTTTTTTATTCTCATTTTCCATTCTGATTTCAATTCATTTTGACTCTAACTCATCGTGGATTCGTGATTCTTGCCCTCTCCAATCCCAAATTAGTAATCGCAGTATTAATTAAAAGATGGACAACTATCCCCTATTCACCTGTTTGTTCAGGCTTTTCAAAAATACACAAAGACTTTTTTTTTAGCACGCCACCTAAAGTTAGCATTTTATTTCACTCATCCACTTCTTTCCAAATGCTTTCAGAACACTGCTGACGTCATAGGAGTAAAATAATAATTTAATTCGAACATCAAAAACTATGTTGTATAATGTGATTTAAAAAAAGAGAGAGAAAAACGACGTCATTTAACCTGATTAAATGTATAAAAAAAGAAAAGAAAAATCGACGTCATTTAGCCCAATTGAAAAAAAAAATCAAACACGATATCCAACTTTAACAAGCAACAAATGGGAATTTTCTCCAACTTGCATCAGCCACCTTTATGTTTTACTAATGACGCTTAAATCCAGGCAATTTATCTCCAATCTCAATTTGTTTTCATCAACGAAATAAGCTTGAGCATCAAAGGTTTTGTTCATTCAAAGACTTAGAGGTATTTCCAAAATTAATGAATTGTCACAAGGCTGGAGGTTTCGATTTAGAGGGTTTCAGGCTAGTGTCAAGTAGGTTTTGTTGAATTTATTTGCTATTAAAGCCTTGATGTTTTGTTGATTGTTGTTAATTGTTGTTGTTAGAAACCCTAGAATTTAGAATAGTTTGATTTGGCCAAATTTGATGAGCAATAAGTTGTTTTAGAGCTATTAATAAGTTAATCATTGTTGTTGAGATGTTAATTGTAGTTTTAGGTCTATTGACCTTGCTTTTGTGGATATATGCATAGGTGAGTGCACTTTTCAGAAATTTTTAAAATGCATCAACTTGGTTGTTGTTAGAGTAACATATGGGGTGAATTTCAAATTTTTGTTAAAAAGGTGTAATGTTGTGGGACTATTGTGTGTCGTTTCTGCTCTCAGTTGTTTCAAAGCAATTTATGAACTCTAATTTAATGAACTGTCTTTTTGTTCCATTTGAAATGTAATGCATGTTTATTATAATGCAAGCATTTTGTTTCAATCACTATTACTTAATCTACTAATTTGTTTTTGACATTCAAGATGACTAGATTTAGTGATACCCTTTTCAGACAAGATGTAGAATTTGGGTTTGCTTGAACCTGATTATACTATTGCCAAAACAAAAAATGCTACATTGAAGATTATGAGTTCATATGGATTAGGCTCAAGTTCACGGATTTTGTTAAACATTACGAACCCAAATAATAAGCTTAAGCTTACGCTAGATTCAAATTTTAGGCTAGATTGTTTGGTTGCTACAGTAGTCTTTGGGTGCTAATATGTTTGAAATTGAATTTGTACTAATGTTTTGCCATCAGTTATAAAGATGCTCCCTTAGTGCAAGCCATATTGACTAACTTAGGAGTTGTATTATCTTATGAGCTCATTACTCAGTTGAATGACTCTATTGAGGGACATGCTTCTGTTGGGGGACATGCTTATATGGGGCGACATGCTACTGTTGGCGGCCTTACTTCTATAGGGGGGACATGCTGCTGTTGGAGGACATGCTACCATTAAGGCATATTTAGATTATGTGTTTGACAGATTATATGAGTAGATTTGATAGATGTATGAGCAGGTTTTTAACTTTAATTTGGCTGGTTGTGAGCTTCAATAATGGAAAATGAATGGTATAGTTGTGAGCTTCAATGTGTAAAATATTGGGCTGATGAATCTGATGAGGATGTGTTGTTATTTGATTGCTTAAACAATTGTGAGCTTGAATATTTAGATTATAAGTTTGATGGATTATATGAGCAGATTTTATAAATATATGAATAGGTTTTTAACTTTAATTTGGCTGGTTGTGAGCTTCAATAATGGCAAATGAATGGTATAGTTGTGAGCTTCAATATGTAAATGATGTGTTTGAAAATAATGAATTTCATAGTTATGAGCATTGTGAGATGTTTCTTTTGTTTCTTACTGTTTCTTGGGTTTATCTACGAGTGCAATAAAATGCTAACTTTAGGTGGCACATTAAAAAAAAAAGTGTTTGTATATTTTTAGAAAAGTCCAAACAAACAGGTAAACGGTGAATAATTACCCTTAAAAGATTGAGTTTTCATTCTAAGTAAGTATCAGTGAAGAAGTCAAAACATTTTAAAAAATGGTAGTTTCTTGACTTCTATATTAAAGGAACCAAATGATCAATATATTAAGTCAAAAATGAAAAATGATAAGATGTGTAAATGAATGAAAGAAATAAGCAGTTATTTCTATTAACCCAACCTCAGCCGCTTTTTCTCTATTAGTCCTCCTCTCCATCTCCATTTCTCAATATGGATTAGAATCTTACCTCGCTTAGTGCAATGTTGACCACAGGATTACTTGCATTTGAACTACATTAACAAAATATTATAGGTCGCTAAAACTAACTTTGCATGTTCTTCCTTGCTCTTTTTCCAAAACTAAGAGTCATAAAAGCTGCATGTAGTAAGGCTGGTGGTAGAACAAAGCTTACATTGCTAGTGTTACTCCTTGTCGTTGCTAAGATCAACCCTCCACATGACAAACTACATGATTTACAATAATCTCAACAATCTTAGGTCTTGTTTGGAATTGAGTTTAAACAGCTATAACTTAAAGATTTACAATACTAAAATGTTTGGTAAACACCAACTACTATAACTTAGAAGTGAAATTGATTTGATTATGTACTTGTGAGATGAAAAATCTATTATATTCTTACTAATTTTATTAAAATTATTATTTAAAAATTATATTTACTACACACTTTAATTTTTATTTTATAATCACAGCCTTTTACAAGCCTTTAATTATTTTTTTGCTCTATGCATCCCCAATCCTACGAATCGAGCTTTAAATTGAGTGACCTAGCCTCTACTCATATTATTCACTTCTTCATATTCAAAATCTAGAACACTTTTCCCCTTCCCGAATTCCCTCCTCCCTTTCTCATTTCCCAACATTATCATCATTCTAACATGGAGATGAATGGTTTAACTAAACCCTATTTGCTAAAATTTCAGCTTAAACGCTAAGATATTTATACCAAACCCAACAAATTTCTATTTGTAAACCCCAGATATTCTATAAATAGCACAACAATGCAAACATAGATATGAACAAGAGTTGACCATAAAGGAAAAATGCATTTGTAGACTTAGTTTTACAAGTAAAAATGAATATATAATAAATCATTCAATTTATTTGGACTACTTAAAATCAAACCTAAAACCTGATTACGTGAGCCACTCTGACTGGACCTACACCAAGCTTTGACCAGCCAATAATGGCTACATCGACAGCTGATGGTGGTCCTCAACCACCGCCGGAGGCTTCCCACCTTGGCGGCAATCTCTTCTAATCCTAGCAACCCTCAAATCACTAGCCACCATCTTCATGTAATCATAAAAAACTCTCGGGTTCTGTAAACTAACCACTATCACAATGCTACCAGCCATTCCGTTGTAGTTACAACCACCCACATGACCCTACCACCTCCTTTAACCCATTTTGACACACCATGCAGCCATAAGATGTTGGTATTATGTGCTCTTTTAAAGCATATTAATTTATTTTCTGATTAATAAAATATTTGAGATATTTTTCAATTGCATAAATATATTGAATAATGTCAGTTTAATCATATTATATATATTTATGTGATCAGTATATGGATTTACAGAAGACATAAATATAAGTTATCTTATGATTAAATAAATTAAGTTTGCAGTTGATAAATAGAGTTGGACGCTCTATTTATATTTAGACTGTAGTAAATTCATTGAATGATTTATCTTTATCATGTATAAATTTACTGATGCAGTTTGACTAACTGAGCTGGATCATATATGAGATTTAATTAACCTTGAAATGATTGTCAGACTTATTAAATCTCATAGGCATTGATTTTACTATAATCTTAATCTTGAGTTAGTTATAATTTCATGATTTTAATTGTTATTCCATTTGAGTTACCAATGGATGACACACACTTGTAGTTAAGATTACCCAGTATCTTGGTGGGAGCAATTATGAGTATTGGAGTTAGAGATTAACATTATAGAATTTGTACAACACATCTCTTAATGGGTTTTCGGCACTTGATCATAGAATTCTCTAGGCAGAATGTGTCAACATATTTAGTATATTGAAAATGATCAATAGAGAAAACCAGTAAGTATCAAGGAATAAGATGTAATTAAATCGATTGGACAGTTGAGATATCAATTTAATTATTTATGTGGTATAAAAGATTATGCAGTAAAGAAATCAATATAGCTTGGGATGAATTATTATTTGAGCATACAATGATGGAGGTCAGTTCCAATTTTTAGTGAAGTAAAATTAGGATTAAATAATTGGCCTAGTTTAATTACAGACCTAGTTATTGTAGCAACTATTGTATGTTCCCAAATGATCCCTAGGGTTAGCTCATTTAATTGACTGCGCCGCTACTGGGTTAATAAGCAAGATAGCTAGTTATTTGGGTTAAAAGCATAAATATATTATTCAGTGAGAGGCTCCATGTAATGTGCTTGCGTCTAAGGAGCCCTATGTTATTTTACAAGGTAGACCCCTATGACAAGAAGAAGTAACGTTACTTTTGATTTTATTAGTTTTAATTTAAATCAAATTTGATTTAATAGAATTAAAAATATAAAAATATAAAGCCTAGGTTTCCACTAGATAGAGATATGAAAAGGCTTATTTTCTCCCAGAAGAAGAGATATGCCATATTATACAGATTAGAAAAAAATATTTTTTCTCTCTAATTTTAAGAGAAAAATTTTCTCCTGCTAGTTGCTTTTAGTAGTGATAAAGGTGCCTACACGTCAAGTACAGATCAAACTTGAGTCATAACCTGGAAGATCATTAGTGACGGATCATGATCTAACAAGATTGGTAGTGACGGATCGTGATTTAACAGAAGTGGTGATGACGAATCGTGATCTGGGAGCCTAGATTACTTCAACGAAAAAGCAAAGTTGAATTGTCAAGGTATGATTTTCAAGATTACGTATTCTTACGTATTATATGAGATCGGTCCTAAAAAATTTATAAAAATTTAAAAAAATGATTTTTCTCTAACATAAACACCCCAAAACAAAAAGCCCTAGTTTGCATTTTTCCCCTTCCATTTGCACCACCACTGGCACTACTCTTCAGCTGTAATCATCACCATTGTCTTATCTTAACATTGCCCAACCCTCATTGACGTCTTAACAACCACAAAACTCCATTGTCGTAGCCTCTTTAAAACTTGGCTCACACTAATGTCATGTCCTTCACCGTTAAAGACGCTTCCTAGCTATTACTGCAACCTCCTTTGGCTCATCCCCAATATGGCCAACCACCACTGATGTCATACAACCCTAATTTTCACCATCCATCCAACCCTAGTTTTCACGTCATTTCTCAAAATGCCACATATACAATACTCACTCATGCCCCTTCACAGCCAACCATCCTGTCCCCCACATTCCTGTCGTCACCCAGACAGCTTGTTTTGGAGGGAATCACGACATCGGTAGCCCACGGCCACCCTCTTCATCAAAACTCCAAGCTTTCCACCTAACAACTACAGCATTTCTAATTGGTTATTGACACTAACAATCCACAACCACCTCCAGCCCCTTCCCGAAACGTACTTAAGCCTTCTTATGACTTTGTTCTCAACCTAGCCTTAATACTTGATCAAATACTTCTACTTAGCCACCAAAATCCTTTGTGAATGTTGTTGCTGAGTCATTTAGGGCTTAAGTTCCTGTTAAGCCGCTTTTGTTTCACCAAGGAAAACCCGCTAGTATGTTTTCTACTACAGAAATGCAAATTATGGCTGAGCCTTTCAAGCTTTCCCTAGTTGGTAAATTCTCCTTTAACCGACCCCCAATGGACGTCATTTGGAAATTTGTTGCGTCTCTTAGGTTAAAAGGGCATTCTCAAGTTTTCATGTTGAATAATAAACATGTCCTTATTAGACTTGATGTGGAGGAAGATTTTTCCCAAATTTGGATTCGTCAAACATGGTATGATAATGGCAGAAGTGTAAGGATTTTTAAATGGACAACAAACTTTCGGTGCTCAAAGGAGTCTCTTATTATGTTACTATGGATATTGTTTCCTTATTTACCTATTTACTTTATTAATTGCACACCAGCTTTGTTTTCGATTGCTTCAGCTGTGGGTAAACTTTTGCGAGTTGTTCATGCCACGGCCTCAGTGAATAGTCCATCGTTTGCTCAAGTCTTGGTGAGTATGATATCTCACAGTCTTTGTTGCCGCGTATTTAGATTGGTGAGAGGGATTTGGGTTTTTGGCAGGATGTGGTTTTTAAGGGGGTTTCCACCTATTGTGGATCATGCAAGCATCTTGAGTATTATGCTAATGGGTTTTATGTCACTAATTCTAGGCTTCACAAGCCTCAACAAGCTACTAAAGAGCATCAAGGGAGAGTGTCTAAGGATAAGGGCAAATTACCAGTGTATGCTGCAAATATTTAGCTTCTTACGACTCGCTCTGCTCATTACGTTGTCATTACTAATAATTAGCCCCACGAGCCTAATGTACAACGTTCTAGTTTTCGGTTAGAGTTTGGGTTCCACTTTTCATCCTCCTACTGACATTTGGCCGTTGGGGCCCACAGCTTCTGGGAGACTTTCTTGCCTTCTAATGTTTTAGCTTCTATAGGACAGGACAATAGGGTTGTTTTACCTAACCAAATTTGACCTTCTCCAGTTATTGATGGTATTGCTACTTCACTTACTCTGGGTAGTTATCTAATGCCTATTGATGACCACATACCTGTTGCTTTTGATGATGCTCAGTTGGGGTTGTCTCGATTGGATGGGGATGTTATTTTAGATGACAATTCAGGTTCTGGTGATGAGGGTTTTTTTTCCCCACCTTGAGGAGGCTCACACTTTCCTGGCTCCGCAAGTAGTGATTGACAGTTTTAATGGTTAAAGTGTTGCCAGTTCATCTCGAGATTTTTCATTAGTTATGGGTCAGAAGTGTCGTAATACTCGTAGGTGAATGTGAAGATACTCCTTTACCCCAATGATTAATTCTCTCATTTGGAATATTCGGGGATCAATAAGGCCCCTGCGGTCCATAGATTATGGAAATTGATTCGATTGCAACAATTGTCTCTAACTTGTGTTTTAAGCCTTTTATTTTGGCTGAATGGTTAGAGATTATTCAAATTCGTCTTGGGGTGGATCATGAAATATCTTCTCAGTTTGGGAAGATTCAGGTATTTTGATCTGTACCTTTTTTGGTAGAGCTTCTTCAAAATATAGGCTAAGTGATTTATTGTCAGGTTAGCCATTCTCTATTCCCTGACCCTGTTTTTATCTCTTATGTGTATGCTAGTTGGTTTTTGCCTATGCGGGAAGATTTGTAGGAGGCCCTTGTATCTTTCACTGATAGTCATGATCGACCTTAAATGGTGGGGAGGATTTTAATGTTGTGCAGTCAGTTCTAGAGATTTATGGTAAGCATGTCCAATATCAAGGGGTGATTGATGCTTTTAGTTTAGTATTGTTAGACTGTGGTTTGGAATTTACAGGGTTTTTTAACAGTCTATTCACTTGGATAATGGATGCACTTGAAGGCGAGTTGATAGAGTGGTCAGCAATGTCCAATGGTCTAGTTTTTTCTCTGTTTTTTAGGTTACCCACTAAAATCAAAGAGCTTCGAACCATTCTCTTTTGATTTTTTCTTTTGACAGGGATGTGGTCAGATGACCTTTCATATTTAATTTTTGCATGCTTGACTTAAGCATCCTAGCTTTCTTGATGTTATGGGATAGCCATGGATTGCTCCGATGTTTAATTTTGGGATACAAGCTTTTCAGTAAAAGCTCGCTCAGCTGAAGCTTTGTTTGATAGCTTGGAATAAGGATATGTTTGGCAAATTTTTTCGTCGAGTTAAGAAGGTGGAGGAGGATGTTGTTTAGTAAGAGAGGCAATATGATATTTTTGGTTTTGCTGCATATAAAGCTGTTTTTTTTTTTAAGTTAGGGCCCGGCTGCAGTATACTTTACTTTGTGAGGAGATTTTTTGCATCAGCAATATAGTGTTCATTAGGTCCGTGATGGGGATGTTAATACATGTTTTTTTCATATGATGATTCAGAAGAAGCACTTGTTTTTTATGCTCATCAGATTTACAATACTTCTTCTAATTGGATTTCTGAGCTAGTTACTGTTGTTACTTCTATTGTTAATTTTTTTAAAGGGTTGTTGGTAGGTGATGCTAGTCAGTTTCAGTAGTCTGACATTGATATTATTATACTTTGGTAACTACAGAAGATAATATAGATTTATGTAGAGAGCTAGATATGAATAAGATTAGGCGAGTGGTTTTTTTTCTATTGATCCTAATAGCGCTATGGGTCCAGATGGGTTCTGTAATAGATTCTACCAGTCTTGTTGGGATATTATTAATAGTGATTTGTTGGAGGCTGTCCTTTATTATTTTAGAGGTTCAGCTATGCCTAAGGGTTTTCAGAGTATGTTGTTAATTCTTCTTCCTAAGAAGCCTCCTCAGCCTCTTGGGCAGATTTTAAACAAATCGGTTTATATAATGTGATCAATAAGGTTCTAACTAAGTTGCTTGTGTTGTGATTGGCCCCTTCATTTTCTTGTATTATTTCTACTTCTTAGAGTGGTTTTATCCATGGCAGAGTGATTTACAATAATGTGCTGTTTGTTCACGAGCTAGATCGTGATCTCAATTACCATGCTCAGGGGAACAATATGGTGTTAAAGTTTGATATGTTTAAGGCTTATGACCAAATGGCTTAATCTTTTATTATTCAGATGCTGCGATGTTTTAGGTTTTTTAGAGCAATAGGTCTCTTTGATTTGTTGAGCTATCTTTGGCCTTTGGTTTCAGTGTTAGTGAATGAGGCCAGTCATAGTTTTTTCCAATCTCAGGGAGGTCTTAGGTAGGGCGATCCTCTTTCCCCAAGTTTGCTTATCATTGTTGTTGAGTTTCTATCTCGGGGCTTAAAACATTTGTACTCCTAGTATCCTTCAGTACAGTATTGTTCTGTTATGCCTATTACTGTGTCTCATTTGAGTTTTGTGAATGATGTTGTTATTTTTTCAAATGAGAGTTGTTCAAGCCTTCGGTAGAGTATGGATTTTTTACATTATTATGAGTTAATTTCAGTGCAGTTGATTTGTCAAGCCAAGAGCAGTTCTTACATTAAAGGTTTGGCTTTTACTTTCCGTTAGGCTATTGCCCATTCTGTCACTGGTTTTCCACTATGTCAGCTTCCACAGGGCGCCTCAAGATTTCTCATTTTGATAATATAGTCCGGAAGGACAGAGATCGGATTCCAGGTTCGACCAATCGGTTGCTTTCTTTAGGTGGAAAGTAGGTGCTAATTAGACATGTTCTATCTTCTATGTCGATTCATCTGTTTCATGTATTTTGCCCTCTTATAGCTATTATTCAACATTTAGAGAGATTATTCACCTGATTTTTATAGGATGATTCGCAGACAAGGTGACAGATTCATTGATGCAGATGGCCAGCGATTTGTTATCTAGTTGATGAGAGTGGTTTAGGCATCTTGTCTTTTAATGATATGGCTGAGGCTTTTCAGCTCAAGCTTTGGTTGCGTTTTAGGGAGCAAAGTTCATTATAGGCTTTTTATATGAAGTCTAAGTATTGCAAAGATTCTCATCCGAGCCTAATTTAGTTTTAATATCCTGCCTCAGCTCTCTGGAAGCATCTTTGTTCGATTTTTTATGTTGTTGGGCCTCATATGCGTTGGTTGGTTGGTCATAGGGGGTGTAGTTTTTGGTATAATTGTTGGCTAGGCTTTTGTTCTTCACTTATTTATAACCTCAGCAGCTTCTATAGTGTCGATTTCTTTTCATTAGCTTAATATAGTTTACGATAAGGGTAAACTTCAGGATGTGCTGCCATCTTCGATTGTTGAGCAGATTTTATTGGTTCCTATTTCTAATGGGGAGCTAGATTTGATTTGATAAGATCTTGCCCCTGATTGTATTTTTCACTTGCAAACGGCTTGGAAGCTTGTGCGCCATTCTAAGCGAGGGATGAGGTTTTCTTAATTATTTGGAGCTGCATATCCCGTCTCAGGTTTCCTTTTTTATCTAACGAGTAATGCACTGGTTTTTAGCTATTGATATACCTTCTGCTCAACAGGTTTTTGCATGGTTGTTTATGATCAGGCTACTAAGACTTCTTGGCATTTATTTATTAATTACCCATTGGTTCGACAGATTTGGGTTCATTTCCAGCGATTTTGGGTTTGAGAGATGTCACTTTTTTGAACCCCCATGCTTTCCTTCTTCATTAAAAGTGGTGTGCCTCTTCTTAAAATCATCTTCAGGTCCTAATGCATTAATTTTTCTAGTCACAAGATTAGAAGACTCGTAATGCTTTCAAGTTTGATTTACATTCTTTTCTCTGTTGACGTGGTTATCTATCAGGTGGTATCGGATCTCAAGCTTGCTTGTTCTACTTTTAGTTTTAAGCCTTCCCAACTGAGGGGAGTTTTGGGTTCTTAGATTGCAAAGGGTTTGCAAGTTATAGTTCCACCCAAGAGGCCAATTCGGTTAGTTTCTTGAATGAGGCCTCCTTCTGGGGTTGCGAAGCGACTGTGGATGGTTGCTCTAGGGGCAATCCTAGGATAGCCACTTCGGGTGATATTTTTCGAGATCACTAAGGTGCAATTTTAGCTACTTTTGGATCCTTTATTAGTCGTCTGCCAATTCTTTGTGCTGAACTTATGGCTATTTGTGAGGGGCTAAAGCTTGCTTCTTAGCATGGAACTTTGTGCTTGAGGTTGAGTCGAACTCGACCATGGTTGTTTCTTGGATTCATTCGTGGGGCCCTTTTTACTAGTATTATGCTTATATGTTACATCAGGTGTGCGTCTTGATATCTCCTCTCCTATTTTGGTTGAGCATGTGCTTTCTGAGATTACTTCTGCCATTGATTTCCTGGCCAATTCGGCCTGCACTCATTGGTTTAATCAACATTTCTTGGGTTCTCAGGATCTTCTTATACGATTATCTGGTATTCTCTATTTGGTGTGCAGACTCTTCTTCACATCAGACACTAGCATTGATGGCTTTATTCTTCTTTTTTATGATTTTATTCTTCATTTTTTTTATTCTTGTGTATTCATTTTTATTTTAGAAGGTTTTTGGTTTATATTACAGGTAGGGGTCACGCCTAACCCTCACGTCTTGGTGGTTTAAAAAAAACATTCAATTCATTTAAAATTTATGATAAATACTGACCAACTCAACCAAGATAGAGCATTAACTATAGGCTAAAAAATAAAGCCATCATCTGCCATGCGTTTGAAGAAGTCCACGAAGTGAAAAACATTATTGTACTTGTAGCATTTCACTCTCTCATTTACAATTTATTATTATTATTGTTTTTATTGTTGTTTTGTTGTTGTTGTTGTTGTTGTTGTCATTGTTGTTGATGTTGTTGTTGTTGTAAATAATGATGATAATTAACTAAGGCCAATAACTTGCAACAATCCATTTTGATTTTAAAATAAAATAAATACATCAATGGCAATATAGTTCATGCCCATTCCGATTTCCACAACTAAAGTAAATAATTTATTCTAATTCTTATTTCCCATTCTGATTTTAACTTATTCTGATTCCACTCTATTCCAACTCCAACTCATTTTAATTACTGATTAATAAATGCATTATAAGATGTTGTGCTGTTATTGCCAACCCCTGTAAGTAAATGGGATCTCTCCTAAGTACCAGCCAACTCTGGCCTATCGATAAAATCATCCAAGCCTAGTTTTTGACACTTTATTTTTGAATAATTGCATTGAACCACCGTTCCTATCCACACGTAGGGGTGGGTGTTCAGATCGAGTCAACCTAAAATTTATTTTGGCTTTGGTTCGGGTTCTATTTCGGTTCGGGTTGAACCCGAATCGAATAATCAACTCGATTGGGTAAAAAAAAATTCAAAAAAAAAATAAATAGTTTAAAAACATAAACCTAACCCTAACCTAACAAGTGACAACTCCTAAACATACACTTTTCACTTTGTCAGCCACCACTTGACTTCTCCACTTCTTCTCTCTTTCTTCTTCTTCCTCTTCTCCTTTTCTTCCTCCTCTGCCAAATATCATCTTCTTCTTTTCTTTTTCTTCTTCTTCTTTCATTACACCGCTGCCAAGCATCTTTTTTTTTTGTCTTCTTTGTCAAACAATTCTTCTACTTTTTCTAATCTCTATTAATTAATCATTTAATAATTTATTTTTTAATTGTTAGTAATTTCTTAGTTTTCTTTTGTTAATTGCTGTTAATTTTTTTATTAATTGTTAAATACAGAATTCTATATGTTAATCAGTTAATTTATAAATAAGATTATAGGAAATTTGTGTGATATTTAGTTAATTTTTTTGTTTTTGGATGAGATAAAATTAAGGTTTCATAATATAAATGAACCTGAATTTATAACTCATACCGAACCAAACCGAATTAACTTTGGTTTGGTTTGGTTCGGGTTTGTAGTTTGGACCCGATTGGGTTGAATCTTCGAAACCGAATGGGTTGAAACCCAAACCGAAACCTGAATAACCCGAACCGGAATCCAATTTACCCCTACCCACACGTAAATGAAATTGGAAAAGTGGACTTTGAAGAGTTATGTCAGTAGAAAATCATTTGAATTGGAGAGGGAAAAGACAGTAGAATATTAGTAATTTAATGGATAAATGTTCTACGTAAACATGAGTTCTCAAAATGAAATTTATGGATAAATGTTCTACCCACACGTAAATGAAATTGGAAAAGTGGACTTTGAAGAGTTATGTCAGTAGAAAACCATTGGAATTACAGAATGAAAAGACAGTAGAATATTAGTAATTTAATGGATAAATGTTCTACATAAACATGAGTTCTCAAAATCTGGCAAGGCTAATATTAGTAATTTCTCAATTTATTTACTTTTAAGGTAATTCTAAAATTCCAATAAAAAAAAGGTAATTCTAAAATTGAATTTTATTAATTTTCAAAAACTTGAAGGTAGCCCTGGCGAATTTAGGTTGTGTTTGTTTTTTTATCTGAAATCTAAATAGGCCTGAATTTAGCTTAAATTTGAATAGGTTTAAATGAAAATGTCTGAATGATATGTTTGTTTTTTCTTTTTCAACATCTGAAGAGAACAACTTAAAAGCTAGTAGTTTAACATAAATATCCTTTTAAGTGGTGTATATATTTATTCTTCACAATTTATAATTTTCATAAGTTGATTAGTTTGGTAGCATTAAAAAAATTACTATCATTGTTTATCTTAATTTTATTTTTTAATTAAAGAAGTAATTATAATATCAAATTTTATTATAAAGTTAACATTGATATTTTATTTTTTATTCATATTTGATTTGTTCAGTATTTTAGCTTAGCTAATGTTATCATGTGAATAAAATTTAAAGCAATTAAAAAAATAACTTTAAGAATAATAGAAAAATATTAGGTTCATACATAATATTGGAAAAACATGAATCGTTGAGGATATTTTTGAGATTTAAAATTAAAATTTTTCATGTAGACTTCAGACTTCAAATAAAAGTGGATTTTTTCTACTTTTTCTATTCAGATAAAATTGTCTGAAAATAAGTGATAAGTTAAAAAAACAAACAACATAAAATAAACAAATGTTTGAAAAAAAAATTAAATTCAGACTTCAGACAAAAAAACAAACAATACCTTAGTATTTGAGTGATTCTACAAAGCTTAAATATCATTAGACGAAATAAAAGAGGCGGCAAACCAGTCAAGCCACGATGTATCCAATAATACAATTCAGCTAATGGTGGAAATTTATATTTTCATGCTATGTCAAATTTAAATTAATACGGGTTAAACCTACTTGATAATTTTGTTAAAATTTTGAACACGCACCCGACCTACTTAATGAACAGGGTGCACGACACAACAAAATTCTACGTATAACAGAACAGGATGCACGACACAACAAAATTCTACGTATAACACAACCAATGGATTAATAAGTTATAACATGATTTTGGATCGACGAACTGATTAGAAGTAGTAAATTTCTTGACAAGACAATGTTACACAATTATGTATATATTTATGTCATAAACGCAAACTGAAGTATTCGAATACGAACGCCACAAAATTATTAATCGTGTCGTGTAAATCTAATCACAACACGGGGAAAAAAAATGGTCTTATCGGTGTCGTGAGTATTACATCCTTAAACCTGACAAATGCTAAATTGTTGCTGTAATGGCCCAAGAGGACCGAAGGGTGGGCTTGGGCTCCGATCCTGGCATGGATTCATGCGAAGGAGCTGGACCATTCATGCCAAGCACGACTTGCCAGTCCATTTGCCACTTTTAGCGGTCCACGTAGATTTTATCATTTTATGAAATACCTAATTATTTAATTATTTTAATTTATGTATCATCGTAAAACAATGCAAGTAATATTTAATTTATACAATTTGCATCACCACATTTCATTTATAATTTTTTTAAAGTTAATTTTCTATATTGTTTTAACAATTTAACGGTTGAATTTAAAATACTACATTTAAATATAAATTGGAATTAAAATTCAATAACATTTTTTATACTTTAGTTTAATTTAATTTCATTTATGAATTAATTTTAAATGATTTTTTTCATTATATATATTATTTTTTCCATGGTAAGTTATACTAGTAAATACGAAATGAATTTGTTGTTGTATTCTATTATTGTTTTCAAACTTCCCTTTAACTTTTATTAATGATTTATGATCAAATATCTTTTATTTTTCAATTGGGTATTTTTTACTTTCCTCCCCTTGAGCTTTGGGCTTTTTGCACTTAGGGTGCGTTTGGGGTTAAGGTGTTGTAGTTTTTAAGTTCAATTCTTTGTAGAAAAAAAAAGTTATTAATAATATGTAGTAAATATACATTTTAAATAATAATTTTGATAAAATTATTAAAGATATAATAGATTTTCTATTATACAACTAAAAATTTATAGTAACATAACTTCTAAACTACAGTAACTAGTGTTTACCAAACACTTTAGTGCTGTAATTTAAAAGCTACAGCTGCTCAAACGCACCCTTAGATGGCCAAGATCCATTTATTAGTAAAGACCCTCCCTATGGAATGCAAACAATAGTTCTCTTATGGTTAGTTATGGGCAATTTCGTAATCTAATTTGACAACCACAACTTTTGCACATTTTGATTGACATGACCATAGTGAATTGTGAAATCATTATAAAAAAATTGTGAACATTCATATAAATAAAAAATTGTAAAAAAATTAAAAGCTTAGATCTTTCTTTATTTTCTCTCAAATTGAGCGTTTCTCTTTCATGAAGCTAGGGGTGGGCATCGGATCGGATTCAAATTTGAAGGCAAATCCAATCGGATGAAATTTGTGCGATCCGATCAGATTTGGTTCGAATCAGATCGGATTCGGATTAGTTCGAATTATCCGATCGGATTTGCACTGTAAACTAAAAAAAAAACTGAAAATAAAAAAAAAAGCTAAATGACTAAAAATTTTTTTTACGATAATTTTTATTTTAGCTTATTTTATTGTTGGATGATATAATGATAATATTTTTTTTGTGATTTTGTGTTTAATTATTTGGAGACTTGGAGTAATGTTTAATTGTTTATTTTGTGTTGTTTGTTTGGAGATTTGGAGTAATATTTATTTTATGTTGTTTATTTGGAGACTTGGAGTTGGAGCAATGTTTATTTTGTGTTGTTTATTTAGAGGCTTGGAGCAATGTTTATTTTTTGTTGCTTATTTGGAGGCTTGGACTTGGAGTAATGTTTATGCACCTAACTTGTAAGACGATTACTAATTAAATTAAATGGGAGTGTTTGTACAAAATGAATGTATATGAGAATATAAATGGGCCATTGATTATAGATTATTAGATTTGATTATTTAAATGTTTTCATTTTAATGGTTTATATTTTTTTATTTTTGTGAATGAAAACTTTGTATCGGCTTGTTTTCTTGGTATATGTCAATGCCATATTGTCAAGGAAACAATACATTGTCATTTGTCAACTTGTTTTCATTTTTTTTAATGGTTAGTAAGTTTTCATTAATTATATATTTCATTAATTTTTTATGAGAATTGTTTAAAAGCTCCAAATCCAATTTCAATCCGAATTAATCCGAATCCAAAATATAATTTGAATTCGAAATATAATCCAAAATCCAAATTCATTCGATCCAATCCGATCCGAATCCAAGTGACCAAAAATTTCATCCGATCCGAATTATTCGGATCGGATTCGAATCGAATTTAAAGTCGGATTAAATTTGGATGAATTTTTTTCAATCTGAATTATCCGAAATCCGATCGGATTCATCCGAATCCAAAATTGCCCACCCCTACATGAAGCTCAACCAAGAGCTCTATTTAGAAGGCTAAAAATTCTTCATTTATAGCAAAGCAGTATCTATTACTTGTGTAAAGCGAAGAAGAACACCAAACCTATATCATATACCGCTTTGAATTTCGTCAATACTCGAAAAAGTTGAATCGCTATGTTGAAACTAATAATAGGTTAGTTTTGACCAAAGCTTTTTTTTTTTTTTTTTGGCTCCATTTAGAGTGTATTGATACTACTGTGAGGTGCTTGTAAATGTCAAGTGGGTGCTTCATTCTTTGTTCATTGACACAACTTTGATAATGTTTTATGGAATTGTGAAGTATAAAATCGAGAAAAATTTTCCAACATAAAATATGTGCCATTTTGGGTATTTTGCAAGCATATGGTTTCAGCTTATGTTATGGTAGATTATGCATTTAATTTATGCCATGTAATATTCATGGTGTACTTTTTTAAGTGAGTTTTAACAGGCCTGAAATATGTATAAAAATATAAACAAATTTTTTTTAATCTTAATGATAGTTATATAGAGCCGAAAAACTGAAGTTTAAAACACTTAATGATCATTGTTTTTAATTGTATAATGTAAGATATGTCTCAATAGTCTTAAATTAGATAATTGATAAAATGTTATTTTGACAACTTGAAATGTTTTCATATAGAATGATTAGTCTCTTTAAGTTAGTTAGATGTTGTTGAATCTGTATAGTTCTGTTATGTACTAAATTTGTTGGCATCTAATAGATGATATGCTACATTTTTGTGTTACTACCAGTCACCTACACTTTGCATTTTCTATTTATTAAATTTTAATTTTTTCTTTAACATTGATTTCCATTAACTTGACTCCTCCATTTCATAATGCCTTTATTATATCTATTCTTCTTATTGGTTACTGCACTTGAGCCCTCTGAATCCATGTTGTTGAGGTTGAAAGATTGAGAGAAATGTAGTTAAGTTTGCAAAGTGTTGAGAGTAGGTAGGGATGCTTGTAAACAAGGCTCTGTATTTAAGCCTTTAAATAGACAAATCTATGGCAATGTGACCGTTGGATCCCAAATTGCAACAGTGAGTATTTTTTTTAACTTGACTTAAACTTTTGACCTTTTAAATGAGTATTTTGGTTAATGTAACTTATGATTAGGATTAGAATTATTCTTTTATTTATTGAATGCAATTGTAAATAACCAAAATTTAAGGGGTATAATAATAGTATTATGTTTGTTATAATCTTCACGCCAAATGCATGAGATATGAAAGTTCTTGAAAATCCAACTAGGGGCATTTCAATCTTTTTAAATTCAACTAATAGTCAAGCATAAAATTAATTTGCGAAAAGGGGGGTCTTTACTAATAAATGAATCTTAACCATCTAAATGTAAAAAATCCAAACATCGAGGGAGGAAAGTAAAAATTACCTTTTTTCAATTTCATACTAATGGCCAAGACAGAATCAATCAACTACCGTGTTAGCCCGCAACCTGACAAAGCCAAGTGGGTCATTTACTGTAGCCATTCAAATTGATTTATTTAGTAACTTGTGTCTTGTCATGTCAAAGTCAATTTATTTGTCTTGTCTACTAAACACATAAATCTTTAATTAGTTAATAAGTGCAGGAACACAAACATTCTCATGGAGAGTTTCTAACTAACTTCCACTTAATCATACTTGCATTCTTCTTGATTGTAATTAGCGAATATTGATTATATAAAAATTATTTTAATTAATTTAACCCCTATTGAAGAGTAGATTATGAGCAATTACTAACATTTCAAAATCTAAGTTTTGATTTAAATACTAACTGATATGATATTCATCTAAATCTCAATTTCAATGGTGATTAAGTAATTACAAAAGCTATACAATTCATCATCTGGTACATTAATAACACAAACATTGTAACCCATCAATACAAACATTGTAACCCATCAATTCAAAGCATCTTGCTACTTAACTCTACTTGAAAATCAGTTTTCCTGATGGAAATTAGAGCATATAGATTAAATTAAAGGGTCTAGATAAGATGCATATGATGTAATTTATATCAACTCAAAATTAATTTTTCCTCACGATTCAATTATTGATTGTCAAATAATTAAAAAGTTATAGAAGACTAGTTATAGGTCAAGATAAAAATTAAAATAAACATATAATAATGATTTTATTTTATTTTTCTAGCAGCTTGTGTTGTATCTTATCATGTCAAAATTTGTTTTTTTGTCATATCTTATCCACTGAATACATAAATTCTACTAAGTATATGCTTATATGATAGACTTGAAACTCAATTTTTCTTTTCGAGGAACATGTCACCAATAAAAATTTACTCGAATTCTTCTAGATGGTAATTAGGGAATATTGATTACATAAAAATTATTTTAATTAATTTAACTCTATTGAAGAATAGATTATGAGCAATGCTAGGTTTCTAAAAATGTAAGTCAAAATTAATTTTCCTAGTGGAGATTAGAGCATATAGATTAAATTAAAGGATCTTGATAAGATACATATGATGCAACTTATATCAACTCAAAATTAATTTTTTTGTACAATTCAATTATTAGTTGTTAAATATTAAAAAATTATAAAAGACTAATTTTAGGTCAAATTAACTCAAACGCTACATAAATTAAAATTAACATGTAATAACAACTTTATTTGATTTGTCTAGTAACTTATGTCATGTCATGTAATGTCAAAATCAGTTGATTTGTCATATCTACTAAATACTTAAATTTGAGGATCCAGCTAAGTACCACTCTCTTAGAAATTTTCATTCAACCCCCTTAACTCATTTTTATTTATATTTTTCTCATAAATATTAAATTAATTTTTACTAAATCTATATGAAAATTTTAGTTAGTACCCTTATAGTATTTATTATTTACAAATTTTTTTATTCTATATTGCACATGTATCAAAATACCCCCTCTCTTTATCACAATACCTGCGAAGCCGACCCGCATTTTGTTTCTGTTTCCGTTTCCGGCCACTCCACTGGCTAAGGTTGGTACCGATCGGAAGCTCGTGTGATGTCAGTCATCTCCATACCATCCTTGTGGCAAAAGGAACCGGGTCGACCCGAGCCCTCGAACCCGACCCGGATGTCGTTCTCGTTTTTTGGCCACTCCACCGGCTAAGATTGGTACCGATTGGAAGCTCGTACGATACCGGTTATTTCCATGCCATCCTTATTTCCGGAAAGTGTTCGGAAAGCCACTGATCTAAGCTGCGAAATCGCGGCTTCAGTTCGCCTCAATTTCGCCAGTTTCTAGTGACGCCACTACTTGGGGTTTGTTCCCCACAATTCCCTGTCTTTTCCTCCTAGCTACAGCCACCGAGTGAGCTGATTTGCCATTGATCGGCTGTTGAAGGATTCATAGATTTGGGAGAAATGAACTTAATATTTGTGAAGTAAAATTCAAATAAGAATAAGTTGAAGGGGCCTCAATGATATTTTACATAGAGAAATGTGCCACTGTTGCTAGGCGAGTCCTAGATTTTAATCGGTATATGCTTATATGATAGACTTGAAATCAATTTTTCTTATGCAGAGTTTCTAACATGTCACCAATTAATCCTATTCGGATTCTTCTTGTTGTAAATTAGGTAATGTTGATTACATAAAAATCATTTTAATTAATTTAATCCCTATTGAAGAGTAAATTATGAGCAATGTTAGGCATCCCAAATTTTAAGTTTTAATTTAAATGCCAACTAATATATTATTCATCTATTGAACGTAATTGAGTAATTACATAAGCTATAAAGTTCATCATTTAAAATATTAGTGACACATATCATTTTAACACATCAATTCATAGCATTTTGCTAGCTAACCCTACTTGAAAATTAATTTTCTTAATGGATATTAGAGTATATAGATTAAATTAGAGGATCTATGATGTAACTTATATCAACTTAAAAGTAGTTTTTTTTTTGTATGATTCTATTACTAGTTGTCAAATAATTAAAAAGTTATAGAAGACTAATTTTTGGTCAAGTTAACGCAACAGCTGCCGAAATTAAAATCAATATGCAATAATGACTTTATTTTATTAGTGTAGTAGCTTGTGCCTTGGTAAGTTACATAACCATCACCCCCACGACCCATCTTCATTGCTACCACCACCTAACTTCTTCACCATCAATCTATCACTTAATTTTTTTTTTTAGGTTATTTGACGATATTAGTTTTACTTTATGTGTTAATCTAAGATTTTTTTAGATTTCAATTTGATATTTGATTAAAAGTTAGCATTTGATTCATATTTTGAATCAATGAGTGAGATAAGAAGTTCATTTATAAAGAGATTGAGAGAGAGAAAAATGTTTATTTTTATTTTTTATAAAGGATAATTTTAAAATAAATAATATTAATTCAAATAAAGAGGCCAGTAATATAAGAGTAATAATATAGTTACAAACTCTTATACAAATTTATTTTATACAAACTGATGTGATATGATAAAATTAGTTGAATTAAATATATCTTGACCCACATCATCTATTTTTATTATTTTGTATTTTCATTCAACCAATGAATTAATACAAAATCAGTATATATAAAATAAATTTATATAAGAGTCTGTGGTTGTATCGTTACTCGTAATATAAATTGAAGGGTCGATTATTACCACTTATTATGTATTGTTCAAGTAACCAATTTAGGCTTTTTGTAATATTCATGAAGTGGAGCCGGCGGCTCCATTTCAGGCCCACACATGCCTGTATCACTAGTTGCTTGGAATTCGTTTAAAATGATAGATTTCACCATAAGAATTCAAAACGCGTTTGATCATTAACATAATTAATTTTTAGAGTGATAACCGTATAATGCTTTAGATAATATTAAAGGGATGCTTCATTGATGAGTGCCCCTAGGCATACCTCAATTGGCTGCAATCACTTGGAGTTCGAGTAATACTTCAATTTGGAGTTTGGATTACTGAATTTTCAAAAACACATGGACATAAGCATCTTCTCTACTGGGACGAATATAATCTTAATCACCCAGAGCATCATGCATCTACCAGAAAAATAACACTGCTTCAAATGGAAGGGAAAATGGGGGAAAAAAAATCAAACTACTCAATACATAAAACAAATTATAATAACATTGTAACTCATAGAGTTTGTTTGTTAAACAAACACTAGTTCCATTAAAACCGACACCTGAACTAAAAACACTGCCACACACTCATAGGTAAGTTAAGCCTGCAACTCGAAAGGAACATAAATACATAGCCAAGAAGGCATCTATGCTGCTTCAGCTTGTCGTCAATACTGCATTCTTCCATCACCTTCAGTGATCACATCTTTAAAAGCTCCACCACTGGGGATCATAGGCAGGACATGCTCTTGATGGGGAACGATGACGTCCAGAAGGTATGGTCCAGGAGTGTCCAACATAGTCTGAATTGCGGCTCTCAGATCTGCCTTCCTTGTTACTTGTGCTCCAGGTATTCCACAGGCTTCTGCAAACTTCAACATATTCGGAAATATTTCAGACTCTTTTGATGGATCTCCCAAATATGTGTGAGCCCTATTTGCCTTGTAAAACCGATCCTCCCATTGCATCACCATGCCCAAGTGCTGATTATTCAACAGCAATATCTTGATGGGGAGTTTCTCTACCTTAATAGTCGCCAACTCCTGGACGTTCATGATGAAACTCCCATCTCCATCAATATCTACAACGATGGCATCAGGATTTGCAACAGCAGCTCCGATTGCAGCAGGCAATCCAAAACCCATAGCCCCTAGTCCTCCGGATGTTAGCCACTGGCGAGGTCTCCTGTACTTGTAAAACTGAGCAGCCCACATCTGATGTTGTCCAACACCAGTGCTAATGATTGCTTCCCCATTGGTCAATTCGTCAAGAACCTTAATTGCATACTGCGGCGGAATCGCTTCTTCAAATGTCTTAAAACTCAAAGGGTATTTCACTTTTTGCTCATCAAGTTCTTCCCTCCAAGCTGAAAAATCAAACCTACCCTTAGCATCTTTACCCTCCAATATTCTGTTAACTCCCTTCAAAGCCAACTTCACATCTGCACAGACCGACACATGAGGCTGCTTATTCTTCCCAATCTCTGCAGAATCAATATCAATATGAACAATCTTAGCTCGGCTAGCAAAAGCCTCAAGCTTCCCAGTCACACGATCATCAAACCTAACCCCAAAAGCAAGCAACAAATCACTCTTATCGACTGCATAATTTGCATACACAGTCCCATGCATTCCTAGCATTTGCAACGACAACTCATCCGTACCAGGAAACGACCCCAAACCCATCAAAGTACTTGCTACCGGTATCCCCGTAAGCTCAACAAACTTCCTTAACTCCTCACTAGAATTCAAACACCCGCCACCAACATACAACACGGGTTTCTTTGATTCTGATATTAACCTAACAATCTGTTCCAAATGAACCTCACTGGGTTCTTTAGGCAACCTCGACATGTAACCGGGCAATTTAATCGGCTGGTTCCAATTGGGAACCGCCAGCTGCTGCTGTATGTCTTTCGGTACATCGATCAACACAGGGCCTGGCCGCCCAGATGTTGCTAAAAGGAAAGCTTCTCTAACAATCCTAGGGATGTCATCAACATCAAGTACAAGATAATTATGTTTTGTAATGGAGCGCGTTACCTCCACAATAGGAGTCTCTTGAAACGCGTCCGTGCCGATCATCCTCCGCGGGACCTGGCCGGTGATCGCCACGAGAGGGACGCTGTCAAGGAGAGCGTCGGCTAGCCCGCTGACCAGATTGGTGGCGCCGGGCCCCGACGTGGCGATACAGATGCCGGGTTTACCAGAGGAGCGAGCGTATCCCTCGGCGGCGAAGACGCCGCCTTGTTCGTGGCGGGGGAGGACGTTGCGGATGATGTTGGAGCGCGTGAGGGCCTGGTGAATCTCCATCGACGCGCCGCCAGGGTAGGCGAAGACGTCGGTAACGCCCTGGCGCTCGAGGGCTTCGACGAGGATGTCGGCGCCTTTGCGCGGCTCCTCAGGGGCAAATCGGGAAGAAAAGTTTGTTTCCGGAGTTGTTATTACAGTTTGGGGGATAGTGGTAGAGGAGGCGGCGGAGGGTTTGGGGAACGAGTTTGTGACCATGCGGAGACTGGGTTTTTCGAAATTATGAGAAAAAGAAAGGCCAAATCCGGAAATTGGTAATAACGCGGATTTTTTACTTCTTGTGGAGATGAATGAGGATGAGGAGAGACTTGCGAAGGTGGCGGTGTGCGTCGAAGCGGCCGCCATTATTGTGTAAGAGAGAGGCAGCTGCTGGATGTGTGGCAAATAGAGGGAGTTTATTGAAAAGACTTTCTGGAATCCTTTAAACGTGATTCTCACCTATGACTTTACGTTAATGCCCCCGATACTTGCTTGTCTTTTCCTGGGTAAAGTAGGAATTAAAGCTAATTATTTTGCATTTTTGTTACTTGTTATTATATTTGTCGAGCACTTTTTGTTATATTTGATATTTATCATGCCGCTTTCACCTAGTTAATTTAAGATCCGATTAATGTGTCTCTCAAATATTTACATCAAATCAGATTTAATATATGTTAGGATTATTAGCATTATTATGAAAAGGATAACAAACCAGATTTAAATGTTACGATAATTAATATTATTATGAATGCGTTTAAATGTTAGGATTACTAATACTATCATGAATGGATTCTTTTCGCCATAGTTTATTATAGAAAGTATATGTGTTCTAATGGTCGTTTTAAAAATTTATTTAGTATTGAAATATTGTATCTACTAAAAATAAATATAGCACATGTTAAGTGTTTAGTAAATCTAAATGTAAATCAAGTAAAAGTTGATAATAATGGTCGTTTTATATGTATTTTTATTATTTGTATTTTAAAATAAAATATTAAGTTTATTTAAAAATTCTGTTGGGCATGAAAGCCCAGCTGGCCCAAGTAGCTGTTATGCCAAACGGCCCTAAATATGAAGCAAGGGCATCCTCTACTCATTCAAACGCCAGGATGGCACCTTCTGGAATCCAGGGGGGAAATGAACTTCAATGCTAAATCACAAACCACCAAGACAGAGAGCTCAACTTGAAATCCGAAAATTGCTTTGTTTAGATTCGACCATTTACAAGCCTACTCAAAAATATCACGTACATAATAATAATAATAGTAATAATAAATCCTAAAGATAGTTATACGCCGAAGCTCTTTGAAAACATGTTGTAACTGGCCGGACCGGATCTATTCCATTCCTACAATGCATTTGTATTTTCTAAATAAGAATCAGCTTGTGGTCTATCCTGCACCAACAACAACGAGTATGAAACAACCTTAGATGGTGTAAAATTAGCCAACAAGAAAGAAAAAAAGAACAGAAAGCTTTCTGCCAAAAATTAACTTCCTGTTAATCTGCAAGGGACACAGTTTTCAAATTAAACAGTTATTCGACTAAAGCTTCCAGAGTAACTGATCCGCTGACAGGGAGTTTACCACATTTCTCCTAAAATTATTATAACTTGTACAATTGGCCGCAATTCAAGACATGTCACGCTTCTGGGCTATCCCACAAGTTTGCATGTGAAGAATGCAACTATTGCATTGATCTTGAAAAACGAAATATGCACGTAAGAACACAATCACCAAAAGTAACAAGTCGAATAGATCATTGAATGAGTAATTAGTGGAAAAAAATGCATCAAAGTAATGATACATAGGCCTTGTGTTTTGGTTCTACTATCAAAATTATTTTACAATAAAACAATCTAGGTGTTTGTACAGGAACCTTTGAACCATATTGTAAACAATGACTAGTACATGGACTGCATTCAATTAATCTGGCACGCATCTTGATGCAATGAATATTTTCATGTCACACATCATACAACAGTAAATCGCACTTCAACCAATAGAAAACAGCAGATATTAAATTAATTTTATATTAATTTAATATTTAGAGTCACACATAAAATAAATAAAATGTGTATGTTATTATTTAATAAGTCGAGAATTAAGTGATCTATTTGAAGTTAAGTAAATGACTAAGGGTATAATCGTTGTGGATTAAATTAATAGATACTAGAATTTAATTATCACTTTAATGAGAGGTTGAAGTGATAATTATCATAAATAATTACTGAATGGTTTTCATTAGAAAATCGTCAGTCACGTTATTTAATTAAAAAGGGATTATGGTCCGCAATCTCTCCTAATCCTCTGTAATTTCTCTAATCCTCTCAGATAGAATTCTAAATTTGAGAGAAAAGAGAAGATTGGAAGTTCATTTCCTACACTCAAGAACCACTACGAATTACCATAGATTCAGGTATACTTCCGCTTTTGTATTTCTCAGTAATTTAATCTGGATGTTATGAGGACTTAAAGTTTTACAATTTGGTATCAAAGCCCCATCCATGATTAGATTATTGAGTTATTAATTTCAGATTAATGGTTATAGTCGAATCAAACTGTTAATGCATGATTCGGTTATCGGGAATAATTAAAATTGGTTTTGATGGAGTCATGACGAAACGAAACTGGTAGATTGAACACGTGAAATCATGGATTCAGTTTCAAATCATGCTTTGATTCAGTTACGGTGGCCATTATTTTTAATGTTTTGATTTCATTTTTTTTTTCAGTTGAATTGAAATTTGATTTTAGTTTGAATGGCCATGCTTTATGATCTAGATTGGTTATGTTTTCAATAATTTGCTTTAAGTATGTAGTGGCTTTACTTCCATGGTTTCAGTTTTAATGATATTTTTTAATTAATATCATTATGTTTGGAATTTTATAATTGTTATGGTTAGACCACGTTTCGGTTTCGGTTCAATAAGATATTATATTTGACCTATTTAACAATTTAATTACAGTAGCCAAGTAGCCATGTTTGATTGTTTCGGCTTAATTAATGATAATATGTGCTTTGTTTTGGCCATGTCTCCTTGTTTCGGTTTCAATTTTAATATTGTTGAATTCAAATTCAATTGTATTAAAATTGTTAGTGGCCATATTGTGGCATATTTTGTATTTGATTTCATAAATAAGGGGATTAAATCAAATAGATCAAATCTGCAGTGGCCATATTTTTGGCTTTAAATTTCAATATTTAATTCAAATGATTTAATTTGAAGTTTGTATTAGCCACAGTTTCGGTTTCATTAATTATTTCAGTTCTGGTTTTATAATCTTTAAATTAAAATGATTTATAACATAAGTTAATTATTGGTCTAACATTGATGATATGCTAATTAAAGCGAAAAGTCACCAAAGTGGTATCTCTCGTGTAGATTAGTTTATTTGGGTGTTAGATGTTTATGTCTGTGTCATTGCTGCGGATGTTAATCGGCCCAAAGGAAGGTTAATATTTGTCTTAACTGCGCACACACTTGTAATGGTAAATTTGTGACGATTATCAAGATAACTTAATGTGAGTAATGTGCCGATCCACATATAGGTTTATTACTTAACATAACTTATCGTCAAAATTTGATCATTACAACAAGAGTACCACTTACAGTTAGTATCATAGTCCAAAGACTTGTTGCTAATGTTGTGCTAGGTATCTTGAAATGTTATAATTTTCGGTTTAAATTTTTAGAGATTATAAATTAAGTTGTTTCATGTGAGCATTATTTACTTATTCATGTATTATTTTTTTAATTTTTGTTTTTGTTTTTTGTTCTTTAATCAACTTTTCTATCTGCTACTTCGATATCTGCAAATATGAATTTTGTCTCGGTTCTGAATAAGACTAACTTTAAGGGTTGGAAAGAGAATATTATGATTCTCTTAGGTTGCATGGATCTAGACTTGTCATTCAAACACCCGAAGCCGAACGAACTCATCGCTGATAGTACAACTGAGGATGTGTTGTACTATGAAAAGTGGGATTGACCCAATAGGATGAGTCTCATGATCATGAAGCGCGACGTTCCAGAAGTATTTAGGAGTGCTATAATCGATGAGGTTACAAGTGCTAGTGAGTTTCTTGCCGAAATTTAGAAACGTTTTACCAAAAACGATAAGGCACAAACAAGTACGCATTTAGCGAGCTTGATTTCAAAGAAGTATAAAGGCAAGGGAAATGTTCGAGAATACATTATGGAGATGTTTCATCTTCCTTCGAAACTTAAGGCATTAGGGCTCGACCTATCTGATGATTTGGTCATGCATTTGGTCCTTATCTCTCTTCGTGCATAATTTAATCAGTTCAAAGTTAGTTATAACTGTCAAAGGAGAACTGGAATCTCAATGAATTGATTTCCTATTGTGTGCAAGAAGAAAAGAGATTGACATAAGAGAAAACTAAATATGCACATGTGGTAAGCACTTCTGAGGATAAGGGCAAAAGAAAGAAAAAGGATGAAGCTGCTGCTTCTAAGGGTCCAGAGCAAAAGAAACCAAGGACCAACTATTTCTTTTGTAATAAGCCTGGACATGTGAAGAAGGAATGTAAGAAATATCATCCATGACGTACAAAGAAACGTACATTTCTTACTTTGGTTTATTCTAAAAATAATTTAGCTTCAGTACCTAGAAACACATAGTGGATAGATTCAGGTACTACTACTCACATTTCTGTTTCAATGCAAGGTTACTTGAGCTACCGGCTGTCAAGTGATGCTGAAAGATGCATTTATGTAGAGGATGGCAAGACGGTAGAAGTTGAAGCAATTGGATATTTTAGATTACTTATGAAATTGGTTGTTATTTAGATTTGTTAGATACTTTTGTTGTTCCGTCTTGTAGGCGGAATTTAATTTTAGTTTCTGTTTGGAAAATTTTGGTTATTATTGGTCATTCGCAAACAGACAATTCAGTTTATCTATCCATTCTAATATTGTTGGAACTGGTTTGCTTAATGCTTACGACAATCTATATTTGTTCAAAAATGTTTCAAGTTATAATGAAAACCTGCATGTTAGTACTAAAGGTACAAATCGTAAGTTAGAGAAAGAAAATTTAGCTTCATTGTGGCATAAATACTTAGATCACATATCTAAAGCTAGAATTGAATGATTAGTGTCCGATGAGATTTTAGAATCTCTTGATTTTTCAGATTTTGATGTCTGTATTGAGTGTATCAAGGGAAAACAAACCAAAACTAAGAAATTGGGTGCCTACATAATTTCAGACGTTTTAGAATTAATACATACAGATATCTACGGACCATTCCCTATGGTTACTTAGAACGGTCAACAGTATTTCATTACATTCATAGACGACAATTCAAGATATGGTTATGTATTCCTGATTTATGAAAAATCACAGTCTTTGGTTACTTAGAACGGTCAACAGTATGCTTTACAACTCAAAAAAATGATCAAAAGTGTCAGGTCTGACCGTGGTGGTGAATACTACGATAGATATAATGGTTCAGGCGAACAACGTTCAGGACCGTTTGCTAAATACCTAGAGGAATATAGAATTTTCCCTCAATATATTATGCCAGAATCGCCTATCATGAATGGTGTATCTAAGAGACGAAACCACACTCTTAAAGATATGGTAAGAAGTATGATCACTCATTCTACTTTACCATAATTACTCTGGGGTGAAGCACTAAAAACATCAGCTTATATCCTAAATCGAGTGCCAACTAAAGCGGCTGCTAAAACACCTTATGAGCTTTGGACGGGTCGAAAACTTAGTCTAAAGCATTTACATATTTGGGGATGTCCAGCTGAGGCGAGGCCTTATAGACCTCATGAAAGGAAATTGGATTCCAAAAGTGTAAGCAGCTACTTTGTTGGCTATACAGAGCGATCAATGGGCTTTAAGTTTTATGATCTCAGTACAAGGTTAATTTTTAAGACAGGAACTGCTACGTTCTTTGAGGATGTTGAGTCTGAGGGGAGAAATCCAGTAAGAAACATTGTCTTTGAAGAGGAAGAGGGATCCACAGTTGTTTTTGACAATGTGCAAGTTTTAATACCTGTCATTGATCATGAAGTAAATTTAGATCCTCAACCATCTGACAATGTTATTCAACCCCAGAATGAACATGAGATGATTGTTCCTGAGGAACAAACTCAACAACCTCAAAAGCCTGTGCAATTAAGACGATCCACAAGAGAAATGAGAAATACTATTTCGGATGATTGTATAGTAATTCTTTAAGAACATGAGGATGAAACTGAAGTGATGGAAGATGACCTAATCAACTTTCATCAATCCATGCAAAGTTCCAATTCTCATAAATGGATCGAAGCCATGAATGAAGAGTACAAGTCAATGCAAGACAATAAAGTTTAGGAACTTATCTCATTACTTTCCGGTGCGAAGCCCATTGGTTGTAAATGGATATTTAAAACCAAAAGGGATTCAAATGGTAATGTGGAAAGGTATAAAGAACGTCTTGTAGCTAAAGGGTTTACTCAAAAGGAAAGAATTGACTATAAAGAGACTTTCTCTCCGGTTTCTATAAAAGACTCTTTTAGGATAATTATGGCACTTGTTGCACATTTTGATCTTAAGTTACATCAGATAGATGTTAAGACTACTTTCTTTAATTGTGACATTGAGGAAACAATTTATATGGTACAACCAGAAAACTTTGTGTTGGGAGACCCAAAGAAAATGGTTTGTAAGCTAACTAAATCCATCTATAGGCTCAAACAAGTTTGTCGTTAGTGGTACTTTAAGTTTCATCAAATAATTATCTCATATGGTTTTAAGGCAAATGTTATTGATGAATGCGTGTATCACAAATTCAGTGGGAGTAAATATATATTCCTAGTTTCATATGTCGATGACATATTACTTGCCACAAATGATATAGGGTTACTGCACCAGACTAAGAGTTTTCTTTCAAAACATTTTGAGATAAAAGATCTTGGTGATGCCTCCTTGTTTTAGGAATTAAGATACATCGGGATCGTTCTCGGGGTATTCTGGGATTAGCACAAAGGAATTATATCGATAAAGTCTTAAAGAGGTTTGGCATGCCAAACAGTAAACCAAGTGACACCCTTGTCGCAAAAGGAGATAAATTTAGCCTAAGTCAATGCCCTAAGACTAATCTGGAAATCCAGGAAATAGAGAAGATTCTTTATTCTTCAGCTATAGAAAGTCTTATGTATGCTCAAGTATGTACGCGTCCAGATATTGCGTTCATAGTTGGCATGTTGGGCAGATATTTGAGCAATTCAGGCATGGATCATTGGAAAATAGCCAAACGAGTTATGAGGTACTTACAGAGAACAAAAGAGTACATGCTCACATATAGGAGGTCGGATCAGTTAGAGATCATCGGGTATTCCGACTCTGATTTTGCTGGATGCCAAGACAACAGAAGATCTACATCAGGCTATATATATTTGTTGGCTGGTGGAGCAATTTCTTAGAGATCTGCTAAGCAGACTCTCATAGATTCATCAACTATGGCAGCAGAGTTTGTAGCATGTTATGAGGCATCCAATCAAGGAATATGACTGTGAAATTTTTTCACTGGGCTGCGTATTCTAGAGGGTGTTGAAAGACCACTTAAAATATTTTGTGACAATAAGTCGGCGGTTTTATATTCCAATAACAATAGGAGCTCTACAAAGTCAAAGCATATTGACATTGAGTTCCTTGTTGTTAAGGAAAGAGTATAAAGTGGACAAATATCTATAGAACACATAGGGACAAACTCCATGGTAGCGGATCCGCTCACTAAAGAATTACCGCCTAAAGCCTTTCATGAGCACACTGCTCGTATGGGTGTGATTTTACTTGAGCATATTCAGATTTAGTTAGAGTTTGTATTGTATAATTACTAAGTGTGACTTTTAGATTTTAATTATATTATTCGGATTATTTTCTGTATAAATCAAATATTTCAGTTCCTTACACTCTGTTAGACTAACTTAAGTTTAGATCTCAATAAAATAAATTAGGACCAGTTGGGAATAGACATGTTTAAATCACATTGCATGTAATTTCCATACTATGCATCCATAATTGATCTATGTCATCTAACTATATTGATATATGTGACCATGGATGGTTGAGTTACGATTAATGTAACAATGGCCGCTATGATTCTATACCGATGTGGTTATTGAACTAGATTGTTCAGATATGCTCTAAGGACATAATAATAATTTTATGAGCTCATTAAGTTAAACACATTTCAGTTTTCATTTGTGACCCAGTGGGAGATATTAATCTACTATTTGGGGCCACACATGAAATAAATAAAATGTGTGTGCTATTATTTAATAAGCCAAGAATTAAATGATCTATTTGAAGTTAATTAAATGGCTAACGGTATAATTGTTGTGGATTAAATGAATAGATACCAGAATTTAATTATCACTTTAATGAGGGGCTGAAGTGATAATTATCATTAATAACTGCTGAACGTTTTTCATTAGAAAACCGCCAGTCACGTTATTTAATTAAAAAAGGGTTATAGTCTCTAATCTCTCTACTCCTCTGTAATTTCTCTAATCATTTCAGAAAGAATTCTAAATTCAAGAGAAAAGAGAAGATTGGAAGTCCATTTCCTACACTCAAGAACTACTACAAATCACCATAGATTCAAGTATGATTCCGCTTTTGTATTTCTCAGTAATTTAATCTGGATGTTATAAGGACTTAAGGTTTTACAGCACAATTTTTATTTTTTATTTTTTTTGGGTGGGGGGAATATGACCTTCACTCATTCATTCATTCGTAGAGTTGAATAAATATATAATTTCCGATAGATGTGAATATAGCTGCACAAAAATTACCAAACATAATTATGACTCATACATTTCATAAGATGATTTTAAGGTACGTTTGGTATACTATATTGTATTATGTTATATTGAATTTGTTAATGTAAATTTTTGCTCAACATATAGTGATTTATTTGTGTTTCGAACTTTCTTCTAAAACGAGTTATGTGGCTTATTTTTTACTTGAGGCGAAGGTCTCAAATCACATGTCTCCTTGTAGTTAATTGTTTTGCAAAAGGAAACAATTGTCGAAGGGTGCCGGCATGCTAGTGATAATCCTTCGATGCTTAAATCAATTATTTTTACTCAATTTTTAGAGAGCGAAAATCTAGAGTGAGATGGGCAGAGTTTTTTTTAAACTCATTTTATACTCTTTTTTTTCTATTACCTTCAAATAGGGGGTCTTGACCTTTATATAAGCAACTTAGAGTTAATTTGAGAGGTTATGTGGCACTTTTCTTATGACAAGTGTCAACCAAAGTCCATGCATAAAGACACATATTCATATGCCTCAATACTTACTCATGACAAGAAATCTTTGGACATTGGTCATGTTTTTGGGCCATTAACCTTTAATGGACTTTAGCTTAAATTCGGCACTTATATTGGTTCCTTACAAAGACGATTGATTTTGCAACATTTTGCCTGTAAGTGCATTCCGCAGAATGTTTGTTAACCAGTAGGCTCATTCCATAGAATGTTTATTGACTCGTTGGCGAATTCCGTAAATGTATATATTTGCCCATAGGCGCATTTCATAGAATGTGTATTTGCCCATAGGCCTATTCCATAGAATGTATATTTGCTCGTAGGCCTATTTCGTAGAATGTATATTTGTCCATAGGCGCATTCCGAGTAGCTCGTGTGCTCTTACTTAGAAATATTTTCGAAGTGTTTAGGTCATTTTTTGTGATGAATGGACTTAGGTCGTTTTTTGTAAAGAATTGACCTATGTCGTTTTGGCACTTTATTAAAGACTTACTTTTTAGGCATATTATTAAGAAATATTTTCTAAGTGTCTAGGTTATTCTTTGTGAGGAATGGACCTCGGTTGTTCTTTGTAAAGAATTGAACTAGGTCATTTTTTGTTGAATCATGTCTTTGACACTTTGTCGAATCATGTCTTTAACACTTTGTCGAAGACTCGCTCTTTGAGCGTTTAACTTAGAAATATTTTCTAAGCTCCTAAGCCATTCTTTGTAAGGAATGAATATAAGTCATTCTTTATAAGGAATGGACCTAGGTCATTCTTTAAAACCTAAGTCCTTCTTTAATTAATCACACTTTTGGTTTTTTGTCGTATCTTGCATTTAGATACTTTAGTTAAAATTATAAATACTTTGGTCGTTCTTATAGAGAATAGGCTTGAGTTATTTTATGTGAAATAATTTTATTGGCTTATATTTTTTGTGCGTTTTGAGCCTTTCATAATTTGGTCTAACAGTATTATTTTAATGTAAATATATTGTATTATATTGTATTGCATTAACACTTATCATAATTCTTCATGAAGATTGAAGTAAATAATTTAATCAAATACTCTCTAAATAATATAACAACATATATAGATAGTTAAAATCTACAAGATTAGTTCAAAAATTATCATAGGATGACAAAATAAAAGTTTACACATAGCACAAGATAATTATAAAATAATAAACTGATACAATTTTTTTTATAAGGGAATAAAACCTTCATTACGAAGTTGAGAGCAAACACATAATTTGAGCTGGTAAACTATCCAGCCATACAACAAATTTTAGACCTTTTAAGGCTACCTTAGCCAAGGTATGGGCATTAACATTATAAGAACTATAAGTATACTGAAATTTGACTGCCTGGAAGTCTTTTCTTCATTCTTCAATCTCTGATATTAACCAACAAATCTCAGTTTTGCTACCCTTCCTGTTGTTTGCCAAGTCAACAGCCATTTGGCAATCCGATTAAAAAATGACAGTTGATAAACTTGTACTTGTTGCCTATTCAATTGTTTCTGCTTTCGCAAAGGAAACTTCTCCATTGAAATTTGAAGATTTGATGGCTGCAGTTACAATATCTCCCTTAGCACTTTTTATTACTACTCCTAACCTAACTTTATAATTCTTCTTGTCAATTGTTGCATCCACATTTGTTTTGCACCAATTGTTAGGAGGAGGATTCCATTGCTTCAGCTTCCCCATTTTTGTTCTCTTCACTTGCTATTGCTCCATTCTCTTAAATCTTCTAAAGGCTTCTACTATAGCTTCAGCTTTGGCTGCTGGAATTAAAAGGTCCAGCTTTTTGCCTTTGAACAGAAAATGGTTTCTTGCATACCACGTTGCCTACCAACTTTACACTCGATCAATGCATGAGTAATTGTTTCCACTCCCTACTTGCATATTTGACAAGTTAGAGTAAACATTGCCTTTCTTTTCCACAAGTTTTCTCAATGCATAGTTTGCCATTCCCTAGGTTCTTATTTGACAAGTTGGAGTGAGTATTGCCTTCCTTTTCCATAAGTGTTCTGTAGTTTGCCAGTAGGTTCTTAGCAACCCTCCACATGAATATCTTTATTTTCTCCAGCAAGTCTAATTTCCCAAATGGCATTCCATTGTTTAAGATCTGGGCTTGAACTGCTTGGAGCATTTGAGAATTTTTCTTTCAAAGTTATCTAGTATTAATAGAGTACTTTCCAAGCTTATCATAATCCCAACAAAGCTCATCCGCCAATGATTTGAATCTTCAAAATAACATCAGCATCCTCTTGGATAAAATATTGTTGAATTATGTTTGTCTTCCACATCCTTTCACAGTTTATCAGATCTGCTACTTTGGCATCAACAGCTAGAGTTCTTAATGATATTGGTTTGAAAGTAGTTGGCCGTGGCAACCAACTGCTTTTATATACTTGCACATTTTCCCCTCAGCTAATTCTCTACCTTGTCCCTTTTTAAATGATTTGTCTACCTCAAAGGATACTTCTCCATATAAAAGATAAGTTTGCTCCTATCTTGGCGTTGAGGAAGTCAGCATGTTTGAAATATCTTGCCTTGAAGACTTTTGCCATTAACGAACCTAGATTTTGAATGGTTCTCCAGCTCTGTTTAGCTACCAATACTTGATTGAAGCTGGATATGTCTCTGAAGCCTAAACCTCTTCTATGTTTGGCATAATTCATTCTTTCCCATTTTGTCCAATGAATATTGTGCTTATCTTTTTTAGTGCCCCCACCAAAACTTGGCAATTGCTTTTTGAATGTCTTTACACAGTGTCAATGAAACTTTAAAAACACTCATTGCATATGAAGGAACAGTCTGAGCCACAACCTTTATCAACACTTCTTTTTCCACCACTTGAGAATAATTTATGTTGCCAATTTGAGATTTTGCTCAAGACTTGAGGTTTCACCTCATTAAAAAAGCTCGTCTTTTTTCTCTCGATCATAGATGGTTGTGCTAAATATTTTTCGTATTTAAATACCATATTTACCTGGAAGATATTTTTTATAGCTGTGATTTGCTCAGCTTTAAGCTTTCCACTGAAAATCATGGAAGACATTTCATAGTTGAAGATCTGTCTAGAGGCAACAACATAGCAGTCAAATATTGCCTTTAGGTTTCGACAAACGTCGACAGATGCGCTAGTAAAGATGGTGAAAATGAGACTATCATCCCAAATAGCAAGTGTGAGACTGTCACTTACTTATCAAACCTTAGTCCATAAACAATTTTCTGCCTTTCTGCCTGCATTAGAAGGTTAGAGAATGCTTTTATACACATAATGAAGAAGTAAGGTAAGAATTAACACTCCTGCATCAATCCCCTTTGAGGTTGAATCAATCCTTTTGCAGCCTCATTGATGATCACTGAAAAAGAAGGTGTCGTAATACAATTCATAATTAGTTGCACCCATTTTTCAGTGAATCCTAATCTACCCATAATATTTTCAAGGAAACCCCACTATACTCTATCATAGGTTTTGTTAATGTCAAGTTGTATAGCTATTAAGCAATTTTTTCTCCCTTTACTATGTATAATTTTATGAAGACATTCACACCCAATAATGATATTGTCAGTGATAAGCCTATTGGGTATGAAAGCACTTTGGGATGGAGAAATAATATGGTGAAGAATTTGCTTAAGCCTATTTGCAGTAACTTTTGCCACAATTCTATAAACAACATTACATAGGCTAATGGGTCTATACTTAATGACCTTTTGGGTCTTGGCAACTTTAGGAATTAAAGTATTGAATGTATGATTTAAGGGGGTGATGTTACCTTGTTCAAAATGTGCAAGAAAGTTTGTGTCACTCATTTGCCTACATACTGCCAATGTTTTTAAAAGAAGACAACATGCAAACCATCAGGGCCAAGTGCCTTTGTGGGGCACATTTAGGAAAAGGCTTCTAAAACCTCCTTTGCTGTAAATGGGGCATTCAACTGATCATCCATAGAATCCGTCACCTTTCATGTTAAGTCCTCCAAAGCAGCATTCATTTAAGCTTGGCTTGGGTTTGAGGATGTGAAGAGTTGTTGAAAGTATTCAAAAAACTCTTTTTCCACGGCTTTCCCATTTTCTGTCCAATTACCTTGTCTGTCCTTCACTCCCCAAATTATGTATTTTCTCTTCCTAACTATAGCTTTAAGTGAAAAAACATTGTGTTCCTATCTCCGGCTTTTAGCCAATTAGCTCTAACTCTCAGTAAATCTTCTTATGAAGCAAAATGTTGTGAATTTGGTTTTCAATTTTCGTAATTTCATTGCCGTCTTCATATTGTACATTGTTTTGCTTCGCTCTTTGAACCTTCTTCACAAGCTTCTTTAACTTCTTTTCCCGCCTTCCAAACTCCTCATTACTCCACTATTTTAGTTGAGCCAATGAAGATTTTGCCACTGTTTTAAACTGAAGGACATGATCTTCTTCCCCAGTGGATCCATATTTTTCCTATTCGATTTTAATCATGCTTTTACAAGCATTATATGAGCTCCACATGTCCTTATAATGCACCCTCGGAAAGATTTGTTTTTACATACTTTAGCTCACTACCTTTCTACTTTACCTCCATCATTATTGGGCAATAATCAAAACCCAAACTAACTAGATTTGGGGTAGCTTGCTCCTGAAAGTGTTTCCCCCATTCTTTATTACAAAAAAACCTATTTAATCTCTCCTCTATATAGTATGGCCCAAACCTACCATTGTTCCAAGTGAATGGATACCCCTTACAACCCAAATCAATAAGATTACTAGCTTGAATAGCTTCTCCAAACTCAGATATCATCCGTACATTTTTATCATTTCTATCTGCTTTCTCATTCAAATTCAAAATTTCATTAAAATCACCAAATCACAGCCATGGTTTTGAGAATAGACCTGCTAGCCTTCACAACAAAGTTCATGTATGATTCTTTTACTATGTATTTGCGTGCCTATAAACTCTCGTACATTGCCAAGTCTTGCCACTGTCATACTGCACTTTAGCGTCAATATAATGCCTGTTGTAAGAGATAATGTTTACACTAATATCTGAGCTACAGATCATTGTTATGCCTTTACTTTTACCTTCTCTACTTACTGCAAAACAATTATCTAATTTAAATCTTGCATTCTTTATTAACTTGTCTAGACTCCAACGTCGTTTTACAAATAAAAACAAGCCGAGATCTATGGTTTTGGAGAATTTTCTTCATGGTTAGGCGCATACGGGGATTCCCCAAACCCCAAACATTCCAACTAATAAGTTTCATGGCTGTCGGTGGGGCTGTTTAGCAGCCTCCGCCAATATATCTTCTGGAATTGTTTCTAAGTCCTTTAAAGCCATGGCATTATGTTATTCCCAAGCTAGTTGAATCTTCATTGCAGGGGCATTGATTTTGAGCTTGTTGTTGATAGCTTTGCTTGGGCTATCTAATTTTGCCCGTTTTGATTGTAGGCTTTGACTACTAACTGTATTGTTTGGCCTTTTTGTTGTTGTTGGCCCTTTTGTTGTTGTTGGCCCCTCGCTAATAACCCCTTTTGCTTGGGCTCTTGAATTCCATGTCTATTTTCTACTTTTGGGCTTTAGGTTGGTTTTTGCTGGCCCATTTACTGACTCGTCAACCTTCTAGATATGCTGACTGCTTATTTCTTGTGGATTTTGAGTAACCTTATTTTCTGTTTCATTCAAGCTTCCACTCTCCTGCTTTCCACAGTTTCCTGCCTCAATACCCCTTTTTCTAGGAGCAAAATTGACAGCTACATTGATAAGCTTTTTATCCCCTACATCTTGTAGCCTGTTGTCTCTGACATTTGTAGCTTCTCTAGTTGCTCGCATTAAATGTTCCTTAGCTACCTTTGTCTCGTTATACACCTTCATTGGAGCGAATGATTTACTGTTATGGCTTTGACCGACTCATTTCGTTCAATCGGGCTGACCTGTTGACCATGGTTCTGAGTTTCTGTGTTTGTCGTTTTGGAATTTTACCGGCGACGCTCTTTACTCCATTTTTCGTTTCTTTTATTTTTCCTAGCCCATTCAGCCATTGTTGAAGCTTTTAGCCATGATCTATAAGCTAGTTTCTCCTTTGATTGCCCATTATATTTGACACACTACTTGTATTGGTGTCCAACAAGCCCGCAACAGAAATAGAAATCTAGGGAGTCTTTCATATTGCACACGTATTAGGGTGTTAACTCTATCTTCTTGTTGAATAAATAGAATTTTTTTTAGTGGTTTGGTTATGTCCGCTGAAATTCAGTTGTTTGGTGATGTCCGCTGAAATTCCTGCTCGTGCAATGGGTCCTATGCATTCCCCCATTTCGTTAGTATCCACCTCTCCTACCTTCCCTATCAGGAACCCCAAATTCTCTATCATATATTTTTCCATACACATAAAGGGTAGATTATGTAGTTGTACCCAGAATGAAGTGTTTAAGAAAGATTACTTTTTATGTCCCCCACTCCCATCAGTTCTGTAAAGACTATTAAGGCATTATCAAAGTGCAAAGGGCCGCTGGTGAATACCCTTTTCTTTTCTTCCTCTGAGCCAAATTTAAACACGAAAAAATTCTCCCCCCAGCTTTCTAATTTCACCTCTTTACGAGTCCTCCAGACTTGTCTCATCGCTATTCTGAGCCCTTCTATATGTATTCCTCGATTCACAAGGATTTTTTTCAAACAATAAGCTGCAAGCATTTCTCCTTTTTCCTTCAAGGTTTTCCCAGTTCAATGTAATTTTAGCTGCAGGGGAATATGACTGGGGTTTGTTAGTTAGAAGCTAGCATGGGCTCGTGAACTTTGATCTTTTCTTTTCTGGGCTTAGCTCACCATTCTCGGTTCTAGGTCTTTTAGTTACAAGCACCTCAGTTGTCTTTCTGCCCTCCAAAAGTACTTTGTCTTCTTCTTCCTCTTCGAACGTGATGGAGCTACACTTTTTAATTAAATCCTCTGTATCCATTCGACCACAAGCAACAGATTGCCATTGCATTGTGTCTCTCTCAAGCCTTAATAAATGCAACACCTTGTGTATTAAACACACTCACTCCTTTAGCTTAGTCAATTGCTATCTTTTAAAACTCAAAAACTCACCCCAGTTTACACACCCACACTTATTGTGTCCCCACCTAGAAAAGCATATTACTGAACACCCAGTCCACTCAAATTGTGAGTGACAATATGAGGATTATGACAATCCTGTTTTGCTGCCATTATGAGGTTTCCTATGAGAGAGAACCTTAGAAGGAGACTTGTCTCCGTGTCTTTTAAGTTTTCGTGACTGCATGCATTTAACTATTGAGTTTGTTAATGGTCAATCGTCAATGTACCATTTTCTCAAATGCAAAGTGATACAGTTATTGTAACATAATTTACTAACAAAATGAATTGAGATAAATAGTCTAGTAATTATTTGTATTAAAATTTATTTATATTTAAATATTTATTATTAATCATGTTAAATTATTTAAAAATAACTAATTTAACTATTGTGATATAATTAAATAATGCAATATCATAGTATGTTATTTAAGTATTTATTATTAATTATATTAACTTATTAAAGATTAATCAATTTTATATATAAATTATTATAATATAATAAATAATACATTATTTAGTTATATTTTTAATATAATAAAAATTAAAATATTATATTATATTATATTAAAAATTATTTATTTATTATATTACAAAGTTTTTTAAAAAAAAAAAGGAGACAAGCTAATAATGCACCTTTATACAGCAACCTGGTGCCCCAAACATGAGGTTGCAGTGCATCTCCATGGAACGCCAGGTACCAGTCGCCCAATAAAGGAAAAAAAAATGAAAAGATAACAAGGAGAGTCAAATACCACCATTTAATTTTAATAGGACCCAAAAAATGTCAATTTCCGAATAAATTCAAAAGCATCATGGACGCCAACAGAGATAGGACCCAACTATGAGCAAAATCAAGTGATCACTATCGCTTATGACAGATTAAAACAGTGGATTCAACGACCGCGATACGAAAGTAGACCACATAGACCCACCAAACACCCTAAATAATAATGAGTTCTGCTATTTACCCCGGGTCAAACCCCGAGTCAAACCCCGAAAGTAATTGAAGCGACGCCGTTTCCTCTTGTTTTTTTTTTCTTCTCCCTAAAACGCGCTTGTTTGGTTTAATTAAAGCATCAGCCCATTTGTTCTCTCTTCATCTTTGTTTTGAGCCCATCCAAGACTGCAAAACCCTTTATCTTGAGATTCTTCACCACTCACTCTTCAATAATTCCAAAAGAGAAAAAAAAAAAAAAAAAAATTAGGTTCGTCCACATTAGAAAGCAACTTTGTCTATACATTCTTCAAAAAAATCAAAGTTCCAAGTTATCGGAAATATACATTTATACACATACATGAATTATCAACAGCAACGTGTCATTGGATTTTCACATGCACACATGCATGTTCTTCTTTGCAAAATGAAAAGCACTTCGTTAAAAAAAAGCACTTAGTTCGTTCTCATATGCTTGGATTACAAGCTTAATTACTCTAAAATTATACCAAAAAGAAAGAAAGGAAAACTTGTTTCTAAATTTTACATTAATTCTTGTTTCGCCAATGGTTCGGTGGTGGTGAGTCTTGAATCGTGGTCAAAACAAAGAGAGAAACAAAAGAAAGGGTGAGACAAGAGAAAGAGAAAGCAATTTCGCTTGAGACGAAGAGAAAAAAGCAATTTGTCATTGTTGATTTTGCTTTAACCAAGCTGAAACGAAGGGGAAGAGAAACAGAGAAATAGAAGGAGGGGCTGTGAGACAGAGAAAGAGAAAGCAATTTGTTGAGAGTTGAGACGAAGAGAAAGAGAGCAATCTGGGGCTGCTGTTGATTTTTCCTTAAAACGACGTCGTTTTATGAAGAATGAACGGGGAAAAAAAAGTTTGAAACGGCGTCGTTTATTGTTTTCGGGTTCTGACCCGGGACTTGACTCGGGGTAAGTAGCATTTTCCAATAATAATTCAGTTACAGGCATCCAACTAGTTGAAAATGAATTCTAATCCAATCAGCTACAACGATGATAATCAAAGAATAAACTAAGCGTCTTTATAAACACACATACGGGCAAGTTACCTTTCATTTTCCAAACAGTCCACATCAACAACAATACTACCAACCAAAATTGAAAATTATAGCCGCAAATGTAAATGAATCTTAAAATTGTTGTTCAATATCAAATAAAAAAGTTATACATGTCACATAATTTAAAATTTTAAAAAAAAATTCACAAACCAATGCATGCAAACATCTTACAAGTACATCGTAATTTAATTCAAAAATCAAATAAAACATTAATAAACGAAATGAAAGTACCTAAGAAGAGCCAACTATGATGTTATTGATGGGAATGAAGGTCATGTTAAGGAAAAATCCAACGAAACCCATCACCACGAATCCTATCGCTCTACGGAAAGCTAACTTCGTGAATTCTACACGCAGTAAAAAAATAAATAAAAACACAAAACCCCAATTTCGAAATCCCGTAATAAACAAAACCCAGGTAAACAAATGCATGTATATGTACGTATGTGTGTATGTATCTGTATATATGTGTGTATGTGTGTGTATAAGAAAAGAAAAGAAAAAAAAAAAACCTTTGGGATCTGGGCTTGTGGCAGCACTTGAAGAGACGGACGCTTTCCTTGGTGAAGTCTTCGAGAGGGTCGACGACGACGTTGTCCAAAGCGTCTATTGCTCTCTTTCTATAAGCTTTGCAGAAGAGAAGAAGAGGAGCTTACATCCGATATTTGTTCACAATCGTTTATTCAGTTGATTTTAGTAATCGTTTTTATTAATATTTTAACCACTGAAATACTCAGTAATATTGTTTTTCATTTTTTGGATAAATGTTAACTAACTGCCACTAAAATTTGATACAATCTAATTATTTGATATAAACATAACATGAATAAATAAATGTAAATCATTAAATTTAACATAACATGAATAAATAGATATATGTCATTAAATTTAACATAATTATTAAATAAGATGAGTCAAGATCTACACAGTTTTTTTGATGTTTGGCTAGAGTTAAAGTTCTAGATCCATTTAACTAATTAGTGACATGGTTATATTTTTATTCTAAATCAATTTGTAGGTTCTTTCATTAAAATTCAAATACAAGATACAATTCTTTCTCCTTCTTCTTCTTTCTTTTTTGTAAAGATGAACATTCACATGTTGTTTCATTTATAATATTCTATATAAATTTAGGGTTTTAATATTGTAAATGTATAAAATATTGGTAAACATGTATATTTTATAGTATATTTTATATGTGTGTGTGTGTGTAGGGTTAGTTTCTGCCTACTGCCTTGGTGAATTAACAATCTTCAAATCAACTCTTTTACTTTTGAAAATATTAAATCACCCCTTAAAAACAGTTAACTTTAATGATTAACTGTCGATGACTTGTTAAAGTACGAGAATATTTTTTTTTAACAATTTTGTTAACTAACGATTGTAACCCTAACAAAATATTATTTGAATTAATAAAATAATAAAATGAAAATGACACAGTTTTAAAACTAAAAAATTTGCCTTGGCCGCTCATGGCCATGGATTTAGTATGTGTTTGGTTGTCATGGCTGCACACGGTTAAGGGTTTGGTTGACACGACCGCACACGCCCATAGGATTGTTTGTGTTGGCCGCAAGTGGCCAACAGTTTGGTTTCCATGGTCGCACACGGTTAAGAGTTTGGTTGCCTTGGCCATGAACATCCATGAGTTTAGCTTCCATGACCACGCGAGACCAAGGGTTTCATTGCCTTAGTTGCAAGCGATGATGGACTTGGTTGCCTTGGCTGAGCACGGCCATGGATCTGGCTGGAGATGGCCAATGGGCCGCGTCAACCACCAAAGAAAGGCTCATGCGTGCTCGTGCCCGTGTCGTGCCGTGCCTAAAATTTTTTTACTTAGGCCCAGCCCGGCACACGTGTTGTGCCCATTCTTGTCGTGCCCACACGTGTTGTGCCGTGGGCCATGTCGTGTCGTGCCTAAGAAAAAAAATCCAATAAATTTTTTTTTTAAAAGCGCATACTAAACTGTTGGTGTACTTTTTTCAAATCTATGGATTTTCTTAGGTATATGCTTTTATTCAAATTTAATTGAATTGAAAATTCAAAACTCAAGTCCATATTTAATAATAGTAAGAAAATATAATATTAATTATTAAGTTTGACCTTATAATATTAGAATTTTTTTAATACTTAACAATATAATAATAATAAATTTTTCTTAAGGGTTAACTTAATTGTTAACTTGGATTTATATAGAGTCATTAATCAAAGTTCACCATAATATTATGCATATTTATAAAATCAAGATATTTATAATTTTATTCATTAAAATCATGATATCAATTATTTATTTAATAAATTATAAATATAAATCAATTATAGTTTTTTAAAACTAAAAATTAAATGAATTTAAAAAATTCAATTTCAAGTTATTTATAAAATCATAAAATTTTAAGTTTACTTCCATTAAAAAATAAAATGTGCTTATTGCAGGCTTTTTTATCGTGTCGTGTTTAGCCCATCTCTAATCGTACCATGCTTTTAAGGCCCGCGTGCCTAAAATATTCTAAGCCCGACACGGTCCACGTGCATGCCGTGTCGTGCCACGTACCCCACTGAAACGTGTTCATGTCGTGCACTATTATGTTTTATAAAATTCAATGCTTATTTATAAAATCGAAAATTTTAAGTTGTGTCGTTAAAAAATAAAATGTGTTATCGCGCCGTGCCACATCTCTAATCGTACCGTTCAAAATATTCCCATTGGCCATATCTAGATCTGGCTACCATGGCCTCATGCAACCAAAAGTTTGGTTGCCTTGGATGTGCGCGGCTATGTGTTTTATATGATGGCATACATGGGTGCAAAATGAAAATTTTTTAAAGTATTTGGGTGCGCACTATAAATATTTGAAATATTTATGTGTGTCTTAGAAAACTTAAAAAGATTTAGGCCCATGAAAATTAGCCTACATATTAATTGCCTATTAGGAGAATGTTCAAATATTATTTTATTGTTTTGGCTGTTAAAAGTAACAGAAAGATAACAACTTATGGGCGATAACTTGATATTTTTAAAAGTAAGGAAGGCAATTTGAAAATTCCCACTTCATGAGAGAGTAAGCCAAAAATTAGCCCATATATATTATTAGAATTTCAATAGTGTAACTGTGTAATATTTTGATAGAATTGGAGTGCAAATGACTAATGTAAATTTTATTAAATATTTATATATTAATCAGATTATTGAATATCATGTTTATTTTTCGTGTCGGGTTAAGGCATTAATATTTTGATATAATTATTAAATAAATTGTGTTTGGGTCAAACTAAATTTAATAAGATACGAGTTGACACGGCACGAGCAAGATCCACTAATCCATTTTGCCAGCTTTATTAGCAAGCAAAGATTTTTTTTTTTTTTTAGGGGAAAATGTCAAAATAAAAGTTTTTGATCTGTGATGTTTGTCATAGATAATAAAATTAAACCATCATTTATTAATAACACTCCATTTTTTAGAAATTCTACAGTACATTAGAATTTTCATGTTATAATCTAACGTGAAACAACCAACTAATAATAATAGACACATGAAATACATGTTGGAGAAATTTTTAAATTTCCTTTTTTCATTATTCATCCAAAATTTACAATTTCAAAAAACTACAGAAAATAAATTTTGCTCTCGCTCTTTATTAGCTCATTCTTATTATTTTTTTCTCCCGCTCTCCAATCTTCAGCTCTAATCTAGCTGCTGCCATTTTTTAAACCTACTGAAGAAGAAGAAGAAGGTTTTTGTTGATGAAATTTTTTCAGTCTTTTTTATCCAAAGCCAAAATGATTATTGTGACTGCAGTGAAGAAGAAGAAAATATTTCAGGATGACGAAGAAGGTGATTTTTGAAGCATGAATGACTGCCATTGTTTTTTTTTTAAATAATAATAAAAAATGGGGTTATTTAAACCAGTTTAGAACAAAAATGAAAACATTTTTATCTTTGTTGTTTATCTTCAAACCTTGAATGCATTTTTTTAATAATAATAAAAACCATTGTAGAAACAGAAAATGGTGATTATGCAGTTTTGCTTGATAACAAACATGGGCAGACAAAGTTTGATAATGCGTATGTTCACAATGGGTTACTGAAGGCTGCAAGGAGGGTTTTTGATGCGGAGTGTGAGTTTTGGAGGGGGTTGGTTTAGAGGAACCTGGATTCCAATTTGACATTGGCTAGGCATTCACTTGGGACAGGGTTGGCGGGAGTGTTGGTGTCGATTGTGGCTCAGAATCTGGACGAGTTGGGGAACATTGAGAAAGATAGAATCAGATGCTTTGCTTTTTACCTAATAGGTGTATGTCGCTGAATTTGGCTGTGTGAGAGATGGGGATGTCTTCAATTCTGTTGTGCTTATGGTTAAGGAGTGGGATAACAGAGTGAAAGAGTAATATTTGTTGTCTCTAATTTTTTGAAGTTCTATGTTTCGGAGGGAAAATTAAAAAAGAGAATTTAAAATTTTTCAACATGCATTGTCATATATCAAATTATGGACGCGCCTGCGGTGCCACTGTGGCACCGCACCACACTTTTTTGTCTTTATTCACTAAAGCCGTTAGATATCAGTTTCGTCGATCCAATGGTTAAAATTAATTATTGGAGAGAGGACGTGACAACTCACAACCTTTGCAGCCGGTTTTGTGTAATTGTAATACCATCTGATAGGGATCGTATTCCAACGACATTTTCGTTTGTGGATTTCATTTGAAAAACAATCTGCATTGAACACACGAATTTCGTATTCCTGGATCACAATCATCCGACGTTGTAGGTAATTCATTATTAAACTTGCAATTTGTTTAAGTTGGAATAGATTTAAAAGTCGTTATTAGGGTTAGTTGAAATAGTTCGTTGAGTTCAATAAACAGGTGGTAATGGGGCAAATTATCGCTAAGTATGTAAACAGGGGGTCAAAAAGAATGTGAGGTTACTAGGGAGGAGTGATTTGAAGAATCTCACTGCGATGTCAGAATCGCGGGATTGAAGGAGCAAGAGGACTTAAAATTGTTCGACGATGAAATGAAATTTGTTACTAAGTAAATTTCATTGTAAGTATCAATTGATTATATGGGTAATTGATTTGTGGTCATAGTTTTTTTTAGGCATGTTCTTATATTTAAATTGTTAACTTTGTTTAATCTTCTCGGTGACCAATAATGTATGGATAAGAGCCTAGTGTTGAATTGTTAATTGGACCGTTGGAATGAAATAGGTGGTTGATGTAAACACGAATGTGTTTGTTATAAAATCAAGAAAGTTGAAAATATTGTATTTAACCGCCTTAAAATGAGTCGGTGAAGATGATCAATTTACATTGCTGGCGGTGGCATGGTTGTTCTAGATGAGTGTGTTTATAGATTGTGATCTTATTAGAGTTTACAAAGACATATAAACTAAATACGCAAAAATCGAGAATGGTGCGGTGGTTACAAGGACTCAATTTATAATTTCACAAAATGAAGGTAGGGGAGGATCGTGAAAAAAGGTATGGACGTAAACAGCTGTAATGAAGATATGGAAGGCAATCGAACAATAGATCGTAATAGCCATTACGGGTTCATCAGCTATTTGTAAGTATCTTGACTATCCAAAGAAATAAATTTGGTACATGAGGAGTGGATTAGAAATGACTTGAGTTACTTTCAGTGCAACCATGCGTAAAATGAAGGCGTGATGCAAACACAAGCATTACAAGAGAGGTGCGTTAAATGGGAATAAAATTAAGTACACTGCAACAAGAGAGGCACGACAATAAGGTGTATGTCGGTGTCTTACTATTAATTGCTTTGTAGGTTCAAAGGGAAATTGCGACGTCATTTAAAAATTTACCTCCGAAGACGAAATGGAAGTACATAGTCCAAGTCTTCGAAAAAGAAAGAGAAAGCGACTAACAAATTTTTTACGTGATGTGCACTGCTTAGCCATTTTTTAAACCTCGATGAACAAAGAGCAGCTGTATGTGAAATGGGTTTAGAGAGCGTGCTTGAGTTGAATAGTGGTAGACCAAAAGGAAGCTTTGTGGTTGGTTGGTAGATAGGATTGATGTATGCATTATAGTTTTGAATGGTAACGAGGTAGAGCCTATTACCCGCCTAACACTTAAAATGTGTGCTCTTTACAAATCGCTAGCCGGCAGTGCAATATGTTTTCCTTGAAATATATCTGTCCATTTCTCTTCAAAAGTTTGCATGTTTTCACATAATACGGTAAATTTGTTATATTGCAAAAAAAACAGCTTTCCATTGAATGGAGGACTTCCACTTTGCCTTGTTGGCGCAAGACCACCATGTTTGGAGAATGGCAATGGTGTATTATATATGTTTTGGTTTGTTGTGGCATGGTGTTTTTGTTTTTTGTCTTTTCTTGGGGGAAGATGGTCACTGTTACATATAATCCTTAATCTTTTCATGTAACCAACTTTTGATATCTACCACAACTGACGAGGGCTTTTGTTTGTGAATGCTGTTTAATTAACTGGGATCAGTTTAGTCTGCATCTATTGCCTGCGTGCTTTAGCAATTGATGTTTGTTTACTTGCCTCTAAAATGTTCAGGCATAAGCATGCTAGAGCAAATCAAGAATCCATGCCATAATTAAAGTTCCTTCATCACATCTTCTATGCAAATTCAGAGGCCAACACCTTTCTAAGCTGTCTTATTTCACAAGGAGTAAATGGCATTCAAAAGAAACCTTCAAGCGACTCAAGAGGGAAAGATATTGAAAATCACTGTTTTTAAACTACAAGTTTCTTGCCATTTTAACCCAATATTTCAATGCTGGAAGACATCTGACACACTACTTCACGTCCAAAGTGAAAAGGGCACAAGAACCAAAAGGTGATTAACCACGAGACAAATAACTATTCTCTATAAAATTGTTCAAAGCTTGACCCCATTATTAAAGGCCACAAGCATAATGTGTAGAATGCACAGCTGTATTTCTTTCGCCCACAATTGATAAATGCTTTGAAAAATGAATAAAAACTCAACTATTTATTTGAAGCTAATAATAATTTCTGTACTAAACTAAATTCAAAAAGGCATATCCAAGACCATAAGGTACCAAGTCAGCAAACAAATATCCACACTAAGAGATAAACCTCCAATTTTTGAAGCAAGTCCTTTAGTTTTTCACGTCGTCGCCTTCTTGCATTGTCATCCCCATCTCCTCCTTCTTGAGCTGCTAATTTGTCACTCTCTGCCACAAGTTCTCCATTGCAATTTTCACAGTGAAAAGAATCATCTTCTAGAGAAACCAACCTCAATGCATCCAAAGCATTGTATCTGGATTATGCCATCAAGAAATCCTCAAGTTTTCAGGGTTACAAAATTCATATACAAGTGAGTAACATATAAAGTAACTTAAAAATAATAAAAGAAAATGAGTAACAAAGACCTTCGCTGACGATTTAAGGAAAGAATCTATACCCTTTCCTTGCCTAACGAAAAGTTTCTGATAATTCCCCTCTCTCACAAAAGTCAGATTTGAGATTCAAATCCATAACACATCCGATTCTCGTATTTTTGCTCCTACCGACATGAAGAGCTTCATTAGACAACCGGTTTAAACGGTTGTTGTAAGTAACCGCGTCCTCTCTCCAATAATTAATTTTAACCGTTCGATCGACGAAACTGATATCCAACGATTTTAGTGAATAAAGACAAAAAAGCGTGGTGCGGTGCCACAGTGGCACCGCAGGCGGACCCTCAAATTATTATTAGTGGTTAATTTCACATCAAAATGTGACGTGAAACCTTCAATATACAGTAAAATTTCTCTTCACGATTTAGATTCATCATTTTATTGTTCCTTTAACATATGAAGATGTTATGGTCAATGGGCTTTTGGACCAACGGTGAATTTTTACTCTCACAGTTAAGTATGATTGTGAGGGTAGGAGTTCGAGTTCTCATGAACTCAAACTATCTCAATTAAGTATTATGCATGATTGTGTGGAGTTATTATAAGTCCCAATTATATATCTACTTGTTAAGCATTATGCATAATTGTGTAGAGTTATTGTAAGTCCCAATTATATATTTGATTGTAAATATCAGTATATTGTCTGTTATAACATTTAATATAATGTTGTAAGTTTCAGTTATATGTCTGATTGTAAATATCAATAAATATTGTAAGTCTTAGTTATATGTCTAATTATAAATATTAGTGTAGTACCTGCTGTAATAACAATTGTGACTATCTGATGTGATTATATAATTAAATAGTATGATATGTAACCAGTATTAAAAAAAAACATATGAAGATGCTATGCACGTGCATAATGATATTTTATTTATTCATTACTTGATAAGAAGATAGAAGGACAGAGAAATAAATTGTTTATTTTTTTCCCCCACACATACTTAGAGCTAATTGCAGTAGAAATCAATACAACACAAATTTGATATTAAAACCGAGAGATCTATCTACTCATCCCACAAGTCTTCAGGTGTCTTGAATGGTCCATGAGGGGTAATGAAATCATCTCTGGGCATCATTCTGCGCTGCGGGATTTGACGGATCTTGTCATGATCGTCATCAGTTAGTGCCCAGTCAAAGATCTCCAAGTTCTGTTTCAGTCTCTCCTTATTGAAGCTCTTAACAGCCACAGTTGCCCCTTGCTCAATTATCCATCGAAGACAAACCTGCCAACGTAAATAGAGTTACGGAAAATATCCTTGATATTAAAATCAACTATATAAAATTTGAACAATCTTCAATCTTTGAGGTAGGTTTATTGTTAAGTTAGGCCGGAAGTCATAGAATTAGAGCCCACACTACCTTACCATCTGATGAGGACTAGTATAAAAGATCGGCTTATGTGTGATGGGATCTTTTGACAGGGATGTTAATAGACCCTCAACTCTTGAACTATCTTCTCGACTTGACTTTTGGATTAAGTCAGTGCCATAAACTTCTATTACACGTGATGGAGTAAGCTAACTTTCGGATTGAATTAGGCTAATAGATTTTCTACATATGACCGAGATATACGACCTTTTGTATTGTGTTAGGCTCATAGACTGTTTTTAAAAAAGGGAAAAAAAACTACGTAAAGGAACCTGAGCAACAGTTTTGCCATGAGCGGCGGCAATCTGCTTCAGTGCTTCATTGTTCATAACTTGATTCGTGCCCCAGCTGGACCCGACGGCTCCCAAAGGAGAGAATGCGGTGACAATAATACTTTTGGACTTGCAAAATTCTACGAGCTTTCTCTGTTGCCAGGCAGCGTTCATCTCCACCTAACAATAATCATCAACTCCTAATACTTCATCGTTATTATCTAATGCCTAATTCATAAATTAAAAACAATAATTATAGTGATAAGTCTCACTTGATTGACAGTAGGAGGGATGGTAGCGAAGGCGAGTATGGTCTCAATCTTCTTAGGAGAGAAGTTGCTGACACCAATGGACTTAGTAAGGCCATGCCTCTGGCACTCTTCCATGGCTTCCCACACACCATTGTAGTCCAGTGGTACAAGATCTTCTTTGGGTATATCGTTTCGTAATTTCTCACTTGGCTTAGCACTCATTGGCCAATGAATGAGGTACAGGTCAACATATTCAATCTGAAGCGTCCTGCACGTACACACACGCGCACATATCAATAAGCTCAAGTCAGCTCAAATTCAATTAACAACAAAGAGGCTGATGAAGAGGAATCTTTTGTGCTTTTGCATGCAAGAATAGATAAGTGAAACAATGAAATGTATGTGTGAATGTGAGCGAGCTTAATTATCATTACTTAAGAGACTTCTTCAGAGCGGGTACAACGAGATCACGATGAGCGTCGCTGCACCAGAGCTTAGTAGTAATGAAGAGCTCTTCACGAGATGCGACAAGCCCAAGTTTAAGTGCTTCAGCTATTGCTTCTCCCAGGGCCCTCTCTGTTCCGTACAGTGAAGCTGTGTCGAAATGTCTGTAACCGAGCTTGATCGCTTCCAGTACCGCTGATTTCATGGCACTTTCATCTATGTTGTCCACCGCCGAGCCCAGCCCGATCACCGGCATCTCCCGGTGACCGGAGGCGGAGCTGAGCTTTACTTCTGGGACGTTGATGGAAACATGCGTCGGTTCGGAGTTAGCAGCCATCTTGATCCTGTTCGTTTGTTTTGCGGGTCAGTTTTTGATTCTAATAACTTGGGCATTTGGTTCCGTTTATAAAGCATTGCAAATTCTTGACTCGTGACGTGTGTGCATATGACATCGCTTATGCTCTTTCGAGGCAGAACAGGCTTCTTTATGACTAACGTGGCTTTGAAACAAGCCACAAGTTCAAAGTTCTATCTTTGTTCTTTAATCACAAATTCACAATGGAGAGAGAAAGTAAAAGGGTCCTACTTTTCTTAACCGTTTCCACAGGTTTGTCCGATCTTCTGTTACACGTGAAACAGGGGCCCCTGATCCCTTCAATAATATTGAGAGCATCATCAGTCCGCTATAAGCCCACTACAAGCCCAATGACTAAGATATCCCATCCTTAATTAACAAAGCCTCGTCAGGAGGCTGTCAACAAAAAAAAAAAAGGAGAGCAAAGCCTCGTCAGGAGCCGGGTCTCACTGTAATGTCAGAAAGACTCGTGGTGTGTTTACTTATCGAATTAAAAAATTAAAAATTAAAATTAAAATAATTAATGCGTTTATTTTATAAAAATAAAATGAAAATCGAAATGAGAATGGTGCCGGCCGGCCACTGAGACTCTGCCCGGCAGAGTATTGAATATTGATGCAGGACATGTTATTTTTATGGGCACTAATCATCCACCACCCCTTTTTTTATTTTTTTAAAAATATATAATTTTTTTATTAATTTTTACATAAAATTATAAAACATATTATTTTTTTATTATCATCTAAACTTCTCGAGAAAAATTAATAAAATATTAATGAAGTGACTATTTTATTCATTTAATGTAAAATTAGTATTTCTCTTTAGTTAAATGACAAAAAAATTAGATTACTCCGGTTTTTCTTTGTAGTTTAAATATTAAATAATAAACTAAACAAAATAGTGAAAATTACAATGAAACAAAATAACCGAAATTAATTTACCATTTTCTTCGCATTACATGACATAAAAATCTAATTTACTATTTTCTTTCACATGACAGCACATCGCTATTATACTAAGAAAAAACGAAATCCCCAAACCCCATTTGACAAAAAAAGTGCTCTCAATCACCCTCCTCAAACTCCAGCAACGTGCCACAACAACTGTTGTTATCCACCACTTTCACTTCCACCACAAATATTTCTAGAGCAATAGTCATTAAAACTTCAACAAGCAACCCCATTTTCCACAGCTTCGGCAATCCCACAACATCTCCCTTTCATTTCTCCACTATTTACCCCAACCTCTCACCAATCTCCTTCACTTTCACTGCCATTAGTAGCTCGATGTCAATCGACGACCATGCCACCGGCAGCTCGAGCCTCAAAGATCGACCGTCCGCCACAGATTTTTCTTAGATCCAGCCTTGCTCTACCCAGCCCAGCCGCAACTTCTTCAATTTTTGGGGTATTTGCTGAAGGATGAAAGAAGGGTTGCAGATCTTGTGCTTGGAATAAACAGTGGCCATTTTTTGCTGATTCACGCTCTGCACCATTTTTGCCTTTTTATTTCTCTTTCAACCGCGTTTAAATTATATGGATTTTTGCTGCGAAGGTGAAATGACGATTTTATCCTGATAACGTCAACAAAAGATATAACAACGTACAAACGGAAGTGAGCAGGTGTAAGAAAATATAATTTTGGTTGAAAATGGGTAAAAGCAAAATAAAATACGTGTATCTTAAAAAAAAAGGGTAAAAAATTAGTAATCGCTAGATAATTATCTTATTTTTAGTATTAAATTTTGATAGGTGCTAGGACGAGGGACTTACATTCAGTGTTGTGAGTATTTTTTGTTTTTTTTTAAAAATATATAATTAATAGTAATTAGATAAGAACATAAGACTAAAGGATTTTTTTTTTAACTTAATAACTTAATTGACTTATTTCAATCAGGTAAGTCATTAAGTTTGTTTACTTTTTTAACTTAATGAAAATTTCAACTATTAAGTCATTAAGCTACTAAATTATTTTTTTTAGGCTTTTTACTTAATCTAAAAGTTTGAATGACATTATTAAAAGATATTTTCTAAAATATTCTCATTTAATTAATTAATTTTTATCCTTAACAAAATAAAATTTAATAATTAATATTATTACCCAGCTCTATAACTTACGATAATATAGTGATAGGCTATTATTATTTTATCTTTTTTATTTTTTTAAATTAGCATAATTTATCTTCATAATTTTTATGAATATTTTTCATATAAAAACATCATAAAGTACAATAAAATTTATTAATATATACTAATTGAAAATATTAAAGGATTGTATTTAATTAAACATGATTTATATTATGATAATATATTATCTTATTTATAATCTTTAGAGTGTTTATTATTTGTTTCACATTTATAATTTGTAGTTATAATTTGTAAGAATTCCTTACAAATGTAAAAATATTGGTTTTCAAATTTTTTAAGTTGGAAAAAACAACTTCATAATTTTAGCAATTCAGATAAAAAGAATAAATATATCATTCAAATTCAGACATTAACTCTATTAAGAATTCAGACGAATTCGTGTTTATTTAGATTTCAGATAAAAAAGACAAATGTTACCTAAATAAATTTCAATAACATATTATTATACATGAATATGTAGTAAAATATAATGAAAAATTAAGGGAAAAAAAAAAACTCAATTCTAGATCTAAATCCGACTTGTAATCTAACCGCGGATCTATTGCTCTGTTAAATGAACAAGCATCAATGGTTGGCCCACTGACCTGCACAAGTTTTGCTTGGTTATAATAGAAAATAACCTGAAATATTTACAATAGGGTGAAATTTGGCTTTCGCAAGGTATCTAGCTACTATATTCACTCATCCAAGACCTTCTTTTTTTCCTTCTTCTTCTTTAATTGTTGTAAAGTGAATGTGTGTCAAAATCAAAAACCTATTATTTCTTATTAACGAACGGCAAAAAGCAAAACGTGACAAGATTAGCATGCATGACGCCTGTTTTGAGGTTTTAGTTCATCTCTGATTTATTAATTACCATCTTTATCAACTGCTTGGTAATCGCTGAGCTATAACTCGTCTTTCAGTTTCTTATTTCTTAAGCATACATAATTCTTTGGTTTAGAAACAGAAATTAGCTTATTAATTGAGCATAACTTCATAACACTGATATTCTTTTAAACATCATAAATAAAAATTAAAACATTAGTCATATCTTAAGTGTCACCCCTTATAAATATAGAGACAGCAAAATGAACTTAAATCAAGTGATTTGTTTTTTTTTTATTATTATTTTCCCTGCCATTGCTATTGTCAATGGATCATTCTTGTCTTTCACGTTCCTTTGCCTTTATTGTTCTTCTTGGCACTTCATTGCATATAAGCTGCAGAGCTGATACAACTAGCTTCAATGACAACTACTATGTTACATGGGGACATGATCATGCCTTGCTTCTGAACCAAGATAGAGAAATTCAGCTTACCTTGGACCAAAAATCTGGTTGGTATATATGTTTCATTGCTCTCTATAGCAGTTAACTTTAATTATTTATTATTGATTATGAAAATTCAGGTCTAATAACTTTTTATGTGCTTCAATTCAGGAGCTGGGTTCGAGTCGAAGATGAGATACGGGTCTGGGTTATTTCATATCAGAATGAAGATACCAGACAAGAATTCTACAGGAGTTCTTACAAGCTTCTATGTGAGATATTTTTGGTTTGTATGTGTATATGTGAATGTGACATTAATACACAGAATATTTGATTATTGTTATTATTATTATTATTATTTTGGTTTTGCAGTTAGCTTCACGTTCGGGCCATCATGATGAGATTGATTTAGAGTTCTTGGGAAACAATGGACCACCTTATAAATTGCACACAAATTTGTACATAAATGGTCAAGGTGGCAGGGAGCAACAAATTCTTCTTTGGTTTGATCCCACAAAGGATTTCCATTCCTACAAAATTCTTTGGAATGAACATCAAATTGTGTAAGCATGTCTTCTTTAACAGGCAGCCTTATTACATAACTACAATTAATTATGCTTCGACTGATATAACATTAAATTTGCAGGTTCTTTGTGGACAATGTTCCAATTAGAGTGTACAGAAACGACATCAAGAAAAAAGTGAGCTTCCCATCACAACCAATGCATATTATTGCAAGTATATGGCATGCTGAAGGATGGGCATCTGATGGGAAGAAAACTGACTGGTATCAAGCACCATTCCGAGCGCACTATCAAGACTTTCATGTCGATGGATGTGTGTTACACGATTACGATATTCGACAATGTCATTCTCCAAAATTTTGGTGGAACGCTAAGAAGTATCAGAAGTTAAACCCAGATCAAGAAAGAGAATACAGAAATGTCAGGAAGAAGCATTTGGTGTATGACTACTGCTCTTCCAAGTCGAGCTCACACTACCCAGAATGCCACAAGTAATTAGATTGCTATTGATTATGGAAGATGATTTATTATATTTTTCAGAGATTTTAGTTAATAAGGTTTCTTACCTGGTGTTAGTGAAGATTATCAGATTATCATATTATTCAGTGCTTCAATTTTCTCTCATCATATCCGTACACAAATAAATAATCAAGAATATCTGGAGGGAAAAAAAGAAAAACAGATGATTCACAAATCCAGAACTGCACATTAGATATAATTAGGCAAGTCACTGCAGCTACAGTTTTTGCTGCATGAAATCAAGTTAAAAAGTCCCAACGAGTTCCGATTAAAGTCATCACATCTAGAACTGGTTTTCCATAAACATTACAGACAAGTGCTCTCATAAATCAGATGCAAGCAAAATTCCATGTAGCATCGGCAGGGGTTCCAATGCCTTTCCACTGCATCACACAGCACCATAACATCTGCATATTAGTTGTTTTCATTTAACTGCAAAATAGAGGAAGGGAAGTTCATAATTAGTGGGGATAAACAATTATAACATGAAATAACATTGAATGATAAGGACATACACATTTTCTTTCATTTCACAGACAGATTTACCAGCAATTTTGCTAACAATATGCATGCTTACGCAGCACATATTGCATGAATAGGTATGTGCAAGTGCAGGGCCATCCAGGCGTTCGGAGTATGAATCGTCACTTCCTGTTTATGACACCCATGGATTTGGGGAAAAACTCGTTCCACTTCAGTACATACTAATAATATTTAGGCATTTTATCATAGGTCTTAAGGTTACAATCCCGATCCAATTTGAAAGTTCCCTAGGACAAGAGAATCAATTAATAAAACCTTCCTATGCTTTGAACCTTATTCAATAGGCACAAAAAAGGAAGAACACAGATGCTTAACCATGGCTGAAATTCAGGGAGTATACAACAGCATAAAACTACAGGAGCAATGAAAACTGAGAAACTGCATATACAAGTATACATACAGAAAAGACAGATGTTTTGTGATTGAAAACGCCAGCATATTATTTCTTCCATGTAAAAAGGAAGAGAATACCTCATTGTTCCAGAAGCTGGAGAAGACACAACAAACATGTGACACTGTAATGGCAAGTATGCCACATGCAGCAAGAATTTATGATTTGACTACAACTGTATATTAAATGAACAATTTGTATGCTTCTTCCTTAAGTTCATTGTATAAATTCCAAACTTGAAATTGAGTTAAAAGGCAGTTTCACTTAACCCAACTTGAGGCTATAAGGTGAAAAAATTGCATGTTGTTCCCCTATACAATGCACGTTACATAAAATTGCATGTTGTTCCCCTATACAATGCACGTTACGTCTCAAAAGTTGGAAAGAAGATAAATAGTCTGGATCAGTAATAAGTCAATATCAACTCATGTAATTCAAGATCAAATTACTCATACCACACTTCATTGAAACTATGCTGGAAAAGAAATTCGAAGACTATAATCACAACAAGAGAGCTGGCTTAAGAAGAGATTTTAAGTGCAAGACTGAAAAATCCCATTTCAAAATAAAATTTTATTCACTAAGAACGCAAACAATATTAAATTCTTTTATACATTCAACAGTGTATCAAGACAATCTCAAGAAAGACTATACCATTCCAGAGAATCCCATATTCAAGCAACTAAAATGCCTCTTTCTGGCAGAAGGAGCTGAATCGAACATTAAATAACTCAGGCTTGCCTCAGTCACAACAAATCAGTGTTTGAGGTCAGGTCAAATTCAAGTCAAGCCAAAACTACACAATCTATATTTAGTAGTAAACAGCTCCTTCTACCAACTGAATACACCTCAACGGTAGTGAAATGTCAATCTATTGCTTATTCCCATAAATTCTAACCACTTAAAAGGAATGAAGTTATTAGTGCCCGCTTAATTAGCAATGTTTTGAAAGTCTAAACCATGTACATGATATCAAAGGAAAATTATTCTTTGAAACATGAGGAAGATAATTGAGTGCCAGGGGAGAAAGAAGAATTCATTTCGAAGGAAACTCTGTTTCCAAGCAGATGATATGGTACTTTGTAAGGCTTATCAAAAGCAGATATTGTACTTTGTTAGGGAACAAAGCCATCTGAGCGGGCTAAAGAGCTAATGCATGACATGGTCTTTTAAAATCACTGCTCAGGTTTAGCTTGAGTTCTACTACAGCCAGGAAGTATCAACCAAGTTCAGTTTTGAAATAGCTTCATGTGGCTGGGAGCCAGTTAAGGTCAAGAATTTTAGGATGTTCAACACAAGTAAACGATGACGTGCCAATTTTTTGTTGGTTTGTAACTACAAAAATTACAATTTCTAATTGTTCGAAATCAAGAAGCTAACTGAAGCAATATATCAGATATACCGATGGAAATGCAGCAAAAAGTAAAAGGGATATAATTATCTGTTACCATTTTGTTGATGCCTACACCACACTGACAAATGACTGAATGTTACAACGGGCATTGGATCACTAAACGAAGAAAATTAGGAAACTAACTAGACTATTTATCAGCTACAATTTATCTGAGAGGAATTACAGTGATGGTCAAAATCATAAATGTGTTTTGTGGATTCTGCTGACTTGCGGTTGGTTAATCAATAATGTTAATGAAAATTCCCCCATCCAAAGGGGCCTCTCACAGTATAACCACTAACAGATCTTCAACAAGCTTATCTGTTTCATTGTATAGAAACTCGTCAATCTGTTTACCAAACCCCCATTCTCTTTACACTCTCCGATCCATCCCCTAAGATAAGAATTCCCGTTTCCATATGACAACCAAATAACTACATTTCTTTATGCAGGAATGGATACCCATTTTAAATGAAGAACACAAAGGGGATACAAAGTATTTAAGCCATACCAACAACAAAACATAACCGACAAAATTAGGCAAGCACTGATTAGTTCCTGACTTCACTACCAAGTCATGCCAACATTTCAAAATATCCTAGAACCCAAATCTGGAATGATCACAAAAGTCCAAAAAATAACAGAAATTCAAATTATAAGCACCTTTTAAAAAAAGTCACAACTTTAAACTACACAAAAAATCCAAAATAACTGTAAAACAAACAAACAAACAAACAAAAGCACACATACCCTAGCCTTGACCATCAAGATTGGCAGGTCCCCCGCTCCCACCACTGCCATAAGAGCCGTCGTCCCCAGTCCCCGCTGGCGTCTGCCAAACGGACTGCCATGCCTGACTAGGCGGCTGCACGTAAACACCAGTAGGATCGACAGCCGGCCGGCCAATCATCATCCCACCGGGGCCAGCAGTCCCAGTGGGCTGCCCCATTGGGGGATAATAATACGGAACCCCACTGGCAGTAGCCCCCACCATGCCGCCTAAGCCGGCAGCCTCGTCCTTAATCTCATCCCTAGGCACAATATCGACCAAGAAGTCGAAGATATCGGTCCTGGTGATGGCGGCCGCGATGTCGTTCTTCTGTAGAGTCCTGCGCTTGTTCTCCTCGGCGTGGAGCCACGAGCGGATCGTGAGCTCGAGGATGAACAACTCGCAGGCCTTGGCGAACAGAATCGGGGCCTCGGCGGAGATCATGCGAACGTCCTCGTCGGCCTTCATGATTTTCTTGATGCGGGCGAGCGGTAGCTGGTGGTTCTTGAAGTCGTTCACTTGCTCGATTTCTTGCCGCTGGTAGGACCAGAACATTTGGAGCTGCTGCTGCTGCTGTTGGATTAGGTGATGAAACGGCGCCGTTGCGGCGGCAGCAGCAGCAGCGGAGGGAGGCTGGGGTGGGTATGAGGAGGATTGGCCTTGCTGGTTGTTCTCCATTGGATTTTGATCTTTTTTTTTCTTTTTTGATTAATATGAATTATGATTGGGAATTGGTGATGATGATGATTGGTGATTGTGGATTGGCTTGTTTAGATTGTTAGACTGTTTTGATGAAGGGGAATGAGTGACTTGTGGACAGATGTGGGTTTGCGCTTGATCAGATGTGGGAGCATATGTTCGCTGTTTAAGGGTTTGAATTTAGATGGATGGTCGAGATTTTATATGGGAGAATTTTTATGGGGATAAGGTACGGCCGGGATGATGCTTGAGTTTCTGCGCTCTCTCTCTCTCGCTCTCTCTTATTTATTTAATGATTTGGACTTTGGATAAAAATTTTAAAAAAAATTGCATTTCATATAATTATTATTTTATTTTATCAGATGTTTTCTTTTGTCTGTCCATAAGTTTTTGAATTGAATCAATTTGATGATAATTTTGAAAGTTTTGATAACATTTTTCAAGTAATTTTTATTCTTCTTTTATTTATTTTTATCTCATAAATAACAATGATGTTAACGATGAAAATGAAAGTTGTTCTCATTAAGATCAATCTTTTATATATTTTTTGGGTCAGCTGTGAAACTGAAAGATTGGAAGTTCTCGTTAAGATCAATCTTTTATATATTTTTTTTATTAATTTTGATATTTTTTAAATATACTCAAATTTTTAATTTTAAAAATGTATCTATTTATAACTAAAATTTGGAGGGCGAATCCAAAACCCTCTAAAAACATTTCCAATTTTTTTTATTTATTTTTATTTTTTAACAATTGAAAATTTATTTAAGATGCACTTGAAGGCACTTATACATATGAGAAAACGAAAGAAAAATGGAAATTTACTCAAAAATAAGAGTCTAAAGAGATACTTTGCTACCAGAAAGAAAGCAAGGACTATAGATGTAATCTTTATAGCAAAAAACAATAAAAAATAATTAAAAATGAATGTGAAGCTTTCGGGCAGATAAATGTAACAAGGTGCTTCAGTATAAGCTCCAAAAGGGTGGCTATGAATTTCCATTATCCAAACTGTGTTTCAAGTTTCATCTACAAAATAAAGCTATTTCTGTGTTTGATAAGAGGAGAGAGAAACCTATGTTTATTGTAAAATTTTCTCCCAGCATCTTGGTGCTACAAAATAACTGCAATGAGCGTTTTCTTCTACTCAGGTCAAGCCAATATACCCCAGAATTCTGAGTCAGTATTTCCTATGTATCCAGTACCAGTACCTTTCCTGTTTCCTTCACCATTCTCCGTTTATACACCACCATCTTTTCTTCCCTTGCCTCCTTACTCTGGCACACCATTGCTTCCTTCTCAACCTTTCTACGAACATCCTCTGAGATGCCTTTTTCCTCGATAATTTTGCCGTTCTTCACTAGCTCTTTCTTAGTATTTTGCTCACCACCCACCGGGTATTCTTCTTTAGTATTTTCTGCGGTCTCCATTTTCTCCAGCTGAGCTTCCGTTAGAATTTGGAGAAGTTCCAAAGGTGTAGATGCAGGATCAAGCTCCAAACAACCCTTAGGTGAATTATGACCTTCTTGACCAGTGAGCAAGTAAGAAGGGACTTGGTGAGAGAATCGGAATATCTCTTCTCTTGGAATTGTTCTCCTTTTACTTTGCTCTAAATGTTGGCGAAACACCGTCTTGAAACCAGGAACTTTCAGGAGAGGCACAACACTGATACCTGTCTTCTCATTGTAATCTTCAAGGACTTCTACCATGTCATATTTGTGTATAACTTCATCGGGAGTATGCTCATTCCAATCACCATGCCAGTTCCTATAAAGAGCCCAAACTTCTCCCTTTCTAGGATAGATATGAATGGCCCCTCTTGTGCCTTTGGCCCACCTAACCTTGTGTGAGAAAGAATTAAGAGAGTCATAAACTTCATACTTGCCCCGCCAGAAATCGCCGCTAGTCTTGGGAAAGCCAGAACCAACCCAATTTAATGGGGCGAGTTCATTGTTGCTTTTTGAATTGAGCCAACTGATCCGCATTTTGAATGGTTTCAATGAGATCACACTTTGAATCATAGCATAATAACGCGGCATCCCATCATCGTCATCATAAGCAGCCCAAACCTGGTTTCCGTTAAATGACATTTCAGTTCGATCCTGGTCAAAATCATGAAAATCTGGATCCGGAACAATCATTGATGTGGGATCAGCATCCTTGTTATCAGTTTCAACATCAGAAGCCGGGGAAGACTTTTTGATCTGAACACCATTCTTGGTATTTACAAACTCCAAACATTCGTTTGCATCACCTTTCTCACCATTCACAAAATCTTTTTGCCCTTCTTCCTTCTTATCTTTTATCTCTGCGCTAAAAGATTCATGGGGTGTCTTAGAAACAGCATTCTGGCACAATTCATCAAGCTTCCAGCAAATCTCTTTCTTAGCCTTATTCATCAACATATTCCGAATTTGTAGCAGTGACCGCTCCCTCCTACAGCCAGATATTTGGTTTCCAGCAATTTTTACCCTCCCTGTTTCAGGACCGCCATTCTCAAATCCAGATATCCAAACTCCTCCATTTCCGGTGAAAATTCGACTTGGCAACTCCATTTCATTGCTATTCACCACTTTTTTATCCTTGCATCTTTTTTTCTTCAGTCCATCTATTTTTGTCACAGAGCTGGCACCTACACCAGAGGACCCAGAAGAAAATCCATAACCACCCTTCCTAGGATTGAGAGTTTTCATTTGAATAGCATCCTCTTTCAAAAACGATGCTGCTGCCTCCTCACGACCTCTCTTTAGTTTCACACATGATGGCTGAACCGTAAGTGCAGCTTGAGCAGCTGAGGAAGATGGTGTTGCTGAACATTGGTAAGTGCCAGATTCTGAGAATGGATCTGATCTCACAGCCATAGCTGGAGCTGGTTTCCTCACCGAAGTGTATGTGTTTCCAGTCATGGTATTCTGACCAGAATTCTGCCGTTGCAGGCAGCCAGCCCACTGGGTGGAGGAACCATTATCATTTAAAGTAGGGGGTGCAGTCTCAACAGCCAAAAAGAGTTGACGGCATTGGGGGCAAACGAGATTGTTGTTGAGATAAGTTCGGAGGTACTCAAAATGCATTTTACAGGCATTGCAGGTAGTCCAAAAGGTAGTTGGTTTAGGTCGAAAATGAGAAGGGGCACATTTGGAAAAGGTAGGATTCTTCTGATTCCTTGCATCCGAATTATCACTCTTCGAGAAATAATGAATACTTTTCTCACCAGTAGTAGGAATAACTGGTGAAAATTTCATATTTGGACTTTTCCCATATCTACCATTTCGCTTTTGGTCATAAGCCAGTCTCTTGCTTTTATCTGATAATAAATTCCAGGCTTCTGTTAAAATTTGGAAAGCGGCTTCTGCACCTGCCGATTTACTTTTATCAGGATGAACAATTAAAGCAAGTTTCCTGTATTGCGTCTGGATTGTCTCATCATCAGCCAATGGTTCCACACCAAGGACTTTGTACCAATCAACCATGCCATTAATCCGTTTGCTAGCAGAAATATGCACATCAAGTATCTCCAACAATTGGGGAAGTCCATCAAGCTCAGGATACAACTTCTGGGCCTTCAATGCCATATTTTTTGCCCCTTCAACATCCTTCTCTGCAAGCTTCTTTTCCGCAAACTCTCTGGCCCTGGCGGCCTCATCTTTATTACATTCCATTTCACTTTTGATTCTTTTTGTAGTTTCTTCTGTTTTAAGTGAGGATTTCAACTAAAAGCAGCCAGATTAAATCCAAACATGTAAACCGATATTCTCGCACTCATAATTAAGAAGCTGCATCAACTATTCAAGCCCTAATATACCAAAACAATAAATGCATATAAGTAAACATCTCTAGCAAAGAAGGAATGAAGATACAAAATTAATCCCGAATATTGCGGTCATGATTATTTATAAACACCCGCCAACATCCGTAATTTCTCTTATTAAATACTACCATCAAAGAGGCACTATTTAATGCTTCCTGAGATCCATCAATTCAATCATTTGTAACATCTAACAATCTAAGAAGCTACCAAATGATAAAATTTTGGGAGGGGAAAAAAAAAAGGAAAACAGTAATGAAATTCAATGAACTCGGAGTAACAAACCTTCAAAATAAGCATAACAGACTTGATAACATATGAAGATACAAAAATTATCCAGAATATTACGGTCATGATTATTCATAAACAACTACAGATGTCCATAATTTTCCTTAATAACAACAATGATCAAAGAAGCACTATTAAATGCTTCTTGAGATCCATCAATTCAATATTTTGTAACATCTCTTAAATCCAAGAACCTACTAAATAATAAAATGAAAAAGACGCGGGGAAATAATTTTGAAATTCAACAAACTCTAGTAACGAACTTTCAAAATAAGCATAACAGACTTGACAACATAAAACTATTAAACAACACGATAAAAACTCCATCAGCATTGTCCATCCATAACCAACAACGACAATCATGAGACCAATCAATGACAGGTGATAAAACAAACATCCCAATAGCCAGTTCGTTTTGTAAGAAAACATAGGCAACAGCATGAAATTTCTTAGAATCTAATTAAATGTTGTTAAGGCATATGACTGGCAATTCAAGGTTTCTTCACTTTCTCCTTTATTTCTCAGCAAATAAACATGCATAATTCTCTTTGATCATTCAAATTTTGATCAGAGTCACCATACACTTGAAAAACCGAAAAAAAGAAAAAAAAAGGAACAATCTAATGCATATCTAAACTATAACCTCCATTCAAAATTGAAGAAAACAAATAGAAAACAAGAATGGAGCAAATATCCATTTTTCATATTAACTTGAATTTTTCAAAATAAGAAATATTTATATATTTTTAATGCAACCCAGCATTCTTAACATGCAATGTGATATGAAATAAGGCACAAGAATTACATATGGTCTTTCAATAATTTTGATCAAAACCCTAAAAGGGTGTAACAACAGCTAACAATCGAATAAAGTGGCTATAATATAAACGTAACGAAAAGTAATAATAAAAGGAAAAAATGATAAGAGACAATTTAAGTTACCCATTTCAGTGAATTGATTCGAAAGAGACGCCATTGATATGAATTCCCACTTGAATTTTGATTTTTTGTTTTTTTTCTCTTTTTATTTTTATTTTTATTTTTTACCACCCAGAACCAAAAAAAAACTCCAGAAATTAAAAAACCAGACTATTAAAATCCCAGGTATCACACAATAGAAAATGTATTTGTGGGTATATTTATAATATCGATTAAATATAAATGGTAATGTGGGTAATTTATAAATATATAAATATTTTTTTATGCTTATATTTACTTTTACACAACAATTTTGCTTTTATGATAAAACACTAACCTTGGTTAACTTCTAACTCTAGTTCATGGAAATTGAAAATTTGGCAGGTTGTATAAATATGGAAAATTTTAATTTTTGGTAATTTCCAATGTACCAACGTGTAATGCTTTTTCTTCTTGTACATTTCTTTGTTTATTTAAATTTAAAATGTTAAATTTTACATCTGTGGTTGAATATGACAGCTGGTACCAAACATAGTTTTTTCAAAAGATAAAACAAAAAAATTTTTAAAAAAAAGACTTTAACGTGGATTTTTGTCAGAATATTTCAATTTTTCCAGAAATGGGAGGGGCAATAAATATATTGACATAGCAAATTGTGACGAAAAATGGCAGCATAGTAAGCATATTAAAGATGATACCAACTTCTTCCTTTTGTCCAGCAATGAATCTACAATTATTTGTCAAATAGAGAATTTTGCTTTGAATGCATGCCTCAGCTCTTCCATTTACCATATATGTGCCTTGTGAAATTGGACTTGCTTAAATATTTTACTGGGCAGAACTTAAATCCACACAATAAAAAACTTCCCATATGGTTTTGGATCCTCAAGATTTTGCTTACCAATTCTATTCTTCAGCAGCAGTATCAGCAAATGGATCTCACTACCATGTGTGTCTAGCTTTAGATACATAATGTCAAATCTGTAAAACAAGTTTAGCTGACCGTCCAGGTCTCTACATTTTCATGGGAATGAGACTCAACTTGCTCTAGTATCAGTAGTTGCAATCAGAGAGATTTGCTTAATTCATTCTCTTAAACTGTTACAATGAGTTTCGGCAAGAGCATTTTAAACGAACCTGCGGGCTCAACGCCAGGCACTGGCATATCTTAAGCATACCACTGTTATGTTGCCCTTTTCTGAATCATTGTCAATTCTTCTAATTTGTGCATCGAAACAAGTTCTAGAAAGGAAATATAAACCTGAAAGATAAATGTTAATTAAATGCGATAATGGTACACATTGTGAACTAAACAAAGGAAGCATGATCCTGCTACAGATGGAAAAAAATCTGCAGGTCTGCAAGCAATCATAACTGGTTTAAGAGTCAAATGAATAGGATCAAACGCTCTAGACAAGAAATAACTTCGATCCAAATTTGAAGCGGACGTCCTTACACAGCCTGTTTCATTAAACATGCAATGTAATCAAGAACTGCCTTCGACTGTTGGTTCAGAAGGATTATGAGCAGCAAAAATGCTTGCAGCCCAAGATACGTTTGATAAAACTCTTTGCACCTGCATATCTATGGAAAACAATCATCTGTTGCTTCTGTTAAGATTCCCGTAGAGTTGAGCATAAACACTCTTAGTCCTATGAACGACAATCAAACTCATTACCATTGCTATGATGCAAAGTCCTGCCATTATCCCACAAGTGAGAGAGTAGCATATGGAACCCACACAAGTGGGAGTTTCCTGATCCCGAAAAGAAACTGGAAGCATATTGCCGGTATATTTCCAGAGAAGGCCGGCTTGTTTCTCTGCATAATAGTCGTATATACCACTGGCGATGACACCGGAGAATAATAGAGAACCAGCAGGACTTGCCAGTGTCAGAAAATTATACAAGGCACCAAAACTCTTCAACCCAAATAGCTCTGAAGCTGTGGCTGGCACAATCGCCCAGTGAGCACCATAACTGAGTCCTACCAGCACTGTTGTGACATATATTTCACCAGGCCATCCAATGGCATAGTAGAGCAGTGCAAAAGCCATTACAACCTGAGCTACGGCCATGGCTACTGGTCTTGGATAAGCAAATTTTCTGAATTTCAAGGGAGGAAAAAATAAAAATAAAACTTAAGATCAGGTCAAAGTTTCTTGTTAGCTGAAGTAAGATCACTAAAAATTATTCATTGCTATAAAAGAAAATAGGTTGCACCTTACAATGGCCTCTGAAAAGTAGCCACCTCCAACTCGGCCAAGAAAGTTCCAAATGCTGATCATGGATACATATATACTTGTATCAGCATATCCAAGGGATTGACAAATCTGTCCCAGGTTGTCAATAACAGTCAAACCAGATCCTGAAGCCAGTACAAGAGAGAAGAACATAAGCAAAAAGTCGGCCTTCATCAAAGCCTGAAGTAAAGTGAAATCCTCTCCTCTACGTGGACCTTTTCTCCGCTTGACCCTCACTGCCCCTTCTGCAGCTGCTTGGAACAGTTTAGCTTGCAAATGAGCAATTCGTTTTTGTCTTTCTAATGCTGGAAGCGAGTCTACTTCTGGAGGCTTCTCATCTTCAACCTCACTTAGAATGACCTCTTCTCCATAGTCCTCAGATTTACTTGCTTCTCCTTTATTTGTCTCGGCAAGAAGAGTCTCCTCTACTGGAGGTGGTGGTTCCATGAAGAAAACCAATACAATAGGAATTATTACTGGAAGCAATATGATAATGATCAAACCCACTGCTAATAGTATGAGCACGTTTTGATTTACAACTACTAGATCCTCAAGCAGCAAGACGGCCAACATATAAGCTGCCAGAACGAGGCAAACAGTGTACGTGAATAAGAAGCTTGTATTATCAGACGGCCTCACTTGTCTATGTCCTCCAATAGGTCTGACAATGAACATAAAAGCCATTACAATAATTGAAGGTCCAACTGCGACTAAGAAAATCAGTGATGCTTCATTTGGAGCACTGATCATGATATAAATTTGAGTTAAAATAGCACCACTCAACCCGGCAAATCCTTTCAGTATTCCCACAACAGGACCCCTGCTTTTGGGGAAGTTCTGCACGCATGAAACCAGAGCTGCTGTGTTGAAGTACGTCTCTCCATTTGTTCCAAAAAATATAGCAATGCAAAGCTGCAAAAAAGAAAAAAATAGTAAAATTAAATTAAATTAAAAAAATCATAATCCTGCATGAAATGGTTGACAAAAACTGCAAAGCTCCTCCCAGTACAAGTACTCGAGCATTTGACCATCCGGCCAAATATTCACAAGCTTTAGGTACTGAAATGACATTTCAGTAGCTAATAACAAATCAAAGAAATTATCCAATGATATAATGGCATGGACAATTCATATGCTTCTTCTTCTTCAATAATTAATTGCTCCACTCACTGATCTGAATTAGAGATTACGAATAACCTCTCAAGCATGATAACTCATTCATAAAAATATGTTTATCAATAAGCTTCTGCCACTGCCTATCAATTAATTATGCTTATCAACGACAAGAAGGGATTTAAAAAAGAGAAAGTTCTCAAATATTTCAATAGCTTTAGGTACTGAAATGACATTTCAGTAGCTAATAACAAATCAAAGAAATTACCCAATGATATAATGGCATGGACAATTCATATGCTTCTTCTTCTTCAATAATTAATTGCTCCACTCACTGATCTGAATTAGAGATTACGAATAACCTCTCAAGCATGATGACTTATTCATAAAAATATGTTTATCAATAAGCTTCTGCCACTGCCTATCAATTAATTATGCTTATCAACGACAAGAAGGGATTTAAAAAAGAGAAAGTTCTCAAATATCAGAATTTTCAATCTTCTCTCGAAACGTGATTCTGAACCTTCATAACATAACATAAAGAAAGACAAATAGGCTTTCAAACTAGAGACAAGGCAAGGCAAGCACTCACCACCCAAAGGGGCAAAGAAGGCAATCTATTGGTGACAATAAGCCAAACCAAGCCATACCCAACAAAATTCTGAAGCACACCAATAAGATTAATTGACCAAACAGGCAAAATTTCAACCAAAGTACCAGGAACAAAGCCAATACTGTCACCCAAATCCTTGGCCACACCCAAAAGAGAAACCTGTCTCTGGTTGTAACCCATGTGGGCTTTGATCACAGGTGATATGCTTCCAAACAAGTAGCCAATCCCAGCACAGGACTGAATCCACATTGAACAAACAAATACCAGCCATCTGTTGTTCACAAAGGACTTGAGCCTCTCAGGTAGACGTACCATGCTTGTACTAGCGAAACTCTAAAAGCTAAAAATGGTCTCTTAATTCTTGAGGAACAAATGATGATGATTGAATATGAAGCATCCGTTGTGTTACTGTTACAAATTTAAAATATGATTTGTTTATTGACTTTTTTTTTCTTGCTTTTCGCCATTTTTAATTTAATACAAAGAAAAACCAAAACGTGTCACTATCAAAGCGCGGTAAAACTAAAATGCTGGCCAACGGTCATCATAACTGAAATGAAAGACCGGTGGGTTGTGGAACAGGAAAGGTGATGTGAAAGTGAATCAATCTGAAAACTTCAGACTTTAAGTGGATAAGCAGCACGCGTAGCGTTATCATTTTCTTCTTTCTTAGATGATATTGAATTTTTATGACGTTAATAACGTAATAATATTAGAAAATTAAGATTTATAAAGGAATTTCTCCATTTGATCAATGAACTCAATTAGGTCTGAGGAACACATTGAAGGTAGGAGGTTCTGTGCTCACTTAAAAAAAATAATAATAATATGGTTTTAAATTGAGAGTTTGTGACCTCTTTAACTGGCATATAAAATTGAGATATATTTAGATTTTAATTTTGATACGTCGAGACAGATTCTGACATGTATATTGAGTTGGATTATGATATTTGTATGTCTTATCTAGAGTAATATAAAAAAATGATAATTAGTAATAAATAAATAAATAAAATTTAAATGTTGTACTTATTAATATATGTACTGTATTAACTAATAAGACTTAATAATTATTTATTACTTGAATCAATTAGATAATGATACATCATTTATCATATCAATTAAAATATAGATTAAATTTTCTAACTATATAAATATAACATTATTTAGAATAATAATCTCGGAGTATACTCATTAATTGTACAAATGGTTCCAAAACGTCAATTGAATGAACCTCTCTGTCGTGTACTTTTACCCTTTTCAATTTGTGGCCATGAGAGATAAGGCCGTTCCAATCCACCGACTTTGTAATTTGTGGCACTGATAAGAGATATTGTAATTTGTGGCACTGATAAGAGATAACGAATACATTGATAAGAGCCTAAGAATCCCAGGCATGATTTATGAATTATGATCGAAAACTTTTTGACAAACAGAACCACACGCAACTGTTTTTTTTTTTTTTTTTTTATAATTAATACATTGGATGCACAGGCAATAATATCAAGGCCCTAACAAGTATCAATCATTTGAAAACGTTTTCAATGCTTTGGATCACATCCACAGACCACAGACACCACCACTTTAATCGTTTCAGAAACGGGGCGCTAGTTTCTAAAAGTTTTAAGGTTCATCCATGACATGACCTCTTTTCAATATTTGAAATTTGTCCAAATTTTTTCTACCATAACAAGCTATGTAAGTGTAAAGAAATAGTGATAGCAGTTGGAATTTAAATATTAGAATTCTAACATTTTTCTTTTGAAAATACTAAGTCAAATTATCCGTAAACAACATTTTTTACTTTTTATACACAAACTTGTAGTGTATTAACGATCAATGGTCAATGGTCAAACATCGGTATATCTCATTACCCAAATTTCCCTTGTAACACCCCTTCAATTGTCATGGTCACTTCCAGTTTTTACAACATTTTGCCAACACACAAATGAATGTTACTATAATTTCTTTGCCAGCGTCTGTTGATTTTCTTCTTTCCCTTCCTCTAATATGAGCCATATTGGCCATGGATTTTGTAAGATTCTAAAAACACCAATGAAGTTCCACGTGATGGGGATTATCTCTATTACTAATTTTTCAAACGATTTCCAAGTGTTATCTATGATAAAAGGAATCACTACAAATGAAAAGACTATGGCTCTAAGCAAAGAACAAGAAATATGGTCTAATTACATGCGGAAACCTTATTTCTAATCAATCAAAGTAAGTTCTCGAGCATTCCATACTGAAAAGGCCAAAAATTTTACTGACTGTAACATGAATCCAGTAGCAAGGAGTTTTGAGTTGAGTGCAATGAACCACACTCAAATGAAGCTGAAATAAATAAAAAAAATACACTCGTATTAATTACACACTAATAGGATGTATAATACGATTCCACTATCATTCAGCGACATACAACTTGCTCATGATTCACCCAGCAATAACTCCAATGAAATACCAAAAGCCAAAAGATCTGTGCTTTACTTCCACATTCATCATTTATATCAATACAAAATAATTCAATAAGAACAATGTTCATCTTACAACTCGCAAGGCTGAAGAAAAATAGACATAAATATCAGAACTTTTGGAAAAGGCGGTGCAAGATTCATGATTCTGATTATTATTGCATGTTAAAACTTTAACCCATTGTAGCCATCACCATATATATTCCCTCTTAGTGCTCTAACAAGAATCCTAGGGTATTATGCGCACTAATAGTTGCTGCCAAGAGTGTGCCACAACAACTATGCATACCTTATGATTGCTATACTTTATCACAGCTTTTCATTCTTTTTCCATTTCTTTACCGTTGCTAAGATCTCATTTCTTCTATAACATGGCTGACAAGTCAATTACTAATTTAGTCACTTTGATTAACTTCAAAAGTCCTCTAGTTAAACAGGCTGTCGAAATTAACATGTTAGCGGTATCTGCATTCTTCCACACAGAGGCAAATAAGACAGAGCAATAGACCAGCTAGTGAAGTTTCCTCCAGAAATAGTCAAGGCAATGAGAGCAATAACAAAATTGAATTAAAATGAATCCACACATATGTAGTTATTGCATTTCTCCGCTGTAATGTTCATGGGCATTAGACAGTAAATTTTTAATGGCATCAACTATAATACCTGATGGCTAGATACAGATTAGTGAAATGTACTTAAGTTTCTGATATTGTAGCAGGAAAGATAAAAGTCTATTCCATGGAATCAAAACTTGGAGCATACCAGCCTAATTCAGCAATAATTTGCTTCATTCTTTCTTCCTGTCCCTTCGAATCCCCTAAAGCTGTTGTGAAGGGATATAAATAAGTTACTTTTTTAGCCACTGACCTATAAGCAACCACATCCCCTTTCACCAAAAACTCTAGCACGTCCCGGCCAAACCCTCCATCAACCTCAGCTTGTAAATACTGGCCTGGATTTGTGCAAACATGCTAGTTTTAATGTGTGACAAAATGTGTGTAAGTGTCTAACAATATGTAATAGTTAAATTGAGTCAAATTACCAAATGGGGTATCCTCTACAACACCAATCTTGACATTTTTCTGTGTTTTCAGGATGGCTTCCTGCAATTTCTGCAACAAAAGAAAACCAAGATATCTAAAAATGGATTACATTTTCTCATGATCTTACTTTAACTAGTTAAATTTCAACCATTCATTATCACTAACAGACACATGACCTGTGACCAAAACTCATGAGAGCTCAGATGATAAGAGGATCCTAATTCACAAGTATGGTCATGTGTCATTCAAACCTGAATTGCATTCTCGGTGGAAGTTTCAGGAATCCTCAAAGGGAACGCAAACGATGAAGATTTGGGGTTAGTGGACACACACCCTGGATTTGTTGAAGGGCAAGGCCTAATTTTCCTGCAAGAAGTAATGAAAACAGTTAAAATATAAATATAACAGGCGTGCTATATAATGTTGATGTTACATGGCAAATTGGGGCAAAATGGAAAATATACCCATCTTGTTGTAGTCCTAATTGCAAATTCTTGGACTGAGAAAATGGGGTGGTAGGAGAAAGCAACGGAAACTGAGAGTTGATGGAAGGAACAGCTAAACAAGGCAATGGAGAGTTGAACGTTACGGTGAGAGCCAAGGAAAGCAAATGGGATAAAATTATGGGCTTTTTGTAAAGAGCCTGTGAAGTGGATGCTGCAGGCTCAGGGTGATGGCCGTGGCAAAGTGATGATTTTTTGGTGAAGATTGTTGAAGATTTTATGAATGAGAAATCAGGTGGTGCGAAAAGGTGACCAATCAAACCCATGTTTGTTAAAATTTGGGATGTTATCCCTGTACCTCTTCTGTTAGTTAGTTGATAGTTATGCTTATGTCTCGCTCCCCTCACTTTTCACTCCGGGACGAAGAGGTGAAACGCACCGTTTTGTCTCTACGTGTGTATACATAAATACACACGCACAAAAGGATGCAAATATTAGAGATAAATGTAATTTATATCAAAATATACCTATCAAATTATATCTCAAAAATTTATATTCTCAATTGATGAATGCGGCAATAATCTGTCATTTATCAATTGATTAATATATTTTCATAATTTTAAGGGAATTTATTATATCACATCATCCACTTTATTATGCTATATTGAAGATGAAATTTTGAAATACAATTTAAAAACATTTAATACTACTTTATAGCGTCAAAATGAAACTAAAAATGATTTTTTTAATTTATAACCACTAAAAAACTAGTGGTAGTTTCTTTTTTAGGATCCAGCTACTTTGCGTTATGGGTTTGGTACCCAGTCACTTGTCTTTTAATGAATGCGCCTTTAGATAGCTAACAAAGGAATTTGAGGGCTGAGATTTAACCATTGAAAAATGGATAACTGGCTGAAAGAGTTCCAATAAAAATTCTTACTGTAGTGAGAATCTCACACAAAACACATGCACCGTAAGCCCACATGCGTTCTCCCTCTCATTCTCGTCAAATCTCACCTCACTCACAACGCCACCAATCAATTCTCCCTCACCACGCTCCGTTCTTATCATCAGCTCTCTCTCTTCCCCTGTCGATTGTGTCTTGATCCTTCACGCTGCCTCACTCCCTCGGATGTCTCAAAAAATTGACTTGCAGCTTCACTCTTTCGGCTTCACCCGCCATCGATTGCCGTAATTGATTTCTGAAAGTAATTTAAGTCATTAATTCCAAATTTGGTTCTCTAGGATTATGAATTTGTAAAGATTCAGCTACCACTGTGTTAATTTGTGTTGAGAGTATATGTCCTTAAGTTTGCAATGTACTGGGCAAGTCAATTTAGTTTTGTGTCTGGAAACAAGAACACTTAGCTTAGTGAGTTTTATGCCATTATATTGATTCATTTGAGGAAGCTTAAAGAGATAAAGCTTTTGTGCCGTCAGTAATGGCTTACTTGCATAGGGTATGAATAGGGTGGCTTGCTTTTTATTTGTAATTTTTTATTCTCGATACTCAGCTTCATATTACTGGAAATTAAATTCAGATATTGATTTGTATTTGCCTTTTTTTATTCTTGATGCTGAGCTTCAGATTGCTGGAAATTAGATGAAAAATATGTAGTTTTTTTTATTTGCGTTAAATTTAGATAAATTGACTCTTATATGTGACCTTAACATTCAGTTTGCAATTTTACAGGGACAAAGCACTTTTATTCAAATGATAACCGTTTTAAAAGTTGCGGACAATTCAGGGGTGAAAATGATTATGTGCATGCAACTTCTGAAAGGGAAGAAAGTGGCAAGATTAGGGGACACAATTGTTGTATCTGTAAAAGAAGTTATGCCTAATGCTAAAGTGAAGAAAGGTGAGATTGTGAAAGCTGTTGGGCTGTTGTTGTGATTGAAGTGTTGTCAAATTTGATGACAATGCTGCAGTGCTATGCTTTTTATTTAGGAAAAACAAAATCATCAGCCAAGACAGCAGTCTGACCAATAGAAAAATGAATATTTGGGCCAGTCCCACATGAGCTGAAGAAGAAATCTCAATTTGGTGTCCTTGCTTTTGCAGAGCATTCTGCCTGATTTTCATGATGGATTTTGATCTCTAAGCTTTTGGTTCTTATTATTGTGTTGATTGGTACACATAAAATTTCACAATATTTACTGCTAAATCATTTGGTTTCTTGAGGCAAATAAAAGCCATCATCTTCACTCTTGAAAACAAAGGTTTTCCTTTATCTTTTCTTTGTTACAGTATGATTCTTGACCTATTGCTCTATACAATTATCTTATCAACTACCATTGCAGTTAGTAATAGCTTTCGGTTATTGATAGAATGTTTACAGACCCTTAATCTTCTTTGAGCAAAGTAATGCCTGAGCTACAACAAAGTACTGATGAAAGTATGACCATTAATATTTTTCTATAAAAAACTGTTCATCTCAGCCAAAATCACAGTAACAAAATAACTCCAGGAGATGAGTATGGCATTACAGAAGAAGGATCAGAAGAAAAAATATGTAATCCTTTGTTCCTGAAAGTCTTTAATATTTATTTTATTAGGTTTTTCCCAAGTAGGGAATATTACATCTCTAAAGAACTCCACTGAACAATTTCCAGGTTTTGCTATTGAGATTTCTGCTTATAAAACTTATGAAAAAAAATACTCAAATTGGCTCTTGTCTAGTAGGATTTGGCGGGCAGAGAGAGAGTTAAACCGTAAGTTAATTTATGAGAGAGACTAGAGAGTAAGTCGCCGTAAAGGAGGACATATACCTGTTTAATTTTTTAATACAATCTATAATTATTGGATTGATGTTAGAACTTATTTATTTATCAACATAGAAGAGGCTAACAACACAGCTTTACTATTCAATATAAGTTTCATTAATTCACTTGGGTATTGAAACCGAAAATTTAGCTAACACACAAATTCATTAATTGATATCATGTATTTTCTTCAATGCAATACCTTATGTCATCAACTTACATAACTACTTTAAAAACCTTGAGTTACAAGATAATGCCCCAAAATATCCAACACTAACCATGCATGAAAAAAAAAATGTAAGTCAATTACAGTGCATGACGATTTTGAAACCATTAAGCCACAAAGTGGACAATAATTAATTGTGCACAGTTTTTAGTATTAACAATTGTTTATTTACCAACCGATAATACTTTTATTTTATGCTTACTTGATAATTTATATTTGTTTTTATGTAATATATTATGATTTATTTATTATGTCTTAACTATATTTAATTATGTGTATTTTTTGTCTATAATGTAAAATATTAATTTCACATTTTTCAAGTCTCCAAACAGATAAACGGATGTCAATGTTTTATTCAACATGTTTGAAAACCTTAACATTAATTAAGACCGCCTTATAATTGTGCTTCTGTAAAAAGATTGACCTTTTCTGTTGACCGGAACTAATTTTATGATTACATGAGCTTACAATAGATATGATTGTCTGGGATAGTTGGCAGTTTTGACTCAATCTCAATTGTTCATGATTCAAAGGCCACGATTGTCCCATGTGACAATGGTTGTTGAAGCAAGTTGTAGTATTCGAATCTTTGTATTTCGGTCAACCCATTCCAAACATTAACCCCGCAAAACTCAACCGTTTTTTGACCATATCAGATGCTTCAAATTATGCCACGGGTACTGTTGACTTAAAAAAATATCAGCCGTTCGCTCTCCGTCTAATGGTTGTGAGGAAAACATGCATGAAGCTTATGATAGACCGCAAATTACTACATTATAAAATTATTTTTCTATCAATAGAGCCTCAATTTTTTTTTTGGCATCTCTCTTCTTCTCAATTTCTCTCAAACTGCCTGTAATTTTAATTTTCAATTGTGTTTTAATATTTTCCATAAGTTTTTTTATAAATAAATTTTGTCTAATTTTATATTTTAATGTCAATTACCATACACAATAGTCCATTATATTTTTATCTTTCTTTGTTTTTAACCTTATCCTTCATCTCAATTAAGCTTCTATTTCTTGGTTGGTGATTTACTATTTTTAATTTTATTGTTATTATTATTACGCTAATTGTCATCATCATTATCATCGTTATTTTGTTTTTTTAAATAATAATAATAATAGTAATAATAATTATTTTTTTTTTTTAAAAAAAGACCTAAAGTTAGGGATTTTTCAATAGGTAATGTTGCTCCAATACCCAAGCACAAGGCCACTGCGGTACCAATCAAAAAGACGGTTGTCGCTACGGGGCAGCAAAATAGATTTTGGAATTTATTAATATTTTCCAAAAAAGGTACTATTACCAAATCCCATCAACCGAATCACTTTTTCAAGAAATACGAGACATCTAAGTCATACAAGTAAAGAGATCTATTCATTGATAAGAAAAAGAAAAAAGGGGAACGGTGATTGGATTGATGATAAAATAATAATAATAATTATTATAATAATTATTATTCTTCTTCTTCCTCTTCTTTTTCTTCTTCTTCTTATTAATTGGTTTCTAGCCTTACTTAGCGACTTGTATATTATGATTCATCTAAGTGCTAGTTGGATTCCTTGCACAAAACACCCATCCTGCGACAAATTGTTGATGAGAAAATCTACAATAGGGTGTTTGGTTCATCAAGCCCAAGATAGTTTTCTCTTAGTTTTCTTCCTCTTTTAACTTATACTTCACCTCAATTTAGACTGTCATTTTTCGTTGATCAATATTTATTTATTTATAATAATTATTATTATCTTTTATTATTATTATTATTATTATTATTATTACCCGGTACATTTTTTTCATCACATTTTTTTTCCAATCTAGTTTTCATTTACTTTACTCATGCACAAATTTTCCACAAAAAACTAATTATACGGTCACTTTACTATAAATTAATGTCACGCTACTTTCATGATTAAATTTGATATTTCCCCTTCTCCCCCCAGTACGCAATGCAATACCTGACCCTATCTTTAAATCCACTTCCTAAAATTTTCGTCCCTATTGTCGAAAATTTCAAATCCATCTTACCCCAACCCATACTTACATGCTTCCAATGTATTACTTTTAACCATTACTTGCATGCACCCTTTTTCCTTTATTTGCATGCAATACTTAACCACTTCCAACCCATTACAGTCGTTTACTTTTGGTCAAAAAGCGGATCCCCTGCAGGTTACTGGCCATTACCTTTTTGTCAGGTTACTAGCTACCGTGTTGTGTCTCTTCTTCAGCCATTAGATTAAATCCAACGGTCACTCTGCTACAAGACAAATGACTTGGGTACCAAACCCCTGATGCAAAGTAGCTGCCCTATCTTTTTTAATCATTTTCCACTAGTTGGAAATTTGATTTGCTTTATGTAAAAGTTGAAATATTTCTTTTATACGATCCTTTTAAGCATTGGTTTTTAGTAAATGTTTGTGCACGTACATTTTGTCAAATTTTAACGAAAGAATATGAGATTCTTGTAATTTTATGCTCCACAATACTGACAAATTAATATTGAATATAAAGATTAGCTATTTGGAGATAAAATTGAAAGTATATTTTTAGACCAACAAATGAACGATACATGGATAATTATAAGGATAAAATAGGTATACTATTTGGAATAGTATAAAGATGTCATTTGGAAAAATTTACTATATTGGATGGGCTTAGAAAATTAAAGGTCAAGGTTGAACATATCACGATATTTATAAGAAAGAATAAATCTAGTATAGTAAGAATATTCGTATTCTTTTTTTTTTCCCAAATATGACAAATAGTTCTAAAATATTCTCTCCTGATAATCTAAAAATGACATTTAACCCTCACTTTTATACACTCTTGTTGAGTGTTAGAAAGTGTATATTTATAAAGGAGAAATTCATCATTTTACACTTTAAATCTCACTAACATCTCTAATTTTATTTATTTAAGTCCTTTGTTATTTAATTATATATGTTTTGTTTTTATTAAGTATTTTGTGTATTTTAGGGGTATCATGGTCATTTCACAATGAACGAGATTTCGGATAGCAAAACGGACGTCACTTTTGAACTCGTGACAAATAAAACCTTAAGAGGAGCATAAAAGGAAAATGGCACTGCTCACACGCATTTACACTATTCACATGTACGCATCGTTTCATGGATATCGCTTCACGACACTGCTCGCACCGCTAATTCTCGTTCAAACCGTGGTGCAAACCGCTACTGTTCAAACCGCGTGGTCAAACCCGTGGTCAAACCGTTTACTCGTTCACCGATGACGTGGCGCAACTCGCGCATCCAAACTATTTTTAATCCGATGACCATGATTCACTCAATGTATCTATAAAAAGGGGCCTCTCCCCTAATTTGATACCCCCCGAATCCATTTTTGAGCTTAGTTTTCTGTAATTCCTTCTCCATCTTGTATTTTCTACGTATTTTAATAAAATTCCCATTTTACCCTTAGTTCAATTATGAGTAGCTAATTTCTTTCAAGCTTGGGTTGAAGGTGAAGTCTCAACATGTGTCATGGGCTTTATTTGGTAAATTTATTTTCTCTTCCTCTAATTTCTGTGGAGGTTTTGACTTTTTCGACAAATAATAATAATCTTGTCTAGTTACCGCCTGGTTTTACCTAAGACCCTAGTATAAGGTTATTATTATTTGGCACGATAAGCCCTTAACACCATATTGATTAGAGCGTGGTTCATGAGGTGTGGATTCCCCCCTCATGATTTAATTGGTATTAATAAGGAATATTTAGCCCATGGTGCATGTTGATACGGATCCGTATACCCAAGCACTCTATTTCAATAGTTCCCAATTCAATTTAATTCCGCTATTCCAATTTAAATTCTAGCATCCTTTAAATTAATTTCCCCATAGATCCAATTACCCATTTACAAAATTAATTCTACACACAATTAAAATCCACCTCCTCGTGGGATCGACACTCAACACCATTGATCTATTCTACAATAGATTCGTAAGGCCATGAGTTCAACAAAATTTGCACAACAAGTTTTTGGCGCCGTTGCCGGGGAGGTAAGTATTTTGATTTGTAGAATTAATTTTTTGTAAATAATTTTATTATTATTATTATTACTATTAGTATTATTATTATTATTTTAGTTGTTTCCTTGTAATTTTTTTTCTTAATTAATTAAAAAAAAGAATTGAATTTACATTTTTAGGTAAGAATTTCTTTTTCTCTTCTATTTTTTTTTTTGCAATTTAATTTTTAAGTTATTTTTCTTTGTAATTTTTCATTTATCTTGTTAATTCATTTTTATTTTATTTATTTTATTTCACGTTTTTTTTTATGTGCTTTCATAGAAAGGTTGTAACAGCGCAATAAGGTTAGTATTGTAATTTCTCCTTTTTCTTTATTTTTATTTGTTTTGTTCTCAATTTATTTTCTTTATTTGCATGCATGGTCGTAGGTCATTATCACCTAATCTTGAACCTATAGACCTTGAATTAGAAAGAACACTTCGCACACACAAACATGTTGCACGTAAAGATAAAACTGAAATGGATTTGCAACAACCAGAACCACAAGAGAGGCCATTTAAGGACTACTTTAGTCCCTTAGCTAATTTGAGCACATCATGCATTAGATACCCAAATGTAGCTGCTAGGAGTTTTGAGCTAAAACCTAGTGTGCTAAATTGTCTCCCAACATTCTATGGCCTAGAAAATGAGGACCCATACAATCATCTGAATGATTTTCATACAATTTGTCAAACATTTAAATATGAGAATTTTTCAGAAGATGATGTTAAACTTAGACTATTCCCATTTTCTTTAAAGGATAGAGCTCGTTCATGGTTCAATACATTGCCTCGCTAATAGCATTACAACATGGGAACAAATGGTAACGAAATTTTTAAATAAATATTTCCCAAAGGTCATAAAACCAATGCTATTCGCAGGAAATCTCGAGTTCACCCAAAGAGAAGACGAAAGCAGCTTTTTCAAGCATGGGAGCGATTCAATGGGCTACTTTTGAAATGTCCACATCATGGGTACGAGAAATGGCACCAATGCCAATACTTCTTGGAAGGATTATTGCCAAATGTGCAAGAATGGCTAATGGCGACAAGTGGAGGAGAGTTAATGTCAAAAAGTGCATCGAGATTTGGGATTTCTTCCAAATGAGAAGCGGATAATTCCCAACAGCGGAGTCGATCACTCAGGAATACTAGAAGAATTAAAGGAGTAAATGAGGTTCACATTGGCGAGTCAAGTTCGGGAATTAAAGAAGTCAAAGAGATAATTGAAGGTCTTTCTCGACAAATAGCATCGTTGACGACTGCCAAAACAACAGAGCCACATGACCATGACTTATATTCAGATCAAGCCAATGCCATCGGTGTCATGAGGAAGCCATCAAATTACAACCCATACTCCAACACATATAACCCTGGATGGAGAGACCACCCCAATTTTTCATGGTCTCAAGGATTCCAACAGAATGGACCAGCAGCTCCAGCTCCACCAATGCAATCAATTCTTTAAGTTCCTCAAGCCTCTCAGCCACCATTTAGATCATACAATCATAACCAGAATTACTCTCAACCTGCACTATGGGAGGATTCATTCCAAAATTTCAAGAATGTTACTCAATCTACAATCGAGCAACAGAACCGCACCATTGATGGACTACGGAACGAGATGAGAGCAGGCTTCAACTCACAAGCCCAATCGGCCAAGCCTCGAGAAGATGGTGGGACAACTTGCTTCTTCGGGCTCAAACTTTGGCAATGACTGCTGAGAAAGGTAAATTTCCAAGTCAACCAAAGGCCTAATCCTAAAGGAGTACATGAAGCAAGTACTAGTTCACCACAACAAAGATGGAGAGGTCAAAGCCATGACCTTACGAAAAGGAAAAGAAGTCGACAACAAAGTGGAGATGCCAAAGACAAAATCAACTCGATTGTACCCAGAAATGCTGAGGACTCACCACCGGAGGAGAAAGAAGAAACCAACCCACGAGAGTATGTTCCTAAGGCTCCATTTCCTCAAAGGTTAGCTAAAGGAAAGAAGGGAAAATCCACAGTGAGATTCTTGAAGTCTTCAAACAAAAAGTGTCAACATCCCTTTACTTGATGCAATAAAGCAAGTTCCATCTTATGCCAAGTTTCTTAAAGACCTTTGCACTAAAAAGAGAAACATTCATGTTCGTAAAAGGCATTTTTAACTCAAAATGTTAGTTCTATACTCCAACACAAAATTCCTCTAAAATGTAAAGACCTGTGCTCCCCACTATCTCATGTAGTATAGGAACCACACAATTGAGAATGCTTTGTTGGATTTAGAGCTAGTGTTAATCTTTTGCCTTACTCAAGATTTGTGAAACTTGATCGGGAGAATTACACCCAACTCCAAAGGGTGTTACAAATTTTAGATCGGTCCACGAAAATCCTCGTGGTATTGTGGAGGACGTGCTTATCCGTAGACAAGTTTTATTTTCCGTTGATTTCATTGTAATTGACACTCAACCAATACAGATTCAAGGAAGCACATCCCCATTATCCTAGGCCGACCATTCTTGGCAACCGCCGATGCTCACATTCAATGCAGATCGAAATATGCAGCTTGTCCTTTGGCAATATGACCACGGAGCTCAACATCTTCAACATTGCCAAACAACCTCACAATGCAGATGATGGAATTGTTGATGTGGATTTAATCAAGCATTAGTTGATGATACTTTTCTTTCAAACCTTAGTGATGATCCTTTACAAACATGTTTAACTCACTTTGGTTTGGATTTTGATGTTGACAGATCGGGCCGATGAGGTCAACGCCTACTTGACTCAACACCATCCATGGATACTAATAAATGGAAGTCAAGAGTTGAACAACTAGCACCATCGTGAGAAGAAAATCATCCCATCATCGTAGTCACCACCGAAACTCGAGCTCAAACCATTACCCAACACTTTGGAATATGCATTCTTGGGAGAAGAAAGCACTCTACCTAATCATCTCATCATCCCTAAATGACGAACAAAAAGGTAAGTTGTTGGATGTTTTAAAAGAGCACAAAGGAGCATTAGATGGACCATAGCAGACATAAAAGGTATAAACCCAAAGAGATCGCATGCATTACATTCACCTTGATGAAAATGCTAAATCTACTAGAAATGCAACGCCGGTTAAATCCTAATACGAAAGAAGTTGTTAGAACGGAAGTCCTTAAACTATTAGACGCAGGTATCATTTACCCCATTTCGATAGTTCACGGGTCACCCCGCAAGTGGTCCCCAAAAAGTCGAGTCACAAAGAGTTACTAATGCCGATAATGAATTGATACCCACTAGAGTGACTACAGGATGGCGTGTATGCATTGATTATAGAAAATTAAATTGGCCACACGTAAAGACCATTTTTCTTTACCATTTATTGATCAAATGCTTGATAGATTAGCAGCCATGAATTTTATTGCTTTCTAGATGGCTATTCAGATACAATCGAGATTATAAAGACCAAAAGATCAAGAGAAAACCACTTTCACTTGCCCTTTTGGCACTTTTGCATATAGGAGAATGCCATTTGGATTATGTAATGCACCTGCTACATTTCAACGTTGTATGTTAAGCATTTTTTCTGATATGGTTGAACGATTTCTTGAGGTCTTTATGGATGATTTTTCTATTTTTGGAGATTCATTTGATCAATGTTTACATCATTTGACGAAAGTTTTACAGATTCCTATAGCACCAAAAGATCAAGAGAAAACCACTTTCACTTGCCCTTTTGGCACTTTTGCATATAGGAATCAAAAGATACAATCAGATTCCTATAGCACCAAAAGATCAAGAGAAAACCACTTTCACTTGCCCTTTTGGCACTTTTGCATATAGGAGAATGCCATTTGGATTATGTAATGCACCTGCTACATTTCAACGTTGTATGTTAAGCATTTTTTCTGATATGGTTGAACGATTTCTTGAGGTCTTTATGGATGATTTTTCTATTTTTGGAGATTCATTTGATCAATGTTTACATCATTTGACGAAAGTTTTACAGAGATGTATAGAGAAGAATTTGGTCTTAAATTGGGAGAAATGCCATTTCATGGTAAAACAAGGTATAGTTCTCGGTCACATCATTTCATGCAAAGGTATTGAGGTTGACAAAGCCAAGGTGGATCTCATTTCTAATCTTCCTCCGCCTAAATCACCAAAGAGAAGTAAGATCTTTCCTCGGGGTATGCTGGTTTTTATAGACGTTTTATTAAAGATTTTAGCAAAGTTTCTAGACCCTTATGCAATCTACTTGCTAGGATGTACCTTTTGTCTTTAATGATTCATGTCTTGTGGCGTTTGAAAAACTAAAGCATTTGTTGACAACATCACCCATCATTCACCACCAAACCTGAGCTTACCATTTGAGCTTATGTGTGATGCATCCGATTATGCAAGAGAGAGCAAAGATTAGACAAAGAGTTGATCGAATTCCTCATGTTATTTACTATGCTAGTATGACATTAAACGATGCACAAATTGAACTATTCAACTACTCAAAAGAAATGCTAGCAAAGAGTGTTTGCATTAGAAAAATTTCGATCTTATCTCATTGGTTGTAAAATAATTGTATTCACGATCATGCCGCTCAAATATCTTCTCACAAAGAAAGATGCAAAAGCTAGACTAATTCGTGGGTGTTACTTTTGCAGAATTTGACTTGGAATTCAAAGATAAGAAAGGACAAAAATGTCAGTGGTGACCATCTCTCTCGCTCCACTTTGACATCAACACGTAACCCTTAACATTGAATGAGTCATTTCCGTGATGAACAATTAATGAGTGTGGAAGTATTACCTTGGTATGCTGATATAGTTAATTATCTTGTTACGTAAACTTCCGAGCATTGACCAAGCAAGACAAGGCCAAATTCTTTTCATGAAATAAAGAATTTTTTCCGATGACCCCTATCCGCTTAAGTATTGTGCAGATCAAATTATTCGACGATGTGTCCCGAGAATGAAGTTCATAACATCCTTTCGTTTCGCCATGAACAAGCTTGTGAGGCCATTTCAAATAAGCTAAGAAAACAGGGACTAAAGTTCTACAATGTGGTTTCTATTGGCCAACTATATTTCGAGATGCTTACACCTTTTGTTCTTCATGTGATAGGTGTCAACGAATGGGAGCATTACACGAAGGAACATGATGCCACTAAATCCAATTTTAGTGGTTGAGATTTTTGATGTATGGGGTATCGACTTCACGGGACCCTTTCCCCATCTTTTGGCCATCAATACATATTGGTTGCCGTGACTATGTTTCAAACGGGTAGAGGCAATTCCATGCAGAACCAATGATCATAAAGTGGTGATCGGGTTTTTAAGAGCAACATTGTTTCACGCTTTGATTCCTCGAACGATAATCGCGATGGTGGTACCCACTTTTGCAACAAATCATTCAAAGCACTTTTGACAAAGTACTCCATCACTCATAAAGTGGCGACCCCGTATCATCCGCAAACCAAGGGGCTGTTGAGATCTCCAATCGAGAAATAAAGCACATCTTAGAAAAGACCGTGAGGCCGATTAAAAGATTGGTCATTAAGACTTGATGATGCATTATGGGCATATAGAACGGCGTCAAAACCCCAATCGGGATGTCACCCTACAAAGCTAGTGTATGGAAAGCTTGCCACCTACCTGGGAACTCGAGCATCGTGCGTCGACCGGGCCATCAAGAAATTCACTTTTTGACATGCAGCAAGTCGCTCAAAACGACGATTACAAATGGCGAACTTGAAGAAATTCGTAATGATGCATACGAAAACGCCAAGGTTTACAAGCAAATAATGAAAGTCTTTCATGATAAGCAGACATGAGAAAATCTTTCACCTCCAGTGTCGAAAGTACTTTTATTCAATTCTCGCTTGCACTTATTCCCGTGTAAGCTACGCTCTCGATGGTCCGCCCCTTCATTGTTCATACTGCTTTTTCCACACGGGCAATTGAAATTAAGGACAAAACTGTCACGTTTAAAGTTAATGGTCAAAGATTAAAGCCATATCTAGAGTACCAACCACATGGAGAGGACACCAAGTAAATTTAAGTGACCCACCGATTTGAATTAAGATTTTTGTGTCTTTTCTGATTTGATTTTTTTCTTTATTTTTATTATTCTTTTGCTAATTGAAATTATTTATGCATAAGTGTGTTTGTTTAACCATTAAGTCTTCTTTTATCACTTTTAATCATGAGATAGTTCCTCTTGAACATCCTTAGACGACTTCAACGTGTCCAATCTCATCTCAGAGGCCGATACGATTTTGTAAAACACATCGTATTTGGAAGCTACAACCACCGAGTTAATATCCCACGCTGAGGATTTAGAAAGCCAACTCGTAGACATTGAGAGCAAAGTGTCTACAACATCCAAATGAGCTTGAGGTAAATTCCATAAGAGGACGATTGTGATTTTCTTTGTGTGTTTTTGTTTGTTACTTCTGTTTGTGTGTTTTAGTGTGTGTTTTAGTTTGTCACCCCTGGCCAAGTGGCGGATAACGGATTCGTGACAATCAAGCCTGCTACTCCAGCTTCCCATAATTACCGATCTTCCGAGGCGAAGGTATGGATAGAACGAGATCTTAGCAAAGCTTCATAGTCGATTCCCTTCACTTCCTCGTAATGCCCTCCTCACAATCTATAAAGCTCGATCCGAACGCATGCGATTGCTCATGAGGAATAACATACCCGCCGATATTCGCCGGTTAATCGAGGCTAAAGTACGCTTGGCAGGTGAGTTGCCTCCAAATTTATTGCATACATGCCTGGTTGTGGTAAAGGAAATTATGCAAGAAAGCGAAGAGCTCGAAAGATTTCGCTTGCTTGTCATAAGTGTGCCGAATGATATGCAATAAAAACGATGTTCTTTAGAATGGTGTCCGATAACAGAGAAGATAAGATTCAATTCATTGGGATGGCTTGAATAAGCGAGTCATCGATGATATCATTTTGTCTCTCAACGCATCCCAAAGGATATGTGCAAGAGCGATTCTCCGCTTATGGCCATCATTCCGAAAAGAGCATGCACGATACGCCTCCTGAATCGACTATAAACGACTCTCGCTTGCCGCTTTATAAGAAAATCGATGGGAAGCCTATCCTCGACCCATGAGGGCGTTGAAGCCGCTTCGGACGTAAACCGTAGGAAGATGTGAGCCACAAGCAACTACCTCGTAAATATCCTTTTACTTTACTGTTGTTTTATTTTACTGTTGTTTTACCATTTGCATTATTGTCTTTAATAATTTTATATTTGTCATTACTTGCTTTTCCTTTTTACTGTTTCCTTTTTGACTCTCAAGCCATGTGCATTACACGATTAATTGACATAGACATGACACCTCATTCACAAACACCCCATTGCCGCCAAGATCCTTAAATATGATTCTTTTCATTTGCACTCACAAATTATTTTTGAGAAGTATCATAATGGCAGCTACTCCCAATAAACAATTCAAGAACATTTGTGTGCTTTCCGGATTTAACTATGGCAAATATAAAGAGTTCTTTGAGGCAAATTGATCTTGGTCGATGCATAGCAGAGAGAAAATTACACTTAGTATACGGCGAGGTGACCGAGGGTTATCAAAATTGGTCTCGTAAACTCCGCTTTTGTCGAGGAAGTCAAGTGTTAGGCATCATACCACAAGCCCTAAAACCTTTGGGTCGCTTGTCTAACTCACCGACCGGAGAAGAGTTAGTTGTCTCGTGTATGCAAGAAAGAATAACCGAAATGCTTAATCATGCCGATGCTTTTATTTTCTTACCAGAGATCTTGCAACTCTAGAGGCACTTATCACTTTAGCATCTTGGGCCCATCTCGCACATTCATCGAAACCCATCGGTTTGTTAAATGTCAATAATTTTTATGATGGCTTTATCGCATTTCTTAACCATGCAATAAAAACTACTTCATTCCCTCTACTAAAAAAGCTTTTTATTTGTGCTCACACTCGCTAATGAGCTACTTGATCTCATACAAGCTTATCAACCAGAGCGATCCCAAGACCTTGGTGTTGGAGTGTACAAATAACGATGGTAACAATAAGCAAAGTAGTAAGAAGTACAAATTAGATTTAAATCTCCGCCTCAAATATTTTCTTCTCAGGTTACACCACCCAGTGATGTCTTCTAAACTCTACTTTTTCCTTTAAAACATTGAGGACAATGTTTAGTTCTCGTTGGGGGAGGGATAGTTGACAATCAGGAATGTTGGTTAAGTTTTTACTAATTTTTTGTTGTAGAAACTAACTCATGCTAATCAAGCTTGGTTGAAGAGGGCTGAATATGGAGTGTAGTTACTCTAGAAACGCTTCTTCTTAGTTAAAAAAAAATAATAAAAATGAAAAAAAAAATTTTTTTTTTTATTTTTCGTGTGATCTTTCTAACTTTTGACTTCTCCTTTATAAATATGCATTTTCAAATTTTGAGTCGAAGATGGCTGAATATAGAGTGTAGTGCCTCTAAAACCATCTTCTTAGTTAAAAAAATCATTTTTCTATCATTTTAAGTGTAACATTTTCAATTAGTTTTTCTCGCATCATTTTCACATTTCGCATGCATACTTCCCTTTCATGTTTAGAATAGGTTGGGGGTAGAATGTTGTTTAAAAAAAAAAAAAATGGTGTGATTTTGTTTTTATTTTTGGATGACATGATGATTTTCGAATTTTAGTATTTGTATTATCTTTGGTCTTGAGTGATGTTACACTATGTTTGCTACTCTACATGTTGATGTCGAGATAAATATGAGTTGCTTGAAAGAATTGACATGTCATAATAAATACCAAGTGAGCTTTTGAGCCTATTATTTTTCTTGAGAAAGTAACCCTTTTTGTCCATTTTTCATACAAATTTTAGAAGATTATTATTTTATACATGATCTTTAGATTTCCTTGGAGTCAACCCTAAAAAAAAAAAAAAAAAAAAAAAAAAAAAAAATGCGTTGCTACATCTAAAGGTCCATTTCACTAGTAGATATGGAGGAGTATCTAGAGCCCTAAAAGATGATGGAAAGGCCGTCTTTGACCCGTTTGAACCTTTCTAGCCATCCCTTATGTGAAATATCCATAGTTAGCCCTTTTGAGCCTTTTAAAAAAAAAAAAAAACTTTTTTTTTTTTGTTTTGTCAACTTATTGTCTTTACCCACTCCAATTTGGAGTATTACCCAATATCTTACAAGTTCCATCACCTATTCATGTTTGAGAAAAATATAAATAATTGTTTTGTTTAGTAAAGTTGTGCAATACCGAAAAAAAAAAGAAAAAAAAAGAGAAAAAAAAAAGAAAAAAAAGAGAAAAAAAAGAAGAAAAAAAAAAGAAGAAAAAAGAAAAAGAAAAAAAAATTTCTCTAAAAAAAAAAGAAAAAAAAAAGAGAGAGATATATAATACAATAATAAATAAGTAAAATGCACTTACTTTTTAGTTTCCAAAAGATATTATTTTTCTCAAACATATATTTTGTTTCCTCTATTTTCCTTTCTTTGTTAAATTATGTCCCTAGCCTTCTACGTTACATCCTAATAAAAGTCCTTCTTGATTTTAGGAACTATAGTCCAAGTAGAAGCTAGTTATATGGGCCAAAAGATGTAGTAATGCATAATTAAAAAAAAAAAAAAAGAAGAAAAAAATAATAAGTAAATAAATTGGGTTGACTAAAGATTTTGTTTGACTTGAGATCGTGTTATTTCTAAGTTGTGGGCATATTCTTTTCATCTTGGTGAGAGTGTGTGATATTATTTCTTTACTATCTTCACTCTATTTATCATTAATCGTGACAATTTTTATCGGGTTTAATTTCTTTGTGAGAGTGTCACTATTACCTATGAGATTTTGGGGTTTGACATGTCATTTTTGAAAGTAGTCAGTATTTACTTGGTTGATTCATGTGGATGGTTGATGTGGGTGTGATGTTTCTTTAGACTGGAGATAATGCTTATACTTTTATTTGATTGCTATCATTAGTCTGATTGAATAAACAAGTTTGTTTAAAAAAAAAAAAAAATTTGGGTTTGAATTTTATTTTCGCTTTATTTGCTAGGGACTAGCAATAAGCTGGTTGGGGGGGGTGTTGAGTGTTAGAAAGTGTATATTTATAAAGGAGAAATTCATCATTTTACACTTTAAATCTCACTAACATCTCTAATTTTATTTATTTAAGTCCTTTGTTATTTAATTATATATGTTTTGTTTTTATTAAGTATTTTGTGTATTTTAGGGGTATCATGGTCATTTCACAATGAACGAGATTTCGGATAGCAAAACGGACGTCACTTTTGAACTCGGACAAATAAAACCTTAAGAGGAAAGATAAAAGGAAAAATGGCACTGCTCACACGCATTTACACTATTCACATGTATTTGATCGTTTCATGGATATCGCTCACGACACGCTCGACATCAAGCATCGTTTCAAACCGCGTGCAAACCGCGTTACTGTTCAAACCGCGTGGTCAAACCCGTGGTCAAACCGCTGTCGTTCACCGATGACGCACGCAATCCTGTGCATCCAAACTATTTTTAATCCGATGACCATGATTCACTCAATGTATCTATAAAAAGGGGGCCTCTCCCCCCTAATTTGATACCCCTGAATCCATTTTTGAGCTTAGTTTTCTGTAATTCCTTCTCCATCTTGTATTTTCTACGTATTTTAATAAAATTCCCATTTTACCCTTAGTTCAATTATGAGTGGCTAATTTCCTTTCAAGCTTGGGTTGAAGGTGAAGTCTCAACATGTGTCATGGGCTTTATTTGGTAAATTTATTTTCTCTTCCCCTCTAATTTCTGTGGAGGTTTTGACTTTTTTGTTTCGACAAATAATAATAATCTTGTCTGTTACCATCGCCCTGTTTCTACCTGCAAGACCCTAGTATAAGGTTATTATTATTTGGCACGATAAGCCCTTAGCACCATATTGATTAGAGCGTGGTTCATGAGGTGTGGATTCCCCCCTCATGATTTAATTGGTATTAATAAGGAATATTTAGCCCATGGTGCATGTTGAGGATCCGTATACCCAAGCACTCTATTTCAATAGTTCCCAATTCAATTTAATTCCGCTATTCCAATTTAAATTCTAGCATCCTTTAAATTAATTTCCCCATAGATCCAATTACCCATTTACAAAATTAATTCTACACACAATTAAAATCCACCTCCTCGTGGGATCGACACTCAACACCATTGATCTATTCTACAATAGATTCGTGCGCTTGCGAGTTCAACAAAATTTGCACAACAACTCTCTTTACCACTAGCCTCTCTCGTATAAATGTCTTATTTAACCCATATGAGGGGGGCTCTCTTCTTCTTCCTCTCTCTCTCTCTCTCTCTTAGATCATAACCGCTTCTCCATTTTTAGAATGTATTTCTATTCTCTACCTTCATCACCTTTTCTACTATACTATTATTCTCCATATCTTTATTCACCATTTTCATCATTATAAACATCAAACATCTCTATATAGTTATCTAGCTTGTGTAATTAATCTTGGATAATATAAGATCTTATGTAACCTCTCACTTATATAGTGGATTGGTGATGATTTGCTTTCGTGGACATAGGTCAAAAACCGAACAACATAAACATTGTGTGTTTTTTATATTTACATTTATTATGCTACATTTTTAATTTGAGGTCGAGTTTATGTTTCACTTATGCACTTATTTGAGCAACTCTAGTTATTTTAAGTATTATGTGAGACCACCTGAGCTGTCCCCCGAGTACACCGGAGCTACTCCTAAGCACACATTAAGGCCCCATATCAACTAATATAGGACTCTGCTAAGCTCTCCTTATATTTCCTCATACGACCATCTCAGCTTACTATGCATATTACTTTAGCTCACTGCCTAGTGTACCTCAACTAAACCACTTGGTTTAAACATAAAAAAAAAAAAAATACCTAAGTTCAAACTTAACACAAGCTCTCTCGAATATAAATTTATTTGTTTAACTTATATTTGAGCTAGAACTAATGAGAACCACTCAATTGATTTCAATGAGAACCTAGTGACGGTTTAGTGAAAACATTAACTAACACTGATAAAGTAAATATTACTAAGAATTTGTGCATCAAATTCTTAAATTATTATTAAATTACAAAATGTAAGGTAAGTAAATTTGACTGAATTTGTGCAGTCTCACTTAAGCCACTAACCAAGCAAATTATGTACCAAAATGTATTGTCTACATCTTTTCACGCTTAAATAGAATGAACTTACAAAATCTTTAAAAGCAAATGTGACTATAAAATTTAGAATCATGTGACATCCTATTGAATTCTATGAATCTTAAGCTAGCTATGCAGCGCTCAACTTTATTAAAGTAAGCTCATTTTGCCATCTTAAACTAATGCTTGCAATTTTTGCATTAGCCACTTGTTGCAAATAGGATGTTGTTGGAATTGGCACCCATGAAGAGCTGGATCGGCCCAATATAAACAACATCTAAAAGCTTCTTTTAGACCAAACTTCCATATAACTATTGTAAGTTCAATTGGACTCTAAGAGTTATCAAGCGTTTTGGTTGACTTCAATCACTTTTATTAGATTCTATATAAACGCACTTATTATATCTAAAATAGAGGTGTTTTTTTTTTTAATTACACGAGACTAATGCTCAGATTACAACTTATATTAAATGAGATTTACAACTGATATTTACAATCGGGGTGTCAAATTATATTAAATGAGATTTACATTAATTTTATATAAGATCGCCAACTTATTAAATTGATTTACAACTGATATTTACAATAATATTCGAACATTAATTTATATAAAGATCGGTGTCTACTCTACTTACATTTCAAAAGGGAGAAGACTACCTTAACTTAATTATATATTATAATTAATAAAAAAATAAATAAGCCTCACACGCGTCGCGGCGGAATCTGAATCCGCTGCTTATTTCATAATTATGAGCGCAGGGTCCTGGCCACTGGGCTAAGGCCCAATGATTTAAAATAGAGATGTTGATAGATGTAAAATACATAAAAGACATAGAACTTATTAGAAAACATAGAGAGTGAAAACGAGACAAAGGCAGTGGGATTTTGCAATGTGATCTGAGGGAGTTTTCGTTTATTTTAAATATCCTCCTACCATGAGCATAGAGGAGCATGAAGAACTTCTTATAAGATTATCCTCTATCCCTAATCAACTTGACAGTGACATAACCTCATGATGATTCGCTTCTGTATTCATGGACCAAATGTATGCTTTTTGATCTCCCATTAATTGTATGTTGAATATGCATGAAAGTTAATAAATGTTAGGTGGTTGAAGCAACTTTCCTCATATTTCATCATGCATTGCTTCAGTATTTAATTTCTTTTCATAGATACCAATCTTTCATGAATTCTTCATGCTTTAGTAATATTTTTATGATACACAACATATGTCACTCATTCATGATATATCTGTAACTTATATAGACAATTAACATAAATGGGTGATAGATAAATGTCATGCTTTTAAATTTTTTAGAATTTAATATGGTTTGTCTTTTGCACAGCATGATAGATATATGTCATAGCTTAAAATGATATCATTTTAGGTTCTTGACTTATTGATTTTTAAATAGTCTATGATAACTTAAATTATATACACCACTATAAAAAAATTATCGTTTTTTTACACAACCAATGTCGTATACAAAGTATACAGATATCTGTTATGAATTACAATGATGTCATTATGTTTTATTGATTTATTTATTTTTAATATTCTAAATAAAATTGAAGTTCAAAATATCATTTTATAATTTTTTTATGCGATTTGAGATCATTGCTTAGCGTGATAATCATCAGTCATGAATTAAAAAGGACAAAAATTAAAATTAAAATACAAGTAACCAAGGCAAAAGAGGAAAAAAAGGTCTTCTCCCTCTATCACTACATAAATAATCACTTTCTCTCTTTCCTCTACTCTTTCTCCTTTCTCACTTTTTCACTTCCTCTAGTTTTCTTCCACTCTTTCTCCTCACTTTTATCTCTTTACTTTCTGTCCCTCTCAAGACTCACAATATCAACAGCCCGTTCAAGCTTCATTCATCCCACAACCCACTCAGACTCCGTTCTCATCTTTTTCAAAAGAAAAGCTTCGTTCTCTTGGTATGGTGTTGACTCGCTCCCTAGCAACAAATCGCCTTCTTTGGCTCCCAATGCGCTTTGTTCATGTAGATAGATAAAGTTTCACGTTGATTTTACCTCAGGAGCCTTATTTCTTCTTTTATATTTTAGTTTTGTTATTTATTATAAAAAAACATGTAATTTTATTTTTGATTAGTTTGTGCTATAGATGGATTGTAAGATATGTTATGAGAGATGCTTTTTATAATTTATGAATTATAAATGATAATTTGTTTATGTCTATATCATATTGGTTAGCACAGTTTTAGTTGTTTTTTACACACAGAGTCCTTTCTGGTGTGGGCACACTCATTTTTTTTTTTAATGTGAATATGCTTTGAAACTATACTACTTAATTGAGTCAGTTTTTAATATCATTAAACCACGCTGTTTTATAGTGAATTAAAAATTAACTCTTAAGCCAAACGACTTAACAGTATATTCATATTAAAAAGAAGGGGTGCCTACATCTGATAATTATTATATATGTATGTGTGTATATATACATACGCACACACAAATATACATACACACACATATATATCAGTTCTCAGCAAAGTACTTTTTAAATAAATAAATTTCAATTCTCACCAAAATAAATTTAAAATTAATTTCAAATCCCAATGAAATAAATTACATATACATACGCACACACAAATATACACACACATATATATCAGTTCTCAGCAAAGTACTTTTTAAATAAATAAATTTCAATTCTCACCAAAATAAATTTAAAATTAATTTCAAATCCCAATGAAATAAATTACAGCCCACCATAATTATTTGAAACTAAATTCTAATTCCCGTCTTTTTGAAAATTAAACATTTATCTATATATATAGAATATTATAAATTTTAATTATAATTTTATTTCCATATGTCATTCTATGAGGATAGATATCAATTATGCTTTGAAAGTTTTTATGATTGATCTTAGTCATGCATATTTAATTTTTTATTAAAATACTTTTAACAAAATCGTGATCGATAATTCTTTATGCACTATACATTCCTTAACATCGAAATCAAGGATAATTGCTCAACTGTGGAGATAGCATATTATGTGCTTGGGCAAGCCCATATTAAGAGAAGTATAAATGTTGGGCTGATTGCGGGCCTAGGAGGGGCTCAGCAGGCCAGGACTTTCACATATATTTTAACTTTTTAAAAATAATTGTAAACGTATAATGAGTTAATAATTAATAAGTTGTTATTATTAATAATGAATTAAAAAATTATTTCAAATAAAATAATAAATAAAGAAAATAAAGTAAATAAAAGTTTACATTTTTAATTTTTTAGTATTGAATTCTTGAATTGAAACACTCTATTAATTAATTAAGACTTAAGAGAGAATTTAATATTATAATTTTAAGTTCTTTGAATTATCATTGATGTATGAATTGAGTATTTTATTATTTTTAAATTTAAATTTATTATTTTAATCTATAATCTCTTAAAAAAATAGACTGTTAGGCCTAGTTTTTTTTTTTTTTTTCTCTTCAGCCCTACTTTTTAGCTAGCTCTTCTCAACCATGACCCCATACGGCAAATGATGGGTAAAAACCATCTTTCTTTTCTTCTAATAGTGTTAGGCCATAATTCGAATTTATTTAATTTCCTCCAATTTTTTTTATCCAGGGCATTTAAAAATTTCTCTTTCTTATCCCAAACAATCAATTGAATCAAATTGCAAAAAGATGGCCAAAATTATATGCCACGACTATATTTATAGACCTTCTAGATATACAACCAAACATCGGGAAAAAAAAATCACAAGAAAAATAGATATACAATCTTTAAGAAACCAGCAAGAGTTGCATGAACGAACAATGAGCAACAAACTCGTGAAGTAGTTTGGTAGAAATTTGGATCAAAAACTGCTGCCATTTCAGCTTTCGTTAGTAAATTTCCAAATCACACGGCTTCCCAAAAGTATTGAATGAAATTGTGGATTAATTGGTTTAGCTGGGCTGAATTTGGGACGTTGGCCCAAAATCCAGCTTGAAAGGAAAGTCTATAATAGTATAATTATTTGAAATTTGGTTTTAAAGTTCGTAAGGCGTGCTTTTGAGTACTTGCTTTGTTTCATGTATTCGAAGCAACTAGAAAAGAAAATTAACATGTGGCGCTAGTGTTTTAATGTCATCAAATTACTTCACATTTCAATCCAAATTACATGTATCGAGTATAAAATCTTTCTAACGATGTGTTTGAATAAGTGACAAATATTTGGTGTCCCTTTGTCTCGGGAACAAAAAGGATTGAAAATAATTGAGAATTTAACTATCCCAACCTCACATTCTGTATCTAAAAGGAGAAAAACACCTCTTATTTTATATACTCTATCTAGCGAATGATTTTGAAGGTGTTTTGATTATTGTTGGAGGCAATGCTGGGTAAATGATTTTTCACTTATAAAATTTTATAAAACTAAAGTGTGATCTCAATTAGAGAGATTTGATAAGAGGAGGAGTGCTTTGAAGGTCAAATATCTTGAAACGAATTTAATAGTTTAATCAAATATGGTAAAAAATAAAGTTACCGAGATCGATTAGTACAAGTAAATGTATGCTGAACAAGTGTTTATTAAATTAATTTTCACTTATTAAAATCATATTAAACCTTTGACCCTGTCTATTGTCATCCCTAAACAAAAATCTTTAGTTAATCAGTAAGCACTAAATACCGTTTAAACAAGTGTTTACTAAACTTGTTTTTCACCTATTGAAGCTGGATTAAATCTTAAAAGGTATTGATTTAATATGTTTGGCCACAGAAAATTTTTGAATCAAAACTTAAAGCTTTTAATTAATAGGGAAAGTATAACTCCTTCGATTTTTATGAATTAGAGACGTTTAAGATCATATGCTTTTTATTGATTAATTTTTTTTTCTTTTTCACGTGTGAAGGACTTCAGTTTATAAAGTGAAAACATCTGAATTGAAAAGTTATTTATTTATCGACTCCGGTAAAACTAAATGAAAAAATCTTTCATATCGTTCCTTGTAGATTATGTTTTACCTCATGTTTGATTAACTAGAAAGTAGGAGATATTTTGCTTGTGAAAATCCCTTCACTCTTCAGTAAACTCAGAAATGAACACAGGGCAGTCTGCCAATCTCACTTTACAAATGATTAGGTACGCTTTCACAATTTAAACCCTTCGCTGATATTTAAATGACCGTAAACACCTTATCAAAAAAAAAATGACTGTAAACACGTGGCAGTATTAAATTAATTTTAAAATAGATTTTAGTTCTGATCGCAAAGCAAGCATCAAGTCGATATGTCCGAGTGGTTAAGGAGACAGACTTGAAATCTGTTGGGCTTCGCCCGCGCAGGTTCGAACCCTGCTGTCGACGGCTTTTCTTTCTTTTAGCCATTAATTTTTTTTTTTGGGCTTTGAATTTGATTTCAAAAAGACTCCTCCATTCACTCCAAGCAAAAGGAAATTGAACCAGAAAGGACCAAACATGGAAGAAACCGGCGGGGTTTCAAACGCAGCAACAACGAGCAAAACGACACAAGAGCTGGCCAAAGAAGGACAGAAGCATCTAGAAGAGACGATTGAAGCAGCTTTTCAGATCCTCTCCTCTATGAACGACGAGCTCTGCAACCCTACCTTGTGGTCCACCACCACAACCTCCACCTCAAACGGCGTCGTTCATGCCGACTCCACTTCCGATGCCAACAACCATCACTTGGACAGCGGTGGTGGCAGCGGCAATAGCGCCCTTGACGAGGCTCGGCATCGCTACAAAACCTCTGTCGCTGCTCTCCGTGCTGTGCTCACTGCCATTCCTAATTCTCATAAGGTCTATTTTCTCCAAAACCCTAATTTCATAACTTACAGCCTTTTAAAGTTTTTATTTTTTGAAGTCGAAAGCTAGATATTTTTAATTGAACTTTGGATTACATCATCATATATATGGTATTAACTGTAAATGAATTAGGGTAATGTTGAGCAAGTTGTTTGTGAATTTGAAACGAGTGATGATCATGGCTTTGCATAATTTTCTGCCACTCATGCATTCGTAGCAATGTACAAAAGATCAGCTCAACACTGATTCCAAATCCGTTGTTTACTGTCAACTCATGGTTTATTGGTGGCGGGTTTTGCGTCTTAAAATAGGCAAAATCATTTGAAATGGTTTCCTCCCCAGTGGATTCAGTGTCTGGGTCAGATGAAGTTGAAATCGATAAGTTAGAAGAGCGAGCCTCTCTTCTAAGGAAGGTAATTTCCAGTAGCTTTGAGTTAATTCCGGTGAATATTGAATTTTTTTTTAAGTTTCTATTTCTGGGCTATATTGAGTATTGCATTTTTTTTTCTAGGAGAACGAGAATTACTGAATTGTGGGTTTTTATTTAGTTTTATTTTACTTTCCTTCAGGAGCTTGCAAACAAGAACAAGTATCTGAAGCGTCTCATAGATCAGCTACGGGATCTTATTACTGACGTATCTACATGGCAAAGTCCTTGTTCTGTCTGAAATGCTCAGCAAAATCTTTTGTGCTGTACAATTGTGGTTGAGAATAGAAGACTTAGTCTAGTTAACAGCCCGAGGTTCTCATCTTGACACTGCTTTTTATCTGACACTTGGTTATTTATTCATCACGGATATTCTCTAATGAAAGTGGGTGATCGGGTTTCTCAGTGAATAGAATTGTATTTCTTTGCAAAATGAGAAAATAGAGCCTGTGTAGGATTTCAGATAGCCTGATAAAGTGTTGAAACAAATTTTAGTAATGAGCATCTTTATCTTATATGATTAATGTGTCGTTGTGTGAGTTGCCGTTGACAAATTGTAATGTGAAATTTTAGTTGTAGGTTGCTAGAAATTAAGCCTGTGTTAAATGTACCACCACTGCTTGTTACAGGGGGCTCACCACTTCATTCTAACAGTTATCTACTTCTGTAAATTGTAAAAAGGAAAGTGGCTTGTCTGGAGTTGCTCTTTGTTTTAGATATTAACTCAGTCTCCAATCCATAGCATAATCCTCAAGCTGGATGGGTTTCAATTTGGGGAGCTTGAGGCTTTGTTATTTGAATTACACAAGGTTTCCCCTAAATTTGGATCAAATTATTGTACATTTGAGAGATTCTTTGAAACATGCATCTCCTTGTTCTTTGATCTCTACATTATCTAAATGACATTTGGTTTCCGGCATTAGCCAACAGATGCTTGTTGTTATTGCAAGTGCTTTCTAAAGCCTTTTGATAAGTTGAATTTACACAACTTTTGGGATTCACTCATCCTAATAACTAGTAAGTCACCTCTTCTAGTGTAGCCATTGCCCTGTTTTCTTTTATTTAATGATGTAAACAAATTCTCCTTCCCGACTTGCAGCTTGTCAGCCAGCAAGTTTCAGTTTTTGCCTAAATTCTGGAAAGCTCTTTGCCATATTTAATAAATCTGCTTTTAGCTCTCAATGCACAGGCAATTGGTGATGTACTTGTTTTCAGTCGCAGAACATCAGATGTCAGGCAAAAATATGAAACTCCCTATGCATGCCAACTAAACAGCTTGCAATACCACTTTATTTGGAAAATTATGCATGCTTGATCCTGTGATCAATTTCAGGTGTTGTACAGAACACTATCATGAGTAATGTTAATTAATTGATATAAGAAATACAATATAAAGTAGTAAAATATGATGCTGCACCAAATATAGATGGCGATTTTTAATTAAGTTTGGATTTGGTAATGTACGTCCATTATTCATCTCTATTCCCATAAATTCTCAAAATTCGTAGCTACATTTGAATCTGATGACAATTTTTCGAACTTAGATATGATACGAATGTCTCTGGTTAGAATATTAACCATCGTGAAGCTGGTTTGAGGGGACAGGAGGACTACATGGCTGATTACTATACCTCAACTTTTGAGGCTGAAGACAGCAAGCGTCGATATGTCCGAGTGGTTAAGGAGACAGACTTGAAATCTGTTGGGCTTCGCCCGCGCAGGTTCGAACCCTGCTGTCGACGTTCCAGCTAAATCAATTTTTTCGCAACTGCTTTGTTTTGCAGTTGTAGAAAGTAGGAAAAGTAGAATCTTGAAGCACAAACATTTTTATTTAGGTTGCAAGCTCAAGCACAACAAATTTACATTAATTGACTCTTCTCACAAACTTGAAACCTCCTTCTTACATCAACACCTTAGGATGACCTGCCTAACAAATTTACATAAATTGACTCTTCTCACAAACTTGAAGCCTTCTTCTTACACCAATACCTTACAATAACCTGCTTCTAAACAAGTAAATAAACCAATCTCAAGCAGTCTAAAGAGAAGAAACGTCGACAGAGCAGTTCTGGTTGCATCTGTTTGGCATTTTTAGAATGCAAAAACCAGACGCAGCCAAATAGCTCTAGCAGAGTTGTGCTTCCCCTTGGTTTAATTGCATTTCCCTTCACAAATCTGACTTTAGAATAGAGACTTTCTAAGATAAAAGGGAGTAAGGATTCCATAGGACTTTGACTAATTGTGAATTGAGGATCTAGTTGTGAGTGATGACCTCATATCTACAATGGCAGATTCATCTGCTCCCAACTTGACTGCCTCTTTGCTTGCTCTAATAAACCGCGAGACAGCTCCCTTCGCATACTCATGAGCTTCTTTTACTGTCATCTTCTTGCCCATCTCATCTGGGAAGCTGCTCAAGAAGTGATCGCCATTCAGAACAGCTGCTAATTGAACTATCTCACCCTGAAACTCCGATAGTCCTCCATCTTCTTTCGCTTCTGTCTTCCTCAAGGGTGTCACATCTGGTAAGGTCTCTGCAGTAAAGACATAAGAAAAACACACTAAATTTTTTCCACTTAATCATCAATCTTGAAAATCGCCAAAATTTATAATTGAATTTTCTTTTTCAACTTTAAGTCAGCAAAGATGGTCAATATACTGGTTTTTTCCCACCAAAGTTTCTGTGATTTATTGCCGCATAAAGTTTACTCCCAAATTAAAGATTATTCCAAGTAGTGTATGATCGGCAAATCTTAGATTGGCAAAAACCAATAGCATACCTGGACAGTCTGTTCTGGGAGAAGTCAATTGCCCAACAACCTCCTCAAATGTGCCAGCCCAAGCATCTCTGTGAGTCAAGAAGTTCGAAGAAAGATTGAACATTTTCTTTATAGTTGCAGGGATTGAAGAGTGCTCAAACTCGGAATTTGGAGTAGGTCCTTTTGGGCCACTCATCACTGTAATATAGCAGAGAACGAACAAATACATATCAACATAATAGATAATGAAATTGAAAATAGATATATACATCCATTTTAGTTTCTATCTGGACAATTTTCAACAGTATGCACCTAAAGACATTATACACTAGCCAGATTATGAAATTGCTCCAACTATAATTTCATACAAAGACTTAAACCAACCTGTCAAAAAAAAAAAATGACCTTAAACAATATACAATACAGTACGTTTGGCATGCAGATCCAGATAAAGAAGATTGACTGAGAAAATCAACAAGACCATATCCTATATAATATGAAAAGTCTAGGCCATTTGACAAAATGAAATTAATTGTGGCATTAATTAACCTTCAGAAATCAGTATCAACTACAGCTGCGTCATTTACAAAACAATTCTGCTACTAAACCCCAGACACTAGACAGAAAAAGATAACAGATACAAAGTAAAAAAAATTAAGTTTACCAGTCCCTTTCTTGATCCAAGGAGACACCATAATTGTTGGCACGCGAACACCAAGCCTATCAAACTTGAAGAAAGAAGGAGCAGGGCCAGTGTTCCCATCTGGACTGGGAACATTGACATATGGAGTCTCAACATGATCATAAAACCCACCATGCTCATCATAAGTAATGACCAAAAGAGTCTCATTCCATTGAGGACTAGCTCTCAATGTCTCATAAACCTCCTTAACAAGCTTTTGCCCATTAGCAACATCATGAGATGGATGATCATCATTAGCAGGAAACCCTTTAAGATCGAAATAACGCGGCTCGATTACAGTCAAGCTAGGCAAATTCCCTTTTCTAGCATCCCTCTTAAACTTCAAATCATACTGATGAAACTTAAATATGTACTTCAGTTTCCTTAAATTCCTATAGAACAAAGTGGAGGGTATGGTTTGAAAGTAAATACCAAAGTCAATACCATTCTTATGCAATGAATCAAAAATGGTCTTTTGAGGGTAACCTTGAGCAAGTAGCTTCTTGACATGGCTTGTTGAGCCATGAGAAGTAGCAGAGTAAACAAAAAGCCTATTCGGTTGTGTGGGACCAGGAATTGACGAGAACCATCTATCACATACAGCAAATTCTCTAACAAGTGCAGCATAGACAGGGACGGCCTCAGCGCTAAAGCCTTTCATGACAGTTTCAGACAAATTAGGAGACATTGACAATGCCTGCTCAACAAAACCAGACATTGAAGGGATAACGCCGGAGCCAAATACCTGTTGCTCCACAGCCTCAAAAGAATGACCCGGATCCGGATCCACAAACTCAGCATCATCAGTGAAGCAAACGGTCTGCGACTTTGGAGTCTTGGTTGAAACAGAGTTGCATTCATTTCCAGTGACTCCATTGATTCTTGGGTTGATGGCTTTCTTCATCCACCCAAGCATGTGATCAAAGGATCTGTTTTCCATCACCAACACCACTATTGTCTTTATGGGTGACTGCTGCTGTTGTGCTTGTGCTAAAAAGACACATGAAACTGTTATTACCATAACCAGCAACAAAATGGCTGAAAATGAAAATGGTGGCTTCACTTTGGAACCTTTCATGGCTGCTGCTTCTTGCCTAGCTTGTGAAACAGATTGGAATTTGGGCAAATGGGTAAGTTTTTTTGCCTTTTGTATAACTGTACACACACTGCGGCTTATCTGGGGTTGCCTTTTTAATTAAGCAAACTATGGCAATGGGGAACATATGGCATGAACATAATGATTTTTGTACGTTTCTTTTTCGATATTTTTGTGAGCAAACTCACAAAACAAAAGAATATATCATCAGTATACGAATGAATGAATGAATGCGCATGTGACTGTGAGTGCAAGAAGTAGATTTGGTAACAGACGGACCACAGATAAAAAAGAGAAGCTTCTGGTTTTGATTGATTTTGATTTTTGTGCGCTATCTTTATTCTCCTGCTGCTCTGCTTTATAAAGTAAATGCGAAAGTAAATTAAATGAAAAAAAAAAAGAGAAAGAAAGTAAAATTTGATAGTGACCTCTGTTTCACTTTCATCTTGTGGGTTAATGTATAAATTATATTAAACGTGGTCAAATGGTCCACCTCAATCGTAAACTTCTGTTTAGTGAGAAAAGAGCGTCTGCTGTGGGGTACCACGGAGATATGATAGACTGATGGATCATCTATTAAAAGAATATCACATCGACTGGACTCGATTTTTCAATTGTGAAGCTCCCTACCATTATATATTTATGAGTTATGAAAAAATTATATTTTCTAATTAAGCATGTGTGATTAAGCATGAATAATTAGGGATCAATTTACCTTTTAAGTAAGTCTTCATAAATTTTTAGATTGTACTAAAAATAAACATAATAGACTGAAAACTTTTAATGTATTTATAAATTTGTAACCATTCAAAAATCTATGGCAACTCAATCAAGTATTTTTCAAGTAATTTTATTTGATCAGGTAACTAACTGTATTTCAAATTTTAAAGAATTAGAAACTAAAAAATTAATTTAAACTTTTGTTAATATCCTAACCTTACTTAAGAAGTAGGGAAAAAAAAAAAACAAAAGGAGCAAATACGGAGGAATATTGAGAGTCATTTTCTTTTCTTTTTTTTTAATTATTGAATTTTATTTTAAGTTGACAGTTTCTCAAAGCATATCACGTGAATAGAAGGAAAACATATCTGATTGATATTTTATGCTTACAAGTTGGCAAAGCGCTCTGTGGACTTATCAGTCTTTTCAACTAAGAATACAATCGACTCTGGCTGGCATTTTGATGGCGGATATGAATGCCTAATTAATGCTAATTAACAGGTCTTTTTGGAGGTTTTAATGGGGAAAAAAACTAATTAACAGCCGTTTGTTTCATTTTACACAATTTATTCTCTCTGTCTGAAATTTAAAATGTTGAAAGCTCGTTTGATTACTTTTTTTTTAAAAAAATAATTCGTATAAAAGAAATCTAATATTTTTCACTTGCAATAAATTTTAGTTGAAAATTCTTCAGGGTATTTTTTTTTATTATGCTTCACATTTAACACATTCTTAGCCCACCCCACCTCACAAATACTCTGGAATTGTTCACATTGTTGACATATAATTTTGGTTAAAATAAATCAACATGCACATCTATTATAGTATTATGTGACTAATTTCGCCATAATCTAGACTTTTGAAGATGAGGATGAATGAGACAATTGAAAAAGAAAAAAAGTTATCGTGAGATTTTTGTTGGTATTAGAACTTATTCAATGTGATGGTTGAAAAAGGAATGGAATCATGGTTCTGCTGAAAACGGAAATAAAAGGAAAAGATGGATTTCATGAATAAATTTAGTGTGAATTTAAAAAGAAAAAAAAATCATTGTGCTATTATTTATAATGAATAATGATTTTATCAGGTGACATTATTTGGCTGTGGTAAGTGGTAAATTATATTATCACCGGGTGTTGTTTGACTAATTCATAAATTTAATATTATTAACAAATAATCACACAATTATGTCACGTATCTAAATACTCATTATATAATAGTATGAAATTGCTCACTAAATCATTCTCTTTATTATAATATTACATAAAATAAGTTATATACGAGATACATACACTTAATAAGAACAAATATAGAAGTTGAAAGGAGTATAGCTGTTTTTAGTTAGAAAATGGTGAACCCCTTTTTGTTTTAAGAGAAAGCACTATGCTGAGTAAGAAAGCACTATGTGAATTTCAATTATGAATTGATTAATACTTATTAAAAGGGCAGAGAAGAAAAACTATATTTTTAAAAGTAATGGGAATGGAGACAAACAAGAAACTGTGATTCCTATTCAGAATTGCATAATTTTAGCCTAAATCTATGGGGCATACATAATTTAATATTAATAAAGATTATTTAAACTCATCAGTCAATCATGGTGGCCTTATGAATTCATATTATAGAATAGAAGGATAATGACGTCTGGGTCCTCTTTTATATTATCTTTATTACTTAGGTTTTTTTTTTATAAGATCTTTAGGTTCTTAATGAGTTTTTAATAACTCATTTCATTTCCCTAAAGGAATGAACACTGCATAAAGGGTTAATACATTAAGAGTAAGTTTGGCATATTATATTATATTATATTATATTGTATTATATTGTATTGTATTATTTTAATATAGGTATATTATATTATATTATATTATATTATATTATATTAACACTGTATTATAATAATGTTATATATTATTTAGTGTTACATTGTACTGTATTAATTTTTTAATTATATTATGTTTAGTGTTGTACTATATTACATTTTTTGTGATTAATTTAAATTATAAATTTAGAAAATAATATTTATTAGTACTTAGAAAAATACTAAACACAAAAGTCTTAAATTTTATAAATTTAACATTTTTTTTAGTATAAATGTTAAATATATCACAATTTTTCATAAAAATCAAAGCTTATGTCCTGAAATTTTCAGCAGCATAATATTTATTTTCCAATATATAACCTATTAAATAAAGATCAAAGTAAATAATTTAACCAAATAATCTTTAAATAATATCACAACATATGTAAATACTTAAAACCTATAAGATCAGTTTAAAATTCATCTTAGGATGATAGAAAAAAAATGTGTGTACACACCACAAGATAATCACAAAATAATAAAGTGATACAATATTTGTAATATATTTACTAATAAATTGAATTGTGCTAAATAATTCAAGTGCAAGTTCTATAGTATATGTTACATATATTTTATATCATTATTTATATTACTATTAGTTTTAAATTAATATTATTCAAACTTATTCATGTTTATATACTTGTAATCAATTATATTAAATTATTTAAAAGTAATTATTTTATATATTAATTATTATAATATAATTAAATAATGTAATATTATATTATATTTTTATATCTTATTTAAGTATTTATTATTAGTTATATTAAATTGTTAAATAATAATCAATTTTATGTATTAATTACTATACTATAATTAAATAATGTAGTATTATACTATATTTTTATTTTTATATTATTAAATGTTTATTATTAGTTATATTAACTTATTAAATATTAATTAGTTCTATATATTAATTATTATAATATAATTAAATAATGCATTATTGAGTTATATTTTAATATAATAAAAATTTAAAATATAATATCATATTATTGAATAATAAATAATAAATAATAAATTTATTAATTTATTAATTTATATTAATAATTATAATGTAAAAATAAAAGAAAAAATTAATATTATACTAAATTAAAAATTATATTTAATAATATTATTATAAAATATAAAAAAAATCTAATGCGGCAATTGCAGTATTATAATGTACCATATTAGAACCACTTGCTGCAGCCAAACATGGGGTTGCATTGCTAAGTAATGAGGGGTATCAAAGACCCCCTAAAGAAATGAGAAAGAGAGAGAAATAAATTTTTCAAAAGAGCTTAATTATACTTCTTTTAAATGAGTTTTTTTTTTTTATGTTTTTATGAACTAATATTACAGGTGTGCAATTGTCTACAAGATGAAAAAAGAAGAAAAAAATTGATAAACGAGTTAAATCGAAGAAATCCAAACCTTTGTAGAGATCTTTATAGTACTTCAAGGGATTAAGAACTTCCAATACATAATTCCATTATTGAGGTTGATGCTAGTTTAAAAACTAGCTTAAATATAAAACTTAAAATTAAAGAATATGAGTAAAACTAAACACCACTATTAGCTAAATAACTAAAAACTGGTTTCTTGGCATCAAGTACACATTAACCACAAAATAATATGATAAATACAATTTGAAATAAAATAAAAGTAAAAAATTAGAGATCGCTCAACTTGAGTATTGAAATATCTCTAATAAGTGAAAGACCGATGTTTGAAGCTTTGAGAGTTTAACGATAAATTCCACATTTCCGGACACGAAAGATTTTTAGCTCCGTCGAATATGTTTTTATACAATTTTTTAGAGGATCCAAGTGTCGTGCTACACAGAAAAAGTAATCTTTCGAGTGCTTTCAAGTTCCAACTCCGAGATATGGAAAGTGCGGCATGTGATGATGTTGTCGTGGCTATACTCCGTCTTCACCTAGGGATTAGGGCATAGAAAAAAACAAGTCAAAATAATATTTATATATATATATATATAGAGAGAGAGAGAGAGAGTGTGTGTAGTCTAGTGTTGATCCAGTTTAAAATTGTATATATATATATATATATATATATATATATAAATTATAATTCAAAATCTTGAATTTATTAAAATTTAAGAAAATTATTAAATTATATGATTTAATAGTATAATAATTATAACAGTTAAATTCATTTGGGATTGTTTTTAGGAGGTTTTAAAATGATTTTAAAAATTTAAAAGTTAATTTTAGTGTTTGATAAAAGTTAATTTTAAATTTAAAATTTAAAAGTTGATAAAAAAAAAAACTAAAACCACTTTTGACAAAATCAACTCATCCTACAAATTTTGAAAAAAAAAGATGGAGTAATTTTTAGATTTTGATTTTGAAAATCAATTTTATCCTTTAATACAATTTCATAAATATCCTTAAAATTATTATCTAAATTCAAAATTATTCTTATTCAAATTGAAAATAAAATTAATATTTTAATAAATTTTTTATTATAATTCATCTAAATAAATTTATTAATATCAATTTATTGGTCAATTTATTATTAAATTTATTTCACTATGTTATAAAGTTAATTATCAATTATTTTAAGATAAAAGTAAAAAATAAAATCAATATATTATCTTACATTATGTATATTTTAGTCATTTATTTTTTCTCAACAGCTTAACAATAAGATTCGACAAACGTTCATAACTGTTTTTTAAATTTACAGTACTTTTGAAAATAAAATTTATCAAATACTTAATTTATTTTCTTTATATCTAATTAATTTTATAATATAATTAATAATTATTATTTTAAAAATTATAACATTTTCAAACCGACCCTTATTAAGCTACGTAGTTTAAGAGTGGGCCACGACTACAATGGTTTAGGTGCATTAATAGATCAGGTGAATAAAAAATTATAAAAAAATTTTACACCATTCGATGCAAATTCAAAATAAATCAATGGTTAGATAATCGAAAAAGACGAAGCGGGCAACGGGAGAGAAATTAAGCGTGGGCCCCATCTAATAAGGGTTGTCAGATTGTTTTACCAATTAACTCCTTTATCTCTGTTTGTGACGGTACCACTGTGGCAAACCGTGGCAGAACAGGAACACTGGTATGTTAATTTATTATTGTTTTATAAAATATAAATTTAATTAGCTTTTAATATTAATGAGTTTGGGAAATACAAATAATTAAAATTTTATAATGTAAAACAAATTAATAATCTCGTTACTAACTTATTAATATCTTGTATGATTTGTGAATTTAAAAAAAAAAATTCCACAAATATCCATAGTTATCCATATCTATATTAAGCAGCTAAAATTAAATATGGATAAACGTGGATATTATGGATAATTCTAAATATTTACTATCTTTAACTCAAAATATAATTATAATTACAATTCCAATTACAATTTCATCCCAATTACAATTGTTATTATAATTTCAATTTCAATTACAATTGCAATTCCAATTCCAATTATAAGTTTAATTTCAATTCCAACTACAATTACAATTTCCATTACCATTACAATTTCAATTCAATCGTAATTATAACCATTGACTAATTAAATTGATGTACATAAACCATGTTAATATTATTTTAATTTTAATATTATTATTGCGTTTGAAATAATATTTGTTATGTATTTATATTATTTCTTTAACAATATTCATATAAAAACACTAAAATTAACATTTAGGTAGGTAATCTACCATCTTAACTCTTAGGAAAATTTTCATTTATCATCCTTTTGGGGCCAAAACTACCCACCTAGCTTTTTTATGCACAAATTTCATTTCTATTGATGATAGATTGTTGTTACCATCATCGTCATCATCCAGACTCTCATGTCGCAGCTACCAACTTATTCATAATTTTCATCTCAATATTAATTACGAAAGATTTGGGACATTGCATTTTGAAACTTGCGATATACAATTTTTAGGCATTTTTTTAATTTTATTTAAAATCTAAATAGATCTGGCCAAATTTCTATTTGAGGCCATTAATTTTCCTTTTAAGCATATCTCACGATCTTTCTAAAAGAGACATTAAAATAAATGTAACCATATTTGAAATAAAACATGATGGCTATAATATAGTAATTATGGAGAGCTTGGTTTGAATCTAAACAACTACATTTATTCTTTTTAGAATATATTTTATCATTTTTACAAGATTATCTTATATTACTGGATTGAACCAAGTTTCCACTAATCTAAAGTCATGGATCCTCCATTTTATTATTCATTACCTTCTCCTAATGACTTTGAGTCTATAAAGAGGTCTTATAATTCAAAACATATTAATAAATTATTGGGTCTATATTCTTTAGACAGTGCTCAGTTTCTTCACCACCTAAGGATCTCATATAGTTTTAGAGTAGTTGGGACCTTTGTTCGAATCCTAACACCTACATTTTTTTTTTAAATGCATTTGATCATTTGTGCAAGATTACCATGTATTACTAAAACAAAACAAGCCTCCCCTAATTTAAATCCATAAGTTCACCATTTAGTGATAGAAATAATAGTTAATTTAACCAAAAATATTTTTTATTTTTTATTTTTTAAGTTTAGAATCCATTCAGTATATACATACACACAACCAAATGTATATGTGTATGTGTATGTATGTGTGTGTGTCTGTGTAACAATACTAAGGTTCAATATTTCAATGGCCATTTAAATTAGGAAATGATATTCATGCCAACACTAACTTAGAGCAAAAAGTTTTTATACCACCTCTAAGGCATCTTCATTAACACTACTTTGATTTAATTTCTTCAATAGGTTTCATGATATAATTTCGAAGCCTCTTGCATCCAAATCTCGCTCTACAATCTTATGCTCCACATGATTCAAATTTTTTATCTCCGTTGATTTCAATTCAGTTGCCATCCATTGAAAAAAAGGTATCACTTGGAAAAAAAAATTAATTGGAGTTAGTATTATATTAGTGTAAAGAGTCATTTTCTTTTATTTAATGACTTAATTAAGAGTCATTTTCTTTAATTTAATGACTTAATTGACTAATTTCAATCAGTTAAGTTGTTAATTCATTTGTTTTTTCAACTTGATGAAAATTTTCATTCATTATTAAGTTATTAAGCTAATTTTTTTAGCAAATATCATTAAAAGATATTTTCCAAAATATCCATATCTAATTAATTAATTTTTATCTCAACATAAATAAAATTTAATAATTAACATTATTACCTATGACTTATGATAATATATTATTATTTTTATCTTTTTATTTTTTTAATTAAAATTATTTATCTTCGCAATTTTTATGATTTTTTTTATAAAAACATCATAAATTACAATAAAATTAATTAACATATACTAATTTATAATATTAAAGGGTTGTGTTCTACTGAATATAATTTAGATTATGATAATATATAATCTTATTTATGTTTTAACATTTATAATTTATAAAGACACAAATATAAAAATATGAGTTTCAAATGTTTTAAGTTAAAAAATAAATAATTTAATAATTTTTAATAATTTTTTACAGTTTGGTGGAGGGAAATATTCGAATTCTCCAAAACTAACCGTTTTGCTTTTTTTTTTTTTATTGTTGCATAACTTATTCATTATTTCTAATTAATTAAAACAATCACAATTCATTTTGTTAAACACATAAATTTTGGTCAAAATCATTCAAAATTAAAATTTAATTGCTTTCACAAAATAAATTTATCCTAATTGAATTAATTAAATATTTTATTTTATTGAGAACATTTCTTACAAAATTTGCACCTCAGTGTTCACCGTTTGAGACAATAAAAGCGCAATTACAGTACTTGTGACATGCAGTATATTATCTATGACATTATTGAGCAACAGTTGTGATAATAAGAGAGTAACTAGGGAACTTGTGACATGGTGTACGCAACTTGGAACACAAACACAAAAACAAGGGCAGTTGTGAATTCAACCGGAATAACCGGTTACTTTGCAATGCTTATTGCACACATGTCAGAATTTAATTGGCTTTATGTCATGTCACAGTGAACCATTCATACACCGGGTGCATAGTAGGAAGACCCGAAAGAGTGAACTAATGTTATATTATTAAATTATATAATTTAATTTTTTTAAAATTTTACTGAAATTGAGAATTGTGAGCCAAATATATATATATATATATATATATATAAAGAGAGAGAGAGAGAGAACTCCACCCGGTGGAAAAATAGACTTTGACGGCCTGCCGACTAGGGCTGAGCTGTACTTGTTCTGTATAATCCCAATCAATAATGTGGGCTCCACTCTACTCTGCTAGACAAAAAGCCACTGAACTCAGGTAGTGTACTGTGACCTGTGATGTGCTTGTTCTAATAAATTCTAATCGCACTCTTTTTTTTTTTTTTCACATTGAATTAATGAGTTTCACACATCACTTTCATGCATAGGTTGCGATTGCCCTTTGTTTAAGTACACTTTCGCCTATTAATAAAAAGATCCCCTATCTTACGAGTATGTATCGTACATCTTCTTTATATAAATAGTATATAAATGTTATTTATATGAGACGATGTAAAATATATATATGTAAGATACGGATTGTCATAAATTATAATTTATGTAACTTATAACTTATATAATGTGGCAGTAGGTTTTATTGTCATATTATTAGTCTTTGTACATTCACTTTGATAAAATATTAACACCCTCATGATCATTTGATGTTTACTTTGATACAAATATATGTTGATAATTAGTATTTAATTAAAAAAATTAGATCTTACCCGATTATACTTTATCATTAAAAGACATATGACATAAAATTTTTAAAAATTTTGAAGAGCTCAAAGGGGCGGTACAAAATTTTGTAAACACGTCCTATTTCTAAAAAATAATTACAGCAAATTCTTATTGCTTTTTAAAATACTAAATCAAGAAGTAGGTTGGATAATTAATCAATAAAATCATTCTAATAATCTTTCTTTCTTTCTTTCTTTCTTTCTTTACATAGGTCTTTTGAATATTAAAGTTACTTTACGATATGATTAATTTTACTTTATCCTTATAACATAAAACGGCCAAATTGCTCCATTTATACATGCTATTATATCCAATATTTTAGGTATTAATTTTATAACCTATATAGTTGAATGTTTTTAAATGAGATCCAAAAAATTGTGAATGCGGGACATGTAAATGACATAAATTGACATCTCGATGGACTTCACAAGTATCATGTCAAAGACATTATGTTAGTTTAATTCGAAATTAATAATCACAGTAGTAAAGTATATTACTAATACATTACGTAATAAAAAAATTATTGAAATTACAATGATGTTTTGAGTATTTTAGTATTTTTGCCTTATAACGATAAAATAGTCAAATTAAACATATGTCGAGATAATCTTAGTGGTCAAATATTGTAAAAAGAATCTAAGTAAAAAATGGACTTAATTGATTAATTCTCTAAAATTTTCTTTAATTTTTTAAAAATAATGTGAATTTATTGTAATTATTTTCTAAAAATGGGATGGGTTCACAAAAATTATGGGGTGAAAAAATACCACCCTTAATAAATTTTTAGTAGCTTTCTCCAATTAAATCCTCATGTTGTTTAGAGAAATTAAGCAAAACTCTCTTCATGTTTTCATATAGGTCTAAATCTCCCTCTAGCTATAATGGTGTCAATTTTATATATTATTTTATCATTCTATCCCTACTCTTAATGTTAACCATAAAATTTATATATTTTGAGAATATAAATCAAGTAAAATGACTCATATACACTTAATAAATAAATCAATTTGATATTGAATTGGAGAAAAATTAGAAAGCGAAGTTAGATAACTGACATCTCTCGCCCCTAAACCAACTTTCTTCCCACCAAAATTAACAAAAACATCAAATTATTTATTAGGCATCTCAGCGCAGTATCAATGGACATTAGCATCATGATTTCAAGATTACCACAAATAAATAAACTTGAACAAAAGTCTTTGTTTTTTTTTTTTTTTGTTCTAAATCACTAAACCAACAAAATCAGAACCATTTAGCAACCTTTCACATACAATAGGATGAAAAATAAAAATGAAGAAACGAATCCATAAACCCTTGTGACGAAAACATAACATAACCAAACAATTTTTTTTTAAAAAAAAACTCATATTTTTATACTATAAATGATTAATAAAAAAAAAAAAAAAGCAAATCGACAGCCCTTTCGAATTTTATGTTTGCTTTACAAGGAGATATTTTCTAGCGTTTGAAAAAAAAAAGATAAAAATAAAAACGAAAAGGCCTTTTAGGACCAAATAAATAAATATCAATCTTCTTAAACTAATTATGTAATTTTTCTCTTTTTTTTTCTTTTTTTTTAAAAAAAGAAGGTGGCACTAGAGAAAAATGCAAAAGCCCTCTAGCGCCGATTGTTGTACTGATTATTTTCTTTTTCCATAATTTTATGAAAGGTTTAAGAGACAAAATTTTTATGGCTTTCTTATTGTAGTGGGTATTAGCTTTTTGGTCGTACTGATTTTTTTTCCCCATAATTTACAATTTAATATTAAATTAATTGAAACATTATGGGTGTATAGATAATTTTACTTAATTTACATTTTAAAAATATTTAAATTTTAAGTAGGACTATTTAAACCCACTAAAATACTCACTAAACCCGACTACTTAACAAATTCATCATCATAATTTAAAAGTTTATGTTTTAGTTAGCAAACCCATTTTAATACCTGTTATACCTTTATCAAACAAAATTATTATAATTTGTGCAATTTTTTCCACGACTTTTTCATCCTTTCTTTATCTCTGCAATTATTTATGGATCTTTCTCCACCATACCAAATGATAAGGTTTTACTCTCATTCAATTTTTCCATCCCTTTTTTTTGTCCCATTAATCTTTAAATGTATTTTTCATAAATTACATTAAATCACAAAATCATAAATCACAACAAATAAAAGAAAAAAAAAATCTTTCTCCACCCATTTTTTGCACTATATTCTCACACATGAATATAGAAATCTTGACTAAAGACATACCCAAGTAGTAAGAAATTGGGTTAGGAAGAACTTATTACCTATATCCAACTTCCTTCAATCTTTACCTTCAATCTTTATTCCAGTAGCGTGAGAGAAACAAAATTCAAATTCTATCATCTTTAAGCTCAAAAGCAAGCCCAGATTAAGCAAGCAAAGACTTTCATTCTTCTTACACTTGCCTTCTTTCATTGACAAAGAATATCTCTTAGGTAATTATCCTCTGTGATTCCAATTAATTCAATACCATTGAATATGATCCAATCACTACCCATTGAATAAAGAAAGAGAACAATACAAAGGAGATCAGGATGGAAAGAGTGTTTTTTTTTTTAATTTAAACATATTATTTTGTCTATTATTATAATTTACTGTTGAAATATTTTAATAATAAAAAAACCATTAAAAGGTGGGTTCAGTGAATAAAATATAATGGTACGTGATACGGGCTTGCCAATCAACTTGGAGGCAATGACTATTTTGCCAAGAGAGGAAGAAGGAGCCAAAACCGTGGACAAGGAGCCCAATAACGAATTTGCAGAAGCAGCACAGCAGCTCAGCTCTAAACCTGAGAGAACCAAGAAACAGCCAGGCTGGATGAAGGATTACATCACGTGAACCATGACAGCGAGGATGGACGAATAATTCTTCTTAGCTAGTATTTGAATTCTGTTAGTACAACTTAGATATTTTACAATTGCCAGCTCATGTTTGTTTTATTTTATCTTTAGAATATTTTAGAGAAATCACGAGATATATATATATCCAGAGGGGAATATTGTGTGGGATATGCATGGTTAATGAAACGTCCTTCTCTTTCATTCTTACTCTTTGTCTTTTTCCGTTTCTCATTCTGGAGCTGACACTCGCTCGAAGAGTGCTGAATCATTGGTACAATTTCTAATTTTTTTTCCTGAGGCAGAAAAGCGTACCATTGGTGCTTTCATTGACCCTTTCCATGGCTGATTCTCATGAGAGCATCACATTACATGACCTTAGTGAGAAAATTGACAAACAAGCTTTATCATTTCACTAGATGATGCAGCAATTTATGACTGCAGTAGATGCCCGTTTTGATGACTTTCGGTCTAAACTACCGGATTCTCCAACCAACGTGGCTGGTTCTTCCAAACAACCATTAACAGTGCCACCCCTTTCCTCTATTCCAACTGATGGCCGAGATATCTCTTCTATGGTCAAATCTATGAAGATGGAAGTTCCACGTTTTGATGGTTCGGATCCACACGGCTGGGTATTTCGAGTGGAGGAGTTTTTCGAGTTTCATGGTACTCCCGAACATCAACGCCTCCGCATCGTTTCCTTTCACATGGAGGGTCGAGCCGCAGGCTGGTATCAGTGGATGAAATCCAACAATTTACTCACAACTTGGAAAGAATTTTTGACCAATCTCAAGTATCGTTTTGCAACTACCCTTTATGATGATCCACAAGGCAAGCTGTCTAAGCTCACACAAACCACCTCTGTTGCCGATTTTCAATCGGCTTTTGAAGAGCTCATGAACAAAGTTAATGGGGTATCAGAGCAACTTCTCATTAGTTTTTTCATAACCGGCCTACAACAGGACATCCGACGAGAACTTCTCTTTAATCGGCCAGCGACACTCATGGCAACCTTTGCTATGGCTCGAGCGCTTGAAGCCAAATTTAATGACACTAAACAACACACTCGCTCCTGGTCTAAATGGCAGCCACAGTCAACATTTCCTTCCATTACAAACACCCAAACCAAAACCGTCGATTGTCCCCACTCCAAACTTGCCTGTCCGTCGATTGTCCCCTGCTGAGCTACATGACAGACGGGAGAAAGGTCTCTGTTACTCTTGTGACCAGAAGTACAGTCCCAATCACCGTTGCAGTCGCCGGTTCTTGTTACTTATCGGAGCCGATGAGGATAATTTAGACCAGTCCATTGAAGGGGAACCACCAGATGAGGATGCATCCGCTGTCACTGGCGATATCTCCAGTCTCCATGCCCTCGCTGGACATGCAAATCCTCGTTCTCTTCGTTTACAGGGCAGGATTGGATCCCATACCTTCCAAGTATTAATCGACAGCGGCAGCACACATAACTTTGTCAAGCCATCAGTGGTGAAACGCGCCGGCATTGCGATTCAGCCAACAAGTCCCTTTCGAGTCTATATAGGAAATGATGATTTTTTAATGTGTACTCAAGCCTGTCAACGAGTTCAATTAACAATGCAAGGCACGGAGTTTCCAATGGACCTTTTTGTCTTGCCAATCGAGGGAGCTGATATTGTTCTGGGGATACAGTGGTTGCAACAATTAGGGAGGGTATTGCATGATTATTCGGCACTCTCCATGGAATTTTCTTTTAATGAAAAATCGGTTATTCTTCGAGGTGACGTGTCCACATCTCCAACTTTAGTTACTTATAATCAATTTCGGGCACTGATTCACAGTGCTGCAATTTCCAGTTTTTGTGCTCTTCAACCTTTATCTTCACTGCCACTAGAGTCCTCTCCAACACAACCACCTCCTTCCCAATTAGAATTTCCAGCTGATTTACCACCACAATTCCGTGACCTTCTCCAACAATATCATCATCTATTTTTATCACCTACAGCCCTTCCACCACATAGAATTATCAACCACAAAATACACCTCCTTCCAAACACTTCCCCTATCAATGTGCGGCCCTACCGGTATCCACATTTCCAGAAGAATGAAATGGAGAAACTAATCAAAGAGATGTCTAACCAGGGAATCATCAGACCAAGTCAAAGCCCTTTCTCGTCCCCAGTGCTTTTAGTCAAAAAGAAAGATGGCACGTATCGTTTTTGTGTGGATTATCGTGCTCTAAATGCGGTTACAATCCCGGATAAATTTCCAATCCCCACTGTCGACGAACTTTTTGATGAACTTGGTAAGGCTACGGTCTTCAGTAAATTGGATTTAAGAGCTGGATACCATCAGATTCGGGTCAACTCTCGAGATATTTACAAAACCGCATTTCGGACACATGAAGGCCATTATGAATTTCTTGTTATGCCGTTTGGTTTGACGAATGCACCCTCGACATTCCAAGCCACTATGAATCAGATCTTTGCTGACTATCTTCGAAAATTTGTGATCGTCTTCTTCGATGACATCTTGGTTTATAGCGCTACCATGGCTGAACATTTACTTCACCTTGAACAAGTCCTGTTGTGTTTGCAACTTCAACAATTTTTTGTTAAATTGAGCAAATGTCTTTTTTGTAAATCCAGCATTGAATATCTTGGTCACATTATTTCTACTAGGGGAGTGCAAGCAGATTCGCAAAAGGTGACCGCCATGCTCGAGTGGCCAGTGCCGCAAAGTACCAAGCAGTTGAGAGGTTTTCTTGGCCTTACCGGCTACTACCGGCGGTTCATTCGTGGCTACGCTTCTTTGGCCGCTCCTTTAACTGACTTGTTATGTAAAGATGCATTTCACTGGAGTCCTGAAGCTACAGCAGCATTTCAATCCCTTAAGCAAGCAATGGTCCAAGCCCCGGTGCTCAAATTACCAGATTTTGATTCGGAGTTTGTGGTTGAAACAGATGCTAGTAACGTGGGCATCGGAGCAGTTCTTATGCAACAGGGCCATCCAGTGGCTTATTTCAGCAAAAAAATTGGCCCCAAACTAAGAGCTTCATCCACTTACTTAAAAGAATTGCACGCTATCGTCGAAGCAGTATCTAAATGGCGGCAATATCTATCAAGCGTTCTTTTTGTAATACGCACAGACCATCGCAGCATCAAGGAACTACTACAGCAAGTAATCCAGACTCCGGATCAACAGGTTTATCTACGGAAATTACTGGGTTTTCAATTTCGGATTGAGTATAAACCTGGGCCTGCGAATCGAGCGGCTGATGCCTTATCACGAGTCCATGCTGCCATCGACGAACTAGAGCCGAGTGACAACAAGTATGCCAGCTCTTTTTGTTTTTTTATTCACAGTAGTCCTTCCTTTAATCTCCTTACAGAATTATTGCGGGAAAATTCAATTTGTCATGATCTTCTCCAACTTCATCACCGAGTTTCTTCCGGGCAGCTCACGGCTGACTATTCCATTCATAATGGCATACTTCTTTACAAAGGGAAATATTATATCAGTGCCGAATCTTCTTTGAAAACAACTTTATTAAAGGAATTTCATTCAACTCCATTGGCAGGGCACGTTGGCATCCATAGAACTTACATTAGATTGTCAGCTAATTTCTTTTGGGTTCACATGCGGCGTGATGTTGAGAAATTTGTCACAGAATGCTTAATATGTCAGCAAACCAAGTATTCCACCAAAGCCCCTGCTGGTCTCCTTCAACCATTACCTATTCCAAGTTTGGTTTGGGACGAAATCACTATGGATTTCATCACAGGATTGCCTTTGTCTCGCGGTTATTCTGCTATTTTGGTTGTGGTCGATAGACTGACCAAAACTGCCCATTTCGGCCCCTTACCCATTAACTTCACGGCCCATAAAACGGCGGAGTTATTTGTTGATATTGTGGTGAAAATTCATGGCTTCCCTAGCTCTATTATTTCGGATCGCGATCCTGTGTTCTTAAGTCAGTTTTGGGATCGGCTGTTGACTCTTAGTGGCACCTCTCTGCACCACAGCACAGCCTATCATCCGCAAACGGACGGCCAGACGGAGGTTGTTAATCGCAGTCTTGAGCAATATCTTCGTGCCTTCACACAAGACAAACCGAAGACTTGAGTTTCACTTCTCAGTTGGGCAGAATTCTGTTACAATTCCAGCTACCACAGTGGCTTGAAAATGACTCCATATCAGGCATTGTTTGGTAGACTACCACCCACAATTCCTCCGTATGTAAAGAGCTCTACTTCAATCCAAGCGTTAGATGAAATCCTTCTTGAGCGTGATAAGCTGCTGAAGTCCTTGAAAGAAAACTTGCGTCAAGCTCAACATCGGATGGCCCAAAAAGCTAATACGCATCGCCGGGAAGTTCGGTTTCTTTGTTGGAGATAAAGTGTTGGTCAAGCTTCAACCGCATGCCTTGATCCACAGTAGCTTCACGTTCGTGTCATAAATTGGCCAAGCGCTATTATGGGCCTTTTGCAGTCATCGCTCGCATAGGTCCTGTTGCTTATAAGCTTGAGTTACCCCCGGCATCAAAAATTCATCCGGTTTTTCATGTTTCCTTACTTAAACCATTTCATGGCTCCACTCCCCTCGAAATCTCTCCGCTACCAGAATACAGCATTGACAATCACCCTTTGTCTTTACCAGCAGCAATTTGTGCTACTCGCACCGCGTTACAGCAAGGAAAATTGGTCCCACAGGTCTTAGTGCAGTGGATGATATAGCGCTCCTGAAAATGCCACTTGGGAAAATTTTCGAGCTTTTTGTCAACAATATCCTGCTTTAAACCTTGAGGACAAGGTTAGTTTCCAAGAGGGAGGGAATGATACGGGCTTGCCAATCAACTTGGAGGCAATGACTATTTTGCCAAGAGAGGAAGAAGGAGCCAAAACCGTGGACAAGGAGCCCAATAACGAATTTGCAGAAGAAGACAAAGGCTGACTCAGCTCTAAACCTGAGAGAACCAAGAAACAGCCAGGCTGGATGAAGGATTATATCACGTGAACCATGACAGCGAGGATGGACGAATAATTCTTCTTAGCTAGTATTTGAATTCTGTTAGTACAACTTAGATATTTTACAATTGCCAGCTCATGTTTGTTTTATTTTATCTTTAGAATATTTTAGAGAAATCACGAGATATATATATATCCAGAGGGGAATATTGTGTGGGATATGCATGGTTAATGAAACGTCCTTCTTTTTCATTCTTACTCTTTGTCTTTTTCCGTTTCTCATTCTGGAGCTGACACTCGCTCGAAGAGTGCTGAATCATTGGTACAATTTCTAATTTTTTTTCCTGAGGCAGAAAAGCGTACCAGTACGTTTTAGAATCTCTTTATCTACTATTTGTTTGCCACGACCCTATTACAACATTTTGCTAGTAGTAATCATGTTTTTCAATGGGCTCGTAGCCCATTCGCAACTCATGCGCCCAATGAGCATGATCGAGTCTCAACTCTTTTTTAATAGAGATTTATTTAGCACTTCGTTTCAGAAATATAATAGATTTTTCTTTAGTATCAAGTAAAGATTATTGTTCGGATTGTACCGTACTAAAATCATAAAAAAAAACCCTAATTATTATCTGATTGTAAACATCAATAAAATTCTAATGGTAATATATCGATATTTCAAAAAAAAAAAAATCCCGATTTTTGTGTGTAAATTGTAATAATAATATGGGTTGTTATCATTTTATCAATTGTTGCACTGTTATAGGACCCTCAAATGCCTAAATGTGTTCGAAACGAAGGCTAATTATGTCTGCTATTATTAAAAAGAAAGAAATTAAATAATTTCTTAAATCCCTTGCCGTGACCCCTACCAGATCAGATTAATAAGATTCAATTAAATCGCAACTCTTCTTGGCTGTGATGGAGAGAGAAGCTATATCATAGATTTTATTTTCTTTTTCTTTTTTTTTTCCTTAAAAAACTTGTGTTACAAAATTAGTATATCCAACGTTGAAAACTTCAACCACAGGACAACACAATCAACGTCTAAGACATGCTTAAGGATCTTTGGGTCAACAAGACAAGACAAAACTTTAGTTGATAACTTTCATGTAGGATTTTGTTTTCATTTCGCCTTACAATTCGAACCAACTGCAGGGGCCCTTTGCCCTGGCTCCTGTTTTTTGAGAAAACACGTCAATGGCTGGTCAGATGGCTGCCCTGTTCCTGTTTATCTACAAACATACATGCTTATGTGATACTCATGCCAATTCTATTCAACTAGCTTGATTGATTGTCGAAACTCAAAAAACTTCAAAACAAAATCGTGTGTCAGAGCATTGTAACACTTGTTATTATATACGACAGCTCTGAAGTTGATGAGAACATCACAACTTCAGTGATGAAAAAAATTTGAACAGAACCACATAGTCATCATGTATGCAATCTATGAAATAAATGAGTCAGTATTGTATGCAAGAACCCAAAATGATGGCCTTTCCTTCTTGTTTATTTGTTCTGTGGAAACATATGTATGAGGACCAAAAAGTGCCCCACCCTCCCCTGAAAAACCCTATTCCAGTTTGGCATTTCAAATTTAGGAGAAACTTTAGTTGTGCTTCTCTTGACAAATCATTTATAAAACCGTGAGTGTATAACAACAATATTACTGACCCGCTCTCTTCAAGTATGCCATTATGCCTAAACCAGCAACTACTGCAGCCCCAGCTGCAACAGCACTGTATGCGGCAGCCCAAGCATCTTGATGAGCATAATCCAGGCTTTCAGAACCAGAACCCCTTCTCCGTCCACCAGTTCCTGTGTAATCTAAATGCAATCTCAATCCCTGAAAAAGTTATCAGTCATGTCAGAATTCATCCGAATAAAACATAACACTTGTTCTGTAAAATTCTTATCCATTCTGGTTGGGTTTTGAAAGTCTAAAAAGGCTAGTGAACAAAAAGCTTTCTCAGTCTCGGACTAATTTATAGTGACACCAAACTCCCCTATTCCAAGGGAAACCATTATTCAGATTCACTAAAAAATATACTAGGTTTTCAATTGTGAAGTGAGTATTAAGCACTAAGAACCAATTGGCACCCACCTTCCAACCTACTGATCTTGCATGGTCCACTGCTGCTGCAAGATCGCTGTCTGATGCCAGAACAACTTTGTCACGGTCTTCATCTTCATACTACATATTGTGGGCTAACAGTAAGCATACTATTGTGAGAAAGACCCAAGTTAGGAAAGCAAGAAACAAGAGAATTAAGTTATACCAGAATTATAGGCAGGTTGTTACGGTCAATGTCATCACCTACCCTCTGAAGGATTGCAGTTATCAACTCTGTCAAACTACGAATATCTACATTCAGAAGCAAAAAGCACAATCTCAATCAACTCCCAAATCAAAACATTATTATATCAAAAGAAGAGTAATCTATTCACGATTACATGACTCAAATTAAAGATTTCAAAAACAAGAATTTACACATACTGAATGCGCCTATCTTTACCCACAACTACAATCAGTTTATTTGGTGTGGATGTCTGCATTCCCCTCCCCAAAAGTGGATGTCCACACAAGACAGCTCTTTTGTGTGTGTGTGTGTGTGTGTTTATATGTATATATATATAGAGAGAGAGAGAGAGATAAATTCTCAGGTCCAGGAATCCGGAATTTAACTTTCATTCAGACCACAGAATATTGACTGCCAATTGCATCCACGGTTGAAAAACATCTTACTATTATAAAGGCCAGACAACTTTGTAATCAAAGCTATCCTGCAGAAAGGCCTGCACCCTTTCAGACTTTTATTCAATATCTTCACTCATTCATTTCTTCTTACAAATAACATGCTGTAATTGTTGCATCAGCTCTTTCTCTCTCTCTCCCTCCCCAGCCTCATTCTCATCTAATTTGAGAAAAGATTCAGTGTCTTGTAAAGTTTCTTCAAAAACGCTTATGAATTGTTGAGTCCATAATCAGACACTCAAGTCAAGAAATGAAGAGCTATTATTCTTTTAGGTATAAGATGACATGCATCAAGGATGGGGCTACAACAAAATGTGGCGACTTGAAAAAAGAAAAATATGGTAACAAGTCATGCCCAGTCGGTTCATTAGGTAGTAGTTGATAACTTGGTTGTATTATTATGAACTTCTCTCAAAAAGGTGTAAGAGATCTCATTCATAAGATATAATAGAGCTAGTGGTGATTCACTTGTTTGTATCATAAGAAGCACTATGTATTATTAAGATTAATCCAAATTCATGGTCTACAAAGGCTTTGGCTTGGTGCAATTCAAACAAAATTGCTGAAATGCAAGAAGATTGGAAAAAAAAAATTAAATAAATAAAGAAAGAGAATACTCTGCCAAATGACAGTTATCACATAGTTGTCTAATCCTAGTTCTTTTTACATTTAAGATTAAGTAATTCAATCAACCATGGATGTAATATAATGGTCCATATTCTCAGGTTCAGATGAAAGTTAAATTCCGGAAGACACATATAAAATTGATAAACAATTTGACTCTTAAGTTCCATCACCCAATTTTCCACAAGTCAGCTAGCACCAGTTACACATTTTTTTTGGAGATGTGGTGGTTCAAATCATGAATTTGAATAGACACCACATGTCAAATGCTAGACTAGATATTCATAATTAGTGACTTCTATAAAATTCAGAAAAGGAAGCATACCACATGTAAATCTATGCATTAGGCCCTTTTTATCTTGCACTTTGAATGCAAAAGCACTCGGCATCCCTGGGGAAGGTGAAGGATAGGAAAGATATCTCGCTGTATCTGCTCCTTCGGAAGCAAATTTCAAGGATCCTTCACTGTAATTTCACAAATAGTTGGTAAATGACAGTCAAGAGAGAATAGAATTATAGCAACATTGAAGCATCAAGTGTAAAACCTTCGGTCGTCTTCCTCGTCATCATTAGGACTCAAGGCCATAGCTGAGTCCCAAAACTTCTGCATCATTGTGCTTGCTGCCTCATTATTTGATCCAGCAGTATTTCCTACCTAGTTAACAAAGGAAATTTTAGATCATGTTAACTCTTCACAGTGAACATTTAAGAAGCTCTCAGGTAAAAAGATACGTGCAATGTCAATAAATTTGATATCCAGAAATGAATCTTCAAACGACTCCAACAGGTGCTTAACAATTTGTACACGTGATTCAAAATCAATAAAAAAGACATTGAAGAACTGAATGCTACCTTTTTTTCACAAGATTTCAAACAAAGATAGTGAATAAGGGTTGAGATTTAATTGAACCAATTTAAACAACCAAACTATGACTGATGCTTCCTCAATAGGACTTGCACCCTTGGACTAATCCAATTGATAAAAACTTAAGTGCTCCTATATAAAGGTTATGTATCTAGAGCTCACTACAGACATCAAGTGAACAGACATCAAGTGAACATGTTAGGCTTCTCGCACAACTGATTGTAACCTATAAAAATTGCATGAAGCGAATTAATACAGAAAATTGCACAGCCAACAAGGGCATCAACTTCACTTACGGTGGCCACAGCAGCATGAGTGATATGGATTACGTCAACCACAGCAACAACATCTCCATCTACAAATTTCATACATATTCATCAGATTATGGTGTATTACATATTACTTTTTGCGGTAACAAGTAATAGGCATATCACCTCTATCTACTACAGGAAGGTGCAAAAATTTCCCATCATGCATGATATGCAGAGCATCCACTATTGGTGTGTCAATAGTTGCACATTCTGGATTAGGAGTCATGACCTGTACATCAAATAAATAACACAACGCTTATAAATCAAGCACTTTTTATTTTTATCAGTGAAGAGATGTCCTCCATAAATGCCTAGATATCCCTTGAAATCAGTAAAATGACAGGTAATAGCAGGTAAAATGGCCAACAAAGATAAGCACCAAGATGTCTCCACAAACATTGAGATATTACATTTTTGACATCCAAAAGAGATAAATACCTTCTCCACAAGAGTTGAATCGGGGGGAAGGTTTTGTGATATTACCCGCATCAAGATGTCCTTCGAACTGATGAATTAAAAGACAGAAAGTCACAATCTCAATTAATAATTGCCATAAAAATAAAGAAGTTGAACCTTTCAGATTTCAATGTCAAAATAGGCTAGCAATGTGTTTCTTTTGTTCAGTTTAAAAGTGAAGTGAAGCAGAATTGAACAATGATACTGACGTTAAAATGCCCCGGGGTTTGTTCTCAACTGTTACAACAGCAGAACTCAATCGAAGTTCAAGCATCTTTTTCGTTGCCATCAAAACTGTATCAGTTGGTGAAATTGTTACAACCCTGAACAATGTTAAAATGGTTAAATAAGCAACTTCTGGCAATATTTTTACAGTTAAGCAAACAGATATCAAAAAGCCCATAGATATTTAAAAAGAAGATATTACCTACTTTGATTTCTCTGGAATGATTGTCGACAAAGAGGGTCTGAACATTCGTTCTCGAAGAGTTTCAATAAATGTATTGGGACCTGAATATGCCCAAAAATGGCATGAAATAAGGATTACTCTCCAATTAGGTGGCAGATATGGTTATAAAACAACAACAAACAATGAAGGTATTCTAAGTTGTTGAACAAAACATTCTCTACCCACCAGATATGGAAGTACCCCAATGTTTTTCAACACCTTCTACAGCAGCAGCAATAGCCTTTCCTTTTTCAGCTGCCCTTTCCATACGGGCAATAGCATCATATAAACACTTTGCTATATCAAGTAAAGCAATGACCTCTCCATTTTCCACAACAGGCAAATGTCTGAATTTTCCTGTGAAAAAAGAGAGATCATGAATGAATTCAAAAGAAGAATATGGACTAATATATCAGATATGAGAGTAAATATGAATTTTAGATTTTCACCAACCTTGCACCATCTTTTGGAGCGCTTCCACAGCAAGAGTGTCTGATAGCACAAATGTTGGGTTCCTAGTCATAACCTTGGAAACAGGTGTCTCTTCATGATTAAGCTCACGAGCAATAACTCTTGTTGCTATGTCCTTCATCCACAAAGGGGAATGAACAAATCAATCACACAGCAGACATTAAACTCCAGGTTTGTTTTGGGGGCGGGGAGGGGGGAGTTTTCCCTTTTTTTTTCTTTTTTTTTGGTTAATCCACTGGGCAAGAACCAAATGAGATTCATAGTCGTACCTTGTCTGTAAGAATTCCACAGAGTAGTGCATTGGAGTCAGTTAACAACAAAGCATCAACTCTACGAGCAGCCATGCGACGACATGCCTCCTGAACAGTTGTGCTTTCAGGCACAGTAAGGGCCTTAGACAGTCGCAATCGCTTAACAGTGCGTTCTCCAGCCAATCCCCTGTTGCAAAAGCAAGTGGGGATGAAGACAATGCAGGAAATCGCAAATAAGTCTTTCAATTAATCACTTATGTTGCCAAGTCTAGGCACAGTTGGTAATGTTCAAACTTTGAACTTTTGAGTCACAGTCCGACGACCAGTGGTTTACAAGTTTTTTTTTTTGGAAAGAACCAGTGGTTTACAAGTTTAATCAAGTATCTCATCAAGCATATGGATTTCCACATTGGAAAGCCAAAAGAAATGCCATCATCATCGAGTCTAATATTTGAAATTAGATGAGGTAAACCCGACAATACCAGAACAACACTTTGTCATTTTCCGCTAGAATTTCATTGGCAAGCAAGCAAAGTCAGAATTTGCAGCATAAAATGAAAGAAAAACATATCAGCATATGACTAACCGATGATAAAATAAGAAATATTTCTAAACCTTTGACTTTCTACTATATACGAAATACTCCAAACAATCATGCTTCAAAGAAAGATATAAAGCAACCAAACTGACAGGCGACAGCACTACAAAAAAAGTATCCTAAATTAGAGGCTAAAACAGTGAGCAATGAATAAAGAACACAACACTATAAAAGAAACGGAATATGTACAACAAAATTGAACGTACATAGAACGCGAAACTGAAAACGATTTTCGCAAATCAGAGCCTCCATTCTCAGCTTTCTTCTTCCCGGTCAACGACGAACTCGTCATCGACAGGCTTTTCCTTGAAGAGCCGCCTTGACCAGCCATTCTCTCTCCTTCTGCAAAACACTGTAACAAAGCAGAAGCATCATTTCGAATTATATTCCTGCTATTTAAAAATTCAATGAAATTCAAAAATTCAAAAGAATAATTAAAAAATCAAACCTCCGTTTGGTTGCTGACAAAACTCCTTGGATCGATAGCGACGTCAAATAATTTATCCAGAAGGTAGAATCATCTAATTAAGCAGTCTGGTCACAATCGAAAAAAGTAAACAATCGGCGATTCTTTAGACTTGAGAAGGTGAGTAGGATTGAGATAGGTAGGGAACAAGAAAACGGACCGAATGGACGAAATTTTCCGGGAAAATGGAACAATCGCGGTCGGAGCGGTGGATTTTCCCGGGAGAATAAACCGACCGGAGAGGCACGCGTGAAAGAAGAGAGAGAGAGGAAGGACACGAAACCCCAAGAAATGGGAGGATGTAAAACGTCTTTCCCCGATTGGAGGACGGACCAATAAGATTCTTGCACGTCAACGATTTTAACTCTTTTTCCTCCATTTTCACAGGGGATTTTTTGAGGCGTAAGAAATTTCCATCGGATATTACACATTTGAAATTTGGAAATGTCAAAATAATCTGCGAAATTACATTTTTAGTCTTATGACTATGAGTCGAAACCGGCTACTCTGTTACTGTAGCACGGCATTAGATCTACTTAAATACTCCAATTTAAATAAATTCAACGATTGAATGTAACTGTAATACAATACTATAATTATATTATAATTTTATTTTTATAAGCCACATAATTTTCATTATTTAAATTAATTATTTTTTATTATATTTTTCAAATAACGCAATTTACTAGTAAAGATATTTTTAATTGTTAAAAAAAATAATGAATGCTTACTCAAGGTTCCACTATATGAAAATTTAAATGGTCGAGAGACATTTCTGCATGGGGGGTGGTATAGTCATTTAAACATGAAATGGGAAAAGAAATTGTCTAAAATGTACGACTGAAGGCCAAAGATTTAATGACAGTTGGGGGGGATGGGGGATAATTCAAAAGATTTGGACAAAGCCGAATATCTTGCACGTGAGTCAATGCCTTTAAGACCAATGTTTGTGAGATTAGCACGAGCGGCTGGTGCACTCGTGTCCCCGCACCATACGACCCGCAAGTTGCGTTGGTATTTTGGAAGTAAATGTTGAACCGCTTAAAAAGCTTCTTTTGCTCGGGCGTTGGGATTTATTTCTACGTGAATAGGAATGACAAAAATCTTTATAGCAACGGATATCTTTGGAGATTTTGATAATTTTTAATTTCATTTCTTGAAGTTTGGGTCATTTAACTTAGATAAAATGTATAATGATATCTTTACTTTATACCTTTACCATTAATATAAAGTTTAATTAATTATTAATTGACTGAATAAATAACTAAAATATTCTTACGTCAGTACACAATATTCTAGATATGTACTAGTCAGTAGATCATTCATAAATTTGGTACTAAATTATATCAAAATCTCAATAAAATTTATGACAAATACACTTATCATTTGTTGTATGTACAATCCAATATTATCATGCTTAATAATTTGAACAATTAATAATTACTATAAAAAAAGAACATCAGGTACAGACTTTATTAGTATAAATAAATACATATATTTTTCATATTATTGCTTTAAATCTTGCCCGAAACATCAATATTCAACATGATGTTAAGTTGTTAACCAACCTAGCAACTGTTTACACAATGAATATTCACAATTTAGAGAACAAAACATATAAACCCAAATAAAATTAATCATGTCAAGTTCTTAATCCAGCAGTCAGCCTCCAAAATTAGTATCCAAGGAAGAAATAACCAAATAGAACAATAATTTTTATCATCGATTTTCATGATCTGAAGAAAAAAAAAAAACACATGCACTAACTTAGCAAACCCACATCAGCATTATTGTTCAACTCAGCTTCACTTTTAGCTCAACCCAACACTGTAAAAAGGAGAAAAAAAAAATACAACAAACAAGGGAAGTTTTAGTTACCTGGCGTGCGGCTCCATTGCAAGTGGATGGGTTCTTCGTCGTCGTCGGTATTCGCTCACGACCCTTGAATTAATTTGAACTCTTACATCAGCTCCTATCAAACTTGGTTCTGATTGCTTTCCCGACATATTGATCGTCACAGCAAGGAATTCGCTTAACACATTTCTTAGGAGCTACAATGGTGATATGAATTTGCTTTTTCGATTTGTGAAGTTAAAAATCAAACAAATCATTGTTTTCAATTTGGTGTAAAACCCGTTGAACACTAACATTTTTATGTTATTACCCAGCAGATTTTGATTATTTTAGATTTGGTAACACCTGTTGAACACTTACATGCTTGTGTTATTACCCAGCAGATATTGACTCATTTAGATTTGGTGTAAAACCCATGGAACAATAACATGCTTCTATTATTACCCATCGAACGTAACAATGTTTCTGACATATTCCACTTTCCAAAGTAAAAAAATTCAAATGTTTTTAAATATTTAATTAATTTAACATACAATTACTTAAATACCATTACATATTGAATATATACTAAACTTTATACTAACGGTAGGGGTGCAAAGTGAAGATACTCTTGTACATTTTATCTAAGTGAAAAGAGCCTAAACCTTAGGGAATGAAACTGAAAATTACCCTTAGGGATTTTCCCTAGGAGGGTACATGGATAATTTTATATTCGGTTTTTTATTTGGAAAAGGGACAGGAAATTTTTTTTATCCAATTTCTTATTTAGGGAAGGGACGAAGATTTGGTGGAATCCCCATCCCCTCTCCATTTCCCCATTTTCATTTTTAATTTTAATTTTATTTTTAAAAATTTCTAGTAAATAAATAATAAAATTTGAATGATAAAATCATAAATATTGGTAAAAAATAAAAAATATCAAAGTATTTATATTATTAAATTTTTAGGGCTAATTAACTAAAAATAACAAATATCAAAGTATTTATATTATTAAATTTTTAGGGCTAATTAACTAATTAAAGTTTTAAATTTTTATTTAGGACATTAAAAAGGCGAGATAGATTCTATTAGCCCAAAAAATTTTGTTTTATTAAAAATATTAATTAAGTATCTACATTTATTTTATTTGTTTTATTGTCGATATAAAAGTAAATTCTTTTCTTTTTATTGTAGGATTATGAAGATTGGTAAAGATAATTATTTTGATAATTTATATTTTGCATGTGACTTTTGTAATAGATCAGTGTTAATGTAAGATATATTTTAAACTTTACTTTTATTTGAATTTTTTATTTTAATATAATTAACTCAAAAGCGAAAACAAAAAATATATTAGTTATTCAGGGATCAGGGACCATCGGGGATCCCCTGTTATTATTTGGGGAGGGGATGAGGATTCTCTCAAGCAATTCTGACGGGGACAGGAATATACGTAAAATATTAGGGATAGGTACGGGGAGATTAGTCCCCTCTCCTCCCCTCCTCATTGCCATCCCTATGTGCGAAGGAGAATGATTTTGTCAGGTAAACACTCTTTTAATTCTTATATTTTAAGTATTATTTAATTTTTATATTTTAAAAAATATTTTAAATGTTCTATTATTCATACATTATGCTTCAATCATTTATTTTTATTTTAAAAAAATAATATTTTACAACAATATTTTTAGTGATAACCTTAAAAATAATATAAAAATCTACACAAATTTTTATGTTATTATTTTACATTTACATTCCATTTCATAAATTATTTTTTAAATAATTATCAGTAAGATTATTACAAAAATATTAAATATTGCTATAAATTAGCTGACATTAATTTATTTATAAATAATTTATTAGTTAGATTGTTACACATGTACAAAAAAGTACCAATTCTTTCACACTCATATTTGCCAATTAATTTTTTAATAAATAATCATTAGTAGATTTACTAATTAACTTTTTTTATGGATAAATTAATTAATGTCAAGAATATTGTCGGAAGGATATTATTATAAAAGAAGGATATTCATCTAAACACACATTTTCAATTAAGGTAGAGAATATTTACCGACATTACCAATACCAATAATCTTTTCTTTTGAATTATCTCCAAGCGATACGTCTCCACCATTTTCGATCTTAGTAAAATTCGAAAACCAAGAGTAATTAAGATAGAAGAATCTATACCGACATTACCAATACCAATAATTTTTTCTTTTAAATTATCTCCAAGGGAAACGTCTCTACCATTTTCGATCTTAATCAAATTCGAAGACCAAGAGTAATTGCCTATCATATGTCTTAAGCATTCATTGTCCAAGTACCATTTGTTTTTTCTCTTCTTTGATCCCTCATCAAGTTCTTCTTCAATTGCTATAAGTGTTAAGTTTGACACTTCTTGTGATTGTTCTTCATCATTATTGTCCTAAGTTGCCATCATGGCTTTCTTCTTGAGTTTATTAAGAAGAAGGCAATCTGATCTTAAATGCCCAGGCTTCATGCATTCATAGCAAGTGATTGCTTCTTTCTTCTCTTTTTGATTTTTGAAGTTCCTAAACTTTCTCCGACCATTGGATTTCTTGAAGAAAATCCTGAATTTTCTAGCTATCATAGACATGTCTTCTTTTTCATTTTCATCTTTATTTTCATCATCATTTTCAGATTTTGATGCTTTACGAGTAATGCAATTCTTCCTTTTGTCCTTATTACCTCTTTCAACTGTCAAATCTTCTTCATATGAAATAAGTAAGCCAATTAAATCATCAATAGATAAAGTATTTAAATTTGTGGCTTCCTCAATGATAGTTCTTTTAAGTCTCTACTCTTTTGGCAAAAGACCTAATGATTTTCTCACTATTGAAAAGGTCTTTCCTAGGGCTCTTAGAGTGTTTACAATATACGTAAATCTAGTATACATGGAATAGACATTCTCATTTTGTTCCATTTAGAACAATTCATATTGCCTAATATAGTTGTTGATTTTAAACTTTTTAACTTGATTTGTACTTTCATAAACAACTTCAAGTTTGTTCCAAATTTTATTAGCATTAGAACAACATGAACTCTATGAAACTTTTTCTTATCTAAAGCACAAAACATAGCATTCTTGACTTTGGAATTAAGAAAAGCTTTTCTCTTTTTCAATTCATTCCATTCTCGCGAAGGTTCTGAAATCTCTTTCCTTTCTTGATTTTTAATGGTAGGAATGAATAGACCATCACAAACAACTTCCTATATTTCATAATTTAAAGCTTACAAGTAAATTCTCATTCTAGTTTTCTAATATGGATAGTTATTTCCATCAAAGAATAGTAGTTTAGTAGTGGTCTGACCTTCCCTAAAAGTGGAATCATTTTTGGTTACCATGAATTTTTTGCTATAGACAGTTAAGTCTTATCAAGAGAACATTGCTCTGATATCAAATAAAATATTAGTTAAGCAACCCAAGAGAGGGGGTGAATTGAGTTTTAAAAACTGAAGCAAATAAAATCATATAACAATTCAAAACAGTGCCTTAATAAAATTAATAACAATAATTTTAACAGTAAACAAAATTAAAGAGATAAAGGAAGAGAGAGCAAACGCAATATTTTTATGTGGTTTGCGGCAAACTCCGCCTAAGTCCATGCCTCCAAGCTTGAGAATTCCACTATCCAAACATTTAAAACCCAAGGCTATAATATTTACAATTAACTTTCAAGATATCAATCAACCTTCATAACTTGAGGTAATCCCAAACCTCTTATCCCAATTGTTTTCTACATTTACAATCACTCAAAAATAAAGATTACAAAGAATTTCCCTCACACAATGTATGTGTTTACAAATGAAAGCCCAAAATATAATTTAATGAAAGAATAACAAGTTTTAAAGCACAAGAGAGGTTAAATTCTCAATAACAAGCTCAATGAAAATTGTAGAATCTATCATCATTTGAATTTAATTGAGTCTTTTTATAGTTGGAGCTGAAAAACTAGTTGTTATTGACTTTTTGGTCATAACTAACTAGCCATTTAACTTAATTGGATTGCTGCTTGAGTTTACCGTTGTAGTCGAAATTTGAATTTTTGAATAACCGAGTTTTTGTTTATTGGTAACCGGTATGCCGTTTGATTCCAGAGAGCTCAATTGATGTAATTAATTTGTCGTTTTAAGGTATTTGGTTTGCTGATTGATTCCAAAGAGTTATGGTTATGAATTGGATTTGCCGTTTAGCTCATTCAATTAGCTAATTTTCTTCAGTAAGCACATTTTCTTAATTCGATTTGTCAGTTTTCTTAAATAAGATGATGTCTATCAACAAAATATAGTTTTGTCTAGAACAAAAAAAAAAAAAAAAACCTTCTTACGAAAACTCTCTTTTACTAAGAATATGAAATCGTATCCTCATGGTAGAACTTTTCTTTAAAATATAAAAAAAAATGTTTTAAGAACTTTGAGAAATCATCATTCATTTTCTTGTTTTAAAAACATAAAATGTATTTACAATATTACCTATTAATTCATGGTTTGTTATCATCAAAATCAAAATACTATATAGGCATGTAGGCTAACAATTTTTGCTTTTATATTTATAATTAATAATTAAAAATTATATATTTAAAAAATTAAAAATATTGTGATCTGGATTCAGTTCCAGAAGTCCGGGTTCAAATGAAACCAAAACTAGACCTGGAGACATTCAAGTTGAGAAAAACGTATTCGAACATGGATATATTAAATATGCGATACGGGTTGAACCCGGCCCGGATCATTCAGGTTTATTTGGATTCGAGTCGGGTCTAGGTTTATTTGCCATCTCTAATTTGAAGCCACAATGTTCGGCCCTACACCCTCAGATTAAAAGATTGAATTGAAATTTTACTTGTTTTATGAGAGTTTTAACTTTGGTTCTCTCACTTTTTAAATTGATAATTTTTACTTATTTTATGAGAGTTTCAAGTTTGGATATCTCATGTTTTCTTAAACAATTTTGTTTATTTCCTATAGTTGTTGTTGCGAAAAAGTGAAATAAAAGTTAATAGTATATAATAAATACAAGTTTTAAATAATAATTTTGAAAAAATTAATAAAAACATAAAAGATTTTTTTATCATACATGTATAAAATTAAATCAATTAATTTTCAAACTACAGTAGTTAGTGTTTATCAAACACTTTTGTGTCGTATCTTTTAAATTATAACTGTCTAATCTCAAGTTTATCCATTATAACCCCTTATTTGCTCTTCAATTGTACAAATTCTATGTTATAGCTTACTTAATTAATAGCTTTCCCATTACTACCCTAGTCAAACCAAAATTTTTATTCCGCGACTATAATTTTACTTGGGAACATGTTGTTGCCATATGGTTTATAATTATATGAGAGTTTTAAATTATTCCGCGTCTTTATTTTTTATTTTTTACGTGAACAAATTATTAAATTATATGATTTTACAATGAATTGAATATTAGTTTTATTAAATTATATGGTTTAATAACGTATTCATGTAATAAAAATAAAGACACCCGCATGCATATATATATATATTGAAATTGTACTGCACCTGAAACGTACGGACAAAAGAATATGATAGTAAAATTCTTGACATGATACGGATGCATTTCTTTAGAGGAAAGAAATTAAAAGGACCTTTGCGTGAGAATTTTGTTCTAGCTAGCCTTCAATTATCTTATATCTAATAAATGTAGTGCAGAGACGTCTAATTTTCTGGCACTTGATGCGTTCTCTTCTCTCAAAGAAAAGAATACGTATGCATAAGTATCGAGTGAGCTCAGTACAAGAAAAACCTATTGCTTAACTATCCACGATTAGAAACAAAATTAGTCTATTGTTACTACAATTTTAGACTAAAATTTGCCAATAGTGGGTCCCATACAGCCAGTACAAGGTATAATAAGTGCTCCCATAGCCATTGTTGAGTGAACTCTGCTCATAAGCTCAAACAGAAAGAAGAAGAAACAAAAACAAAAAACAAAAATAAAAAATCAGTAGGTTAAATTAGCAATGAAGGATTGGGCGCCAATTGTAATTGGGTTGCTGCTATTTATACTGCTCTCGCCGGGCCTCTTGTTCCAGCTCCCCAGCAACCAACGCCACTTTGAATTCGGCGGCTTCGGGACCAACGGCAAGGCCGTACTCGTCCACACTCTCATCTTCTTCGTCATCTACACCATCCTCATTTTGGCCGTCGGCATCCACATCTATATGGGCTAATCAGAAGTTTTTGGGTGATTGATCATTTATTTTATTTTATTTTATTTTTATTGAGGTGACGGTTGATCATTGTTGATTCTTTCACTTTAACATGTGACTTCGATTTTCCAACGTAGCCTTACAACATTTGCGTTCAGTTCAAAACCACTCGAGCAATCAAAGGGATCTGAATTGATGGAAAAATTTTAGAATGTGTGGGAGGTAACATCTTAGTTATATAACGAGTAAATACAATTATGATATATTTATGTTTATTTTAATTAATTATATTGCTTATGATAAATTCTTTTTTTATGATGAGATGTGCTACTCTTTATATGCTTGTTGCTATGCATCTGATTATCGTGATAACTAATATTACATATACTATTTAATTACTATTTTAAGTTAAAAGGAATTGTTTGTATAGAAGGGTTTACTCGAGTGATTTTTAAAGTAATTTATTTGATTGGTTATTTAAATTTAAATTTTGAGAAACGTCAAAGACTCAAAATATAGATTTGAGCTATGCACACCTTTGTCTTTGAGAAAACAAAATTGCATACATAAATATCATATGGGTCTTATCATATTGGAATTGTTTCACAGTAGAATATTGATGATAATAATACTATTATAAAAATAAATATTAAATTTGTACTTACTAATATAATTTAATAATTATCATTAGTGCTCTACAGATGAATAACTCTACTGTAGTCACTGCGACATCGTATTAATACAGAATGTAGATCGTGAAAGGAAAGTACTTTACGACCATACAACACGATCGACTAGCATTGATTTTGGTACTAGCGTTTCAAAGAAAAATTTAAAAATGAAGCTTGAAATTCTGGAGACCACAATCAGAAGCTCCAACTCCAGTGGGCCAGGCCCAAATGAAACCATCTGACTATGACACCAACTGATATCAATGCCTGGTGCAGTAGTGCCTCAAATAGATAATGATGATGATAATTAAAAAAATGAAGGAATTGTGAAATTTGTGCGAGCGAGAGAAACAAATAAATTGTAAAGCATTCTTTATATTTATGGATAAAAAAATTCAAGTGATCTTTTAGAATTTTCTTCAAAATTTAAGCCACTGGCGGCATCCACACTACAACATACACTTTATACAAATATTAAGGAGAATCGTTGTGAATTCGGACACAGTCCATGTGAATTTGACGTATATTTATCTTACAATTTATTTGTTTCGCAAAAGACTATTCAAAAGATGTTTTTTAAAATTTATTTGCTTATTTTATATAATTTATGTTTGATTTTCAAATATTTATATTTGAATAAAAAATAAATTTTACTTGAATTTTTGTTGAATGAAAATTAATATTATATTTTAAAAATATTTTTATAAAAATATTTCTTTCTTAAATTAAAAAATCTAATCTTTTTTATTTTTAGTTTGTAAAAATATAAATATCAAATAATCATAATTAATTTTTATTTATTTATAAAAATAAAATAATTATATATAAATATTAAAAAAATAAATATAGATATATTCAAATTTAAAAAAAATTCAAACATTTTTTTTAAGAAATTATTGCTCGTGATATTTATAATCATACAAATATTGAGATCTGTTTACATTAATTTTAATATAATACCACTTAAATTTTAAATCTTTTCAAATATTCAAAGAACTTCAACTCTACTCTTAAAAAAAAAATTATCTTTACTTAAATTTTAAAACTCTAAATAAAATAATTTAAATTAAACGCTTGTAATACTATAATACAACGGTGGAGCTTGACTCTGCCACTTGGGCTCAAGCGGTTACAAAATTCAAGCACATTGAAGATTAAAAAACACTACCCGGCTCTTTGGTTACAGTGGCGGTGTCATTAGCATCACTAAGAAAATTGCACGCCAATCATCACATCCCAAGTAAATCAGAGCCGTTGGAGATGGCGACACGTTTCACCATGTAGCAGTTCCCAGTCCCGAGAAGCATCATTATTAATGCAAGCACATTGCTCATCTCACTTCTTCTTCCACCGTCTCTATCCATCCACGCGCTGTCCCACTGACTTTCCCTGGATCTTTCCCAAGAAAACCTTTCAACCCTTTTCAGTTTCATATTTAAGAAAATTAACTGAGAGAGAGAAAAAGCAGACGCAAAAGCAAAAAAGCCGAACAGTTTCGAAGTTAGCAATGGCGGATTGGGGACCGGTAGTGATAGCAACGGTGCTGTTCGTGCTGCTAACACCAGGGCTCTTGTTTCAGATTCCGGGCAGAAACAGAGTTGTTGAGTTTGGTAACATGCAGACAAGTGGCGCTTCCATTCTTGTCCACTCTGTCATCTTCTTTGGCCTCATCACCATTTTCCTTATTGCCATTACAGTACACATCTATACTGGCTGATTGATTGCCTTTACCCAGTTTCTTCTGTTTCATGTTGTTTTTATTTATTTCTTGTTTCAACTTTTTTTTTTTTGAAGTCTCTCTTTGTACTTTAATTTCGTATGGTGATTATGAACTGATGATGTTTCTGCCTTGATCTCTTGCTCTACTAGATCGGGATTTTGACAACCAAAATGGTTACGTTAGAATGAAAAATGTAAGATTGATTTATTTTTTATTTTTTAATTCAATCTCGACAAATTATTATTATCTGGCGTGATATGACTTACAATAATTCATCCCCGAAATTGAGTTTGCTTTTGAGTCACTGTATCCGCAGTAGGATTTGTAGGTTCCATGGGGTATCATGTAGAAGCTTTAAAATTAGGGTTATTATTATTTTAATATTTTAAAAATTGTCAAATATTAAATGTTTATAAGAAGTTTTGTTTCTTATCATTTTATTATTATATCTTTATAAAAATATTATTTTATTATTTTTTCGTTACAATTATTAGTAGACAGTTAGTTGACCGTTAGTTGATCAGTTAGTTGACTAACAAAATACTAATTTCACCTTTCATGATTAAAAAAATTATTTGAAGCTTATTTACAAAATAAATTTGTAATATATTTATTAAAATGGATATAAAATATCAACATAATTTTTTTTTATTAGAATTATGATATATGAATTACAAATTTATCTTATTATTATTTTTAATCATGAAGGGTAAAATTGGTATTGTGTTAACCAATCAAACTAACTGATCACTAACTAACGGTCAACTAACAATTATAACGGAAAAGTAGTAAAATAATAATTTTATAAAGATATAGTAATAAAATGATAGGAGACAATACTTCTTATAGTCATTTGATATTTGACAATTAAAGTCATTTGATATTTGACAATTTCTGAAATAGTGAAATGATAATAACCCTTAAAATTAAATAACCAATAGCATAAAATCAGAACAATAAAGTGGTCCAAAGACGAGGACCATAATGAATAAACCATAACATCATATGGGTGATAACGTAAAATAAATGAATTATGGAATATAAATAATACCTAAACTAGTAATATTTCACTTTAATGATACGCATACTTTTTTGATTGAGGAATTGAAATTTAAAATCATAATCATTATTAGCGTTTGCTTCGTAAAATGAAGATTGGAATCTGGAATAGTGGGATCCATTCAAATTTATGAATGGGAAATGTGAGATTGACTCTTGAGGAAAGTCCCATTCCTATAATTGATCATTTTACACTCATATAAAATTAAAAATATTCTTTTTGTCTTTAATTAAAAAATTATTATAATTAATTAATTAATATATTATTATAACGAATTAAATAATATAATTATTCAAATTAATTAATGTATTTTAAATTTTTGATAATGATGATGATGATTATTATTATTATTATTAATGATAAAAATTTATACAATTAGTTAAACTATTAATATATTCAAAAATAAGTATTAATAATAACAAATTTTTAATAAATTGTCACAATAATTAAAATACCAAATAATAGTTATGACAACAGTTCATTAAGTACATTCTAGTCATTTGTCACAATCTAATTTATTCTAAATTTATTTCAATTTTGATTTTTATAGTTCGAGAAAATAAATTATTTTAATTTCTATTCCTTATTCTCATTCCAGCGCCATTCTCATTATTGCTTATTCTGATTTCAGTTCATTCCAATTCTACTTTAGTAAACGCACCATAACTCTTCATTTTTTTCCCCTTGTTTTAAGCTCAAAATTTATATAGGTTGCACGCCTTGAAGCTCCATAGAAGTTCATTTCAATCCCGTCGTAAAAATGTAGATTAGAGACAAATTTTCCTATTATTTGGTTCTGAGCAAGCATTACGCCTGGATTACAAATATATAAAATTAAAATCCTAAAATTGTATAATACATCTATAGAATTGTAACAAGTTTTTTTTTCTTTTTAAGGAGTGGAGCTAGAGTGGCAATTTGGATTATCACATAATTAATGAATGAGTCAACTTCTATATTTCGAGTATGGCTGTCATATGAGTTTGATAAGGTCGTTGATATGTCAATTCATTTATGTTTTGCTCATTATTTGTTGGACTCATAGGTTGACTAAAGATGGCAATGGGGTGGGGAGGCCTATCCCATTCCCCACCCTATTAAAATTTTTTGCCTACATTCCCACCTCATTTCCTAATAAATTTAGTGAGGTTTGGATGAGGAATCTCTGTGTGAGGAATGATTTCTCCATTCCCACCCCATTCCCCGTTTACTTATTTTATAGTAGGTATAAATATATGATTTCAGTAAATTAAAAATTAGAGACTTAAAATAAAATTATTATCGTATTATAAAGTATTTAAATTATTTTTAAAAATTTTATAAAAGTTTGAAACAATATCTTAAAATGATATTAAAACTGAAAAATATTTGAAGAGAGCAGCACTTTAAAAGAGAAAAGAAACATAATAATATTTTAGAGTTGAAAAAAAATTATATTATAAGGTTTTCTTTTAGTCATAGCTTGTTTATATTAGATAAAAAAAATTATTAATTGATATTATAATTGATAAAATAAAAATTATTAAATAAGAATTAAAAATATTTTTTTATATAATGGGGATTGAGGTGAGGGGTGGGGTGGGAAGTATAAAACCAAATTCCACCCTATTAAGAATTTAAGAAATATTTTTTCCCTACTCTCCACCCCATTTTTTAAAAATTATTTAAATTTTTTTTCACTTAAGGTGGAATTTCATAAACACAACCCGTAAAGAATTTTGCCATCCTAATGGTGACGTTAAGAAGAGAATTGAAGCCCTTATGCAGTTAACATAACTTTTTCGCATAGAGCATGGGCCAATGAGCCCAACAATGGTCAAAAAAATGTCCAACCCACAACTGTTTATTGTTTAGTCGACGGCTAAATGAAAGTTAAGTGGTTTGTTTGGTTGATGTGCACTGCGCAAAAAAGAAAGTGCTTACGGCTACAAATCCATTAATGGTAATCCAAAACTCTCTTTAAAATATCTTCGTCAGGTTGGATCCATCGTCACTACTGACCAATCCACCTTACACGCCGCTGGGCTTCTTCTAAAAGTGCATGAAACTCATTTCATTCTCCTTATTTCATTCTCATAATTAACCACACAAGAGTTCACCAATACTCTTTCGTTTTTCATATACCCTTTCAACCTGAATAATCGATAAATTAATAACTTAATTTAAATAATAAGATAATATGTCTGTGTATATATATTGAATAAAAAAATCTTATATGCTCAATATGTGTAATGAAATACAAGTGTGCAACCCAAGAGGGGGGTGAATTGGTATTTTAAAAAATATTCTAACAAAACCACACAACAATCCAATCTAATGCCTTAATCAAATTAAAAACAATAAATTTAATCAAGCACAATATTAAAAGAGAGTAAGGGAAGAGAAAGCAAACTCCAAGATTTTTACGTGGTTCGGCTATCCCCGCCTACGTCCACGCCTCCAAGCTCACCGGGCTTGAGGATTTCACTAAGCAAGCCTCCAAGGCTTCAAACGCTTACAATTGACTTCCAGGGTGTCAATGGACCTTTTACAACAAGAGATTATACCCAATCTCTTAACCCAAGTGTATCCCAACACTTACAATCTCTCAAGGATAAAGATTACAAAAGAATTTTTCTCACACAATTTGTTTGATCACAAATGAAAGCTCAATGTGTGAATGAATAAGATGAATACAAGAATTTAAAGCTCAATGAAAGTTGTATTCTCAATATTTTGCTCAATGATAATCGTTGAGTACTTGTTGTTTGAATTGGATTGAAAATTTATAGTTGGAAATAAAACTAGCCGTTATAGATCGTCTGCCTCAAACGGTTCGCCGTTAGTCGTTAACGGTTAACCGTTATTCTCAAAAGTTACCGTTGGAGCCAATTCTTCAAATAAACGGTTTCTTTGTTTGTCACTATCGTTCACCGTTAATTGTAAACTGTTCAGTTAATTTCCGATAATCATCATTTTAACAATCCTTTGAAGAAAATGCTTTACGAAATAATCGGTTAACCGCTTTTAGTAAACGGTTCAAGGTTAGCAATAATCGGTTCACCTTTTTCTATAAACGGTTGAGTTAATTTAATTTCGAATCATCATTTTAACAATCCTTACTTTCTGAAATAATCGGTTAAAACTTTTTTAGTAAATCTGTTCAAGTTAGAATAATCGGTTCACCTTTTTCTATAAACGGTTAGCCATTTGCTTTCAATGGCATCTTCTGATGGCTTCATAACTATTTTCAAAAATACAGTTTGACCCAAAACTTTCCATAACTTCATTATGGCCCAAAACGTTATACATTTTACAAACAGGTCCAATTTCAGAATTTCTAAATAATACACTGTGAATCCCAAAACTTTCTGAAATTATGAAATGGCCCAAAATACTATGAAACATTTCAAATAAATCCTTCTCCAAAATATCAAGTAATACTTGTTGATTTCAAAGTTTTCAAAAATCTTTCAATTAAACCATAAACTTGAAAAACAACCAATTTCATAAAATCATTTTTTCATTAAATATAAAACCTTTATAAAGTAAAAATAATGATTTATTTAAAATATATGAAAACAATTTAAGCTTTCAAAACTTAATTATTCTTAATTTTATTTGTTATCATCAAAATCAACATTATGTTAACATAAATGTTAACAATCTCCCCCTTTTTGATGATGACAAATCTTTCATGTATTTAAAGAATGATTGAACAAATTGCTCCCCCTAAATGTAAGCTCCCCTTACAATTTGAGCTTAAAAGATTAATCATTCTTAATCATGTTTGTTATCATCAAAATCATTATGGAAACATATATGTTAACAATCTCCCCCTTTTTGATGATGACAAACTTTTCATGTATTTAAAGAATGATTTCATAAATTGCTCTATTTAAATGTAAACTTCTCTCACAATTTGTCAATTAATTAAATTAACAAATTTAAATACATGCATTTTTCTCCCCCTCATCATCAAAAAGAAAAACTTAATTGGCAAAGAAAAAGAGTAGAAATTTTTTGTAAATTTAAAAACATTTATTCTTCTCCCCTTTCATCATTAAAAAGAAAACTTAAGGAAAAGAATAAGAGTAGCAAATTTGTTACCCATGTTGTCCGAGTAGAAATTTTGATAGAATCTCCCATCAACAATCATCATCTCAAATACAAATTTAGTAAAATCACTCTCAAATCATCATCATCATATAATCCATCAACCATAAAAGGATCATGAACTATTATTCCATTAATTACCAAATTAGCAACTCATAACATAAAATTATCATATAAAACACCCATGTAATCAAATAATCATCATATCTCAAAATCATCAAAATCATCATCGTAATCGCACATCAATCATCAAAACAATACTCAAAATGCATACTATTCTCCTCCTTTTGACAACATCAAAATGATATATTATTTTGTCTCCCCCTTTGGACAACAAAAAAGTTCAAAATGCATATTAACAAAAATCATATTGTATGCTCCCCCTAAATATATGGCCAATTTAAAATTTTAACCAAAATGATTTTATCCAAAAAAAAAAAAAATCATATTTATCTCCCCTTAAAAATAAAGAAATGCTCAAATTCACAACATGGTTCAAAAGACTTCCATATAAGTTTAAACAATTATAACAAATCCATATAAGCTTAAACAATTATAACACATCAACAACTCCATCAATTCTTCAAACAACGCACATATAATCATCAATCATCAAAATCATCAAGAAATCAAATCATCCTAAGTTTATGCCGAATTTTTGAAAATTGTTCTTCGCAAAGAGGTTTTGATTTGTTTACCAAATTGGCATGCAAAAGTTATAAGAACATATTATCAACTATCCAAGCTCCATAATTACTAATAACATTTTAGAAATCAAGACAATTAAACTTATCAAAGATCTAATGTGACATTTCAATATAACTTAAAAAATATCATAAGCTTAAAATTCTTGAAGTATATGTATTTCTCCCCCTTTCGATATCATTTAAGGCAAGTAATGCATATTCAACAATACATCAATAAAGTACAAAAAAAAAATGCATTCATTTACCAAACAATAAGTAAATGGATTCATTTACCAAACATAGATTGCATAAGATCAAACTTTATTAAACACATGAAATCATCAAAACATATTCTTTATCTAAAATCTTAAGCAAAGCATAAGTATATAATGACAATATATAGATCATCAAAATCAACATAGCTTTTAAGATAAGCCATCATTATGAGCTAAAAGAATAAGTGATCAAATTCATAAGTGCAATAAGTCATGTGTGCGAATTTTATAAATGAATGATGAGATAACACAATTAATGGCATATGAATTCACACATATATAAGAGATGGACAATGATGATAGACAATTGAGAAGATGAAATCAAAGACCATACAATCATCAAATCAAACAAAGGCATCATGATAAATCACTCAATGTTATACATAATGATAATTCCATCATGTAAACATACAAGCATACTTTCACAAATTCAAGTTATTATCCATTTATCATGATCTATTCAACAAAATCAATATGTCAAAAATTGTTATCAAAACAATTAAATCATCTTACTCATCATTTTCTCTTAGATCATGATCAAATGATTATTCTCACAAGCTTTCATCAAGGAACTCTCCACCATTCCTTGTTTGTGGTACCTACAAAAAAAATATTCAAGTTGTGTGCTTTGGTACCCAAATACTTTTGGGTCCTTGAATGTTAGCAATGGTTCCTTTTGGAACCCAAACACACTTTACTCCATAATATACTTTTCTTTTAATAGGACAACCACGCTTCATGTGACCATTTTGATTACAATAATGACATACAACTTGATTGTTAATGGATGCATTCTTCACAAAGTAGTTTTTATAATACTTTTGCTTCAAATTAGGCTTATAGCCAATACCACATTTGTCAAACACACATTTTTGAGAGTTTAGCAAGTTATCCAACATCTTTTGCCCATTTGTAAATTTTAGCACAATCTCATTTAACTCATTGCTTCTCTTCTTAAGCACTTCATTTTCTTTTATTAATTCATCAACATGTGATTTCTCATGTTCATATGAAGTACTTTGTTTGCATTTAAAAGATGCAATCCTATTATGTAACATTTCATTATCTAAATCCAATTCTTTGATCTTTTCATTTAATGAAATATTGGATTTTTGCAAGGCATCTTTTTCATTTTTCAAGTCATTTGCAAGTGATTCTATGTGCTTGTGTGAAGTGCTACATTTGTCATTTGATAATGCAACTTTATCATGCAATGCTTTATTCTCTAATTCTAATTCCTTTATCTTCTCATTCAATGAATCAATGCATTTTTTTATGGCATCATTTTCATTTGTAAGTTCTAGCATTTTCTTCTTAAGGCATGCATTCTTTTTACCAAGTTTCATCCACTCATCATGTAATTCTTTAAAAGCATCATATAATTCATCATAGCTATGATCACTTACCTCATCAAGCTCGTCATCCGATTCATCTCCAATTGCCATAAGTGCCAAATTCGACACTTCATGAAATTCCTCCTCATTTGTAGTCTCCTCATACAAAACTTCAAGTTTTCTCCAAATTTCATAAGCATTAGAACAATTTGAAACTCTATGAAATTCCTTTTTATCTAAGGCACAAAATAAAGCATTCATAGCCTTAGAATTTAAAGACATATTTTTCCTATCCAATTCACTTAAAGCATTCTTCCTAGAAATGAATGAGCCATCACAAACTATTTCCCATATTTCATAGTCTAAGGCTTGTAAAAATACTTTTATCCTAGTTTTCCAATAAGGATAATCATTTCCATCAAAAAATGGTGGTCTAGTAGTAGATTGGCCTTCCATGAAGGTTGAGCTAATTTGAGTTGCTATTGATCTTTAACTCTAGACGGTTAAGTCTAAACAAGAGCACCTTGCTCTGATACCAAATGAAATACAAGTGTGCAACCCAAGAGGGGGGGTGAATTGGTATTTTAAAAAATATTCTAACAAAACCACACAACAATCCAATCTAATGCCTTAATCAAATTAAAAACAATAAATTTAATCAAGCACAATATTAAAAGAGAGTAAGGGAAGAGAAAGCAAACTCCAAGATTTTTACGTGGTTCGGCTATCCCCGCCTACGTCCACGCCTCCAAGCTCACCGGGCTTGAGGATTTCACTAAGCAAGCCTCCAAGGCTTCAAACGCTTACAATTGACTTCCAAGGTGTCAATGGACCTTTACAACAAGAGATTATACCCAATCTCTTAACCCAAGTGTATCCCAACACTTACAATCTCTCAAGGATAAAGATTACAAAAGAATTTTTCTCACACAATTTGTTTGATCACAAATGAAAGCTCAATGTGTGAATGAATAAGATGAATACAAGAATTTAAAGCTCAATGAAAGTTGTATTCTCAATATTTTGCTCAATGATAATCGTTGGAGTACTTGTTGTTTGAATTGGATTGAGCTTATTTATAGTTGGAGTTTAAAACTAGCCGTTATAGATCGTCACTTTAAAACGGTTCGCCGTTAGTCGTTAACGTTAACCGTTTATTCTCAAAAGTTACCGTTGGAGCCAATTCTTCAAATAAACGGTTTGCTTTTGTCACTATCGCTTCACCGTTAATTGTAAACGGTTCAGTTAATTTCGAATCATCATTTTAACAATCCTTTGAAGAAAATGCTTTCGAAATAATCGGTTAACCGTTGTTAGTAAACGGTTCAAGGTTAGCAATAATCGGTTCACCTTTTTCTATAAACGGTTCAAGGTTAATTTCCAGAATCATCATTTTAACAATCCTTACTTTCTGGAAATAATCGGTTAACCGCTTTTTAGTAAACGGTTCAAGTTAGCAATAATCGGTTCACCTTTTTCTATAAACGGTTAGCCATTTGCTTTCAAAGCATGTTTCTGATGATGCTGATGAACTATTTTCAAAAATACAGTTTGACCCCAAAACTTTCCATAACTTCATTATGGCCCAAAACGTTATACATTTTGCAAATAGGTCCAATTTCAGAATTTCTAAAAATATTTTGTGAATCTCAAAACTTTCTGAAATTATGAAATGGCCCAAAATGCTATGAAACATTTCAAATAAATCCTTCTCCAAAATATCAAGTAATACTTGTTGATTTCAAAGTTTTCAAAAATCTTTCAATTAAACCATAAACTTGAAAAACAACCAATTTCATAAAATCATTTTTTCATTAAATATAAAACCTTTATAAAGTAAAAATAATGATTTATTTAAAATATATGAAAACAATTTAAGCTTTCAAAAACTTAATTATTCTTAATTTTATTTGTTATCATCAAAATCAACATTATGTTAACATAAATGTTAACATGTGTGTGTGTATAGAGGATTGATTTGCTCTAAAATTTTGGATTTCATTAAAGTCTGAAAAAGTTAGTAAATCATATGATTTAATAATATCATGTCATTGCATTATTAATCTTTCGGAGAGTTTAACCAATTCAAGATTTTGAATTGGAACATTTCTACATATATGTGCGAGTGTGAGTGTGTAAGAAATTATCAAATTGTCATCCAACTTTTATTGACATCTTAATTCCCCAACCAAAAATTTTGATAATAGCTCAAACTCATTTACCTTTTTAATTTATGTAATTTTACTACCAAATCATTAAGAGAAATAATTAGTAACTTTTAATTAAAAACTTTAAGAAAATCCAAGCTCAAAAAAGTCCAACCTAGTCCATTGTTATCTCTAATTTTCTTAATTGAGTTCTTTTCTAAAACTGTATCCAAATTTATTTTCTTTTATATGCATTTAAATTAAACTCAACCTTAATCTTGATTTTTTTAATAAGTAATACATACATACATACATACATACATACATACATACATGCATGCATACATAAGTATGCACATACTTGCATACATCTATACTCTCTCTTAGATCATTTTCAAAAATATTCTTTGGAGTATGAAAGTTCATTATATATATATATCTCTCATTCTTTTTCATTTCTTGTTTTGTCCATCTCTAAAAGGTTGTCAAGAAAGCAAAGAAGTATTTGCGATAGCTCTGATGTGATGTATGCTTATCCGATGGAGATATTCGCTATTGATAAATTCACCCACAACTTTCCTTCTTGTTTCTAAGAGTCCATTTGAAATTACTTTTTGAAAGACTTAAAAATAATTTTAAAAAGTTAAAATTTAATTTTGGTATTTAGTAAACTATTTAAAAATCACTTTTTTTTTTTTAAAATCACCTATAGTAGATTTTGAAAACTAAGAAAATAATAACTTTTCAAAATCCATTTTGAAAAATCACTTTTATACTTAATGCAATTCCATATGTATCCTTATGTATATTATAAAAATACAAAATTATTCTCATTAGTAAGGAAATAAAAATTATTAACTTTAAAGAAATTATTATTATTATTATCAATTATATTGAGATAATAAAATAAAAATAAAAATAATAATAATATAAAACATTTATTTTAGTTATCAATTATTATATGTACATGATAAAAAAAATACTTTATGTACATGTTTGAATAAATTTTGTTCAATATTTTGTCAAATGTCCAATTTAGTTATTTATATTTTTACAGTAATTTAAGCATAAAATTTAACAAACACATAGACTGGTTTTTAAACTCACAGCATTTTTAAAAACAAATTTCACCAAATGTTTTTAATTGATTCTCTTCACAATAAATTATTTCTATAACACAGTTAACAGTAATTATTTTAAAAGTTACAGTATTATCAAACTAGCTCGAAATTTTTAATAGGGGTGACACTATTTATATTCTAAAATTATTTTGAACTCTCTGGCTATCACTATCTAAATTCACCAAATAAATTTTAAAAAATTAATTTTTTTGTACACTCTTTAAAACACAAAAAAAAAATCTTACTTAAAACAATTAAATTAATTATCTTCATTTAAACAAAATACCAATAAAACTATTCAACACATCCATATAAAAAATCTTTAAGAAATTTAGTGTATATTTACAACATTTGAGATCAATTTTAGTTGTAAATAAGTTCTTTAACACAATTTTAGTAGTTAATTATTGTTATTAAAGAATGTGCTTCATATTATTTTCGGTCCCTAAATGCAAATTTGGGCAATCGAGTATCAAGAAGAACATGTTCAAAATGGTTTGTGGTGCAATTGAGAAAGAAAAAGAAGAAGTTTGGGGGTTAAGATATGTTTAATTTTTAATTTCTTTTTAAACTCAAAAGCTAAAAAGATGGCCATCTTAACAGTTTTTTATTTAAAAAAAGAAAAAGAAAGGAGTCACACTTCCCTTATAGTGAATATTTCAAAATATTGATTTGCTTCTTATTCATATATAAATTAGTATTGTTTAAGATGTTGGAAATAAAATATTTGGGGTTTAAGGGGAAAAAATTATATGTTGAATAATGGATGTGTTTTATGGGTGTTCGAAGTAATACAAAAGGAAAAAACTCTTTTCATCATAGGATCTAATGCAATAGCTCATTTCATCTCTATTTTTCAAACAATAGTCTAAAATATCCTTCCGTTAACTCACCGTTAGTGTAAAACCGTTAACTAGTAATTCATTGAGGGGAACGTAGGATTTTTCATTAAAGTGATACAAATTATATTAAAATAATTTTTTTTCATAATTAAATAACATTACAAAGTATGAAAAATTCATTAACTTTTTTTTAAAAATGAAATCGACGATGATATAGTTTGATATAGCCATTAAAAATAATTTTCATAAGGAACGAATTGTAATGAGCACAATATCTTTAAATCATTGGAAGAAAAACTCAAAAATGCCACTAATTTTTATGTGCTTTCATGTGCTGAATATCTTCTTTATCTTTAACTCAATTCAAGTCATTTTATAGTGCAATTAGAGAGTATACTTACATGAATAAGAAAATTGTGATATTTTTGGTACTTAGATTTAGGGTTTATAAGATTTTCATGCCGCTAAAATAGAAATAAGTGAAAAAAGAATTGCTTGAAATATAAATTTGTCATCTTTTTTAGTATTTCTTATTTAGTGGGATTATGTAAAATCATTTTAGTTATATGTCAACTTTTATTTATTTTTCTAATTTTCTCTTTGATAGAAAATCCTTTTTTACCCATAATGAATTACTAACAAACGACATTCAACTAACAGTGAGTTAACGAAAATATGTTTTGAGCTATTGTTTAAAAAGTAAGGATAAAATGAGATATTGCATGAAATCCTAGGGATGAAAAGAACTTTTTCCCTAATACAAATTCTCAAAAATCACAAAAGTACCTTGATTAACTGTTTTCTTTCTTTACTATAGAAATGGTCAAATTAACTTAAACTAGTTTCTCTCTCTTTCAATATTTCTTTTTATTCCTTCTTGATAAGTCAACTTTATCTTTCTCTTACTTTTCACTATAACATTATCACTTATTATCATTAAACTTGCGCTTTTGAGATTTGAACAAAAAATTTCTAATAAATTCAAAATGGTACAAAAACTTTTATTTTTAATTCTTACATGATGGGTTATTATTATTTTCAATTTGTTTTAGATTACAATAGGCTGAATTTGTTAATTTTTGAATAATTTCGTTTGTTAAATGCAATATTTATTTCATGCATCACAATAAAATTTTGATAAGCGAAGGAAATGAAGGGAAAGAGAATAAGGACAAATAATTAACTAATTAAATTATATTTTTTCAATAATAAATTTTACTCAAAAAAAGGTGCACGAGTATTTAATGGACTCAAATAGTTCAACCCTTTTATTAAAATTAAAGTGGTTAGATTACTTTTTAAATTACAAATAGACCTATCATTTTAGTAGCATGCCTCTCAACTTATTTATATATGGTAATAGATTGAATGTAATTAAATTGATCAAACCGTCCATAATGAATTTCTTATATTGCCATCTTATGTGATAAATGTTATTTATCTGTGTTTTCTTCGAAAAAGAAAAAGAAAAAAGTAATAAACGGATGCTCGAAGAGAAGATAGAAATGGAGTGTTGACAGGTGAGCCCACAAGTCAATGTCCCTAGTCTGCAATTTGCTCGATTGATGGGAGAATTGCCTCCACTCCTTATTACGTCGCTAAAAGCCATAAAGGTGACAATCCCACCATTCGTTGTTCGTCTTTCTTAAGAGTGGAAATTTCTAACATTATAATTTGGGCAGCAGTTGCTTGTTTATCCTTGGACAGACACGGAACATACTTCATTTCATTCACAAAATATTGTTCAAGTTCGTTCTTTAAAGACCAGTCATTGATTCAATTAACAAAATTTCTTGACTCTTTGAACTCATTTAAAACGATTTAGGGTTAAAATCTTACTCATATATTAAGACTAAAGTCTTTATTTAAGTCATGAGTGAGAACACTGATTTTGAAGAAATCTTGCTGAATCGGATAAAATATTTAGCCCATTAAATATTAATCTTTATCTTCTTCATTTTTCGAACTCGCGACACTGCAGGCATACAGTGCATCCGTAGTCAGACATACTACATACGCTCTTTAGGCAGTGACATAATCTTAATATCCCACACTCAGGCAACTACATACGCTCATACGGTAGTGACATAATCTTACTTAATGTCCCACACTCAGGTAACATTTTTCAATTTCACTTTGATGAAAACTTTAGCAATGGAAGGAGTGACCACTGCTAGACAACCCATGATAAGATTAGTTGAAGATGGTCAAAAACAAATTAGAAGCTCAATCTTGTACGTTTCATGGTAGGAGCCACAGTGGGGGAACAAATCAACAAATTGCCTCTTCGATCTTGACTTTGCATCATCTAAAGAGCAGCCCGGGCCACATTCAGTCCGGCATCTGCACCAAATTGTCTCAAAAGCCGAACGTAAGATCCATATTTGTTCAAAAAGAATATGATGAGGGTTCACAAACTTTTGATTTTTGTAGTCCTCAATTATCCTAACATCGTATTCAATCAATCAATTTTAGGGGACACCTGTCGACCTCCGCTTGGAAGATATCAGAACAATTCTGTAGACTTTTACTCCACGCGTCAATCGCAGGTGGATGTATAGGAAAATTTCCACTAAATGTGTAAAATTGGCTCTGGTTTCTCAAACATCCTCGTTTCATGTGTTTGTTATTCTATAGTATTACCCTAACTGGGGCATAGGGATCCCTGAGATTTAGTATATTAACAACCTGATAGAAATTATTCACATAATTATTAGGACCTCCCCTTACGTTAGTATTTCATTAAGTGAAACGTTAGTTGACTATTGAAAATTCAAAAATACCCTTTCCACTAAAATATATGTTTATTCATATATGTATCCGCAGGATTAATATTGCTTCGAGAACTGTCAACCTGAATTCTTTTTTTTTTTTAATGTTTTGATGGTATATAATAATATATTATATATTATCTGTTAATTGCTAAGTATATGCATTGTTAAATATTAACAATAAAATGAGGAAAATTCTTATGTTGAAAATTGTAGAGCTTGTTGATTAAGCTTGTGGAAGCTTAAATTATAGGTATGAATTGATTTTTTTTTAATGAATAGATTAGTTAGATTAAACATTAAAATTAAATATTTTATTTTATTTTATTTGGGCAGTAGCTTCACCTGATTTGAATTAACTCACATTCAACCCGATTATTTGACCTGATCCGATCCGAACATATTTGGAATAGATTGGGTTACAGCTTCGGGTTGAGTTAGGATTAATTCTTTTCTAACCCGATCAACCCGAAATCTGATTGGGTTAGTTCAAACTCAAAAATGCCCACCCTATTGCATACAAAAAAAAAAAAAAATTGACATTGTGCTGCAATATTACCATCATAAATAAATGGTAATACTTTGAGTAACAGCACCTATAAATGGAGCCTTTTGCAGGCTTAATAAATTGCCATAGCACTTTCTTCTACTTTTGCTATAGCACCCTTTCTTCTTCTTTTTAAAAATTCTTCAAAACTCTCGTGGGTAATTTTTTTAACTCATCACCCGTTCAATTCAACTCATCAATAAAATCATTTAAAAAAAATCAAGCTCAAACACTGCCTAAAAGCCATGGATTATCAAAGCTCTAACACATCAAGCAAATCAACCATGCAACAAGTTTATGAGCCAGTTTGAAATAACTTTGTTAACGGAAGGCTCATTAGACTTTGAAAGTGTTTTTGCAAATTCCGGATGAGAGTTGAAGTGAAGATATCTAAATCAGATGACAATCTTCACAAGCTTTACTATAAATGCATAAATGAATCAAACTGTGGGTACTTCAAGTGTTGGGTTTAGAAAGGGATGATTTTAACAATGGAGTTGTGTTTGAAGGAAATGTGACTATAATTATGAACGTCGATGCCTGGATGCTATTAAAGATAATTTGAAGGAAGTGAAGACTCTAATAAAGATGCTACATAAATCTAGTTTTTGTGAAGGGGCTGTGAAGATGATGTTATACCTGAATGTAACATTCTTTATACTCAATCTACCAATGCTTAAGAAGTAATAATTATGAAAGCCTATGGTAAAGTGTAGCTCTTCTAGTGCTTTTTATATGCAATGTATCGATACTTAAGAAGTAGAATGTGGCAAAATCTAGCTGGGGGCCTACAATATCGGTGAAACCTCACTCTTCTACTCCTTAAATCTATTTATGCACTTACGCACTAGCATACGGTAATTACAATAATAAGCAAATAACAGAGAACATCAAGCACAATAAAAGCACAAGCCTCAACTCAAGCTATTTCATAATAGACATCCAATAGTCATTCCAACGACAAACAACAAGCAACATAGAAAGAAAATTCAAATCAACAACAAAAAGCATAATCAATGAGAATTGAGAACCCTAAAGAGTGAAAATCCTGGGATTGAGAGTGGAGAGTAGTAGTGGAAGTAAGTTGTTTACTTCTATTAGAATGAGAGTGTGAAATAGGAATTAAAATTCTATTTATGTGATTACTTTGTCTTAGATTGGGAGTGAATTATTTGAAATTACAGTTTTATTCTTATTAGAAGAATTATAGTTTTTAATTACAAAGTGAATAAAAAATATATTTGTAAAATAAAATATTTATTTTGTTATTAATTTTAATTGTGTAAATTAATAATAATTATTAATATTCTTAATTATGTAAATAACAATTTTTACTTATTTTAATTTTAATTATTTAAATTAAAAATTATTGATAAGAGCAACACATGATATTAATAATTGTTATTTAATTACATAATTAAAAATTAACAATTGTTATTATATCCAGTAAAGAAAGGGTAAAAAAAAGAAGTAGGAGTGAATTTCCACTCATCTTCTTAAATAAATAAGTAAAAATTAGAGTACAAGAAATCTACACTCCCTATTCCCATTCCAACAAGTAAACACAACATAATAAAATTCATATTTTAATATATTATTCTCATAAGAAGAGTACAATTAATATATGCCATTTCTCCAAAAACATATATACATTGTCAATTATAAGATCTAATCCTGACATATAATTTTTTGGGTTATTATCATTTTACTACTTCAGGAATTGTCAAATATCAAATGACTATAAGAAGTATTGTCTCCTATCATTTTACTACTATATCTTTATAAAAATATCATTCTACTACTTTCCTGTTACAACCGTTAGTTGATCGTTAGTTGATCGTTAGTTGACCGCTAGTTGACCAGTTAGTTGACTAACAAAATATCAATTTCACCTTTCATGATTAAAAAACAAATATTTGAAGCTTATTTACAAAATAAATTTGTAATATATTTATTAAAATAGATATAAAATGCCAACATAATTTTTTTGCTAGAATTATGATATATGAATTACAAATTTATCTTATTATTTTTTTTAATCATGAAGGGTAAAATTAGTATTGTGTTAGTCAACTAACGGTCAACTAATGGTCAACTAACAGTTGTAATGGAAAAGTAGTAAAATGATATTTTTTATAAAGATATAGTAGTAAAATGATAGGAGATAATATTTCTTGTAGTCATTTGATATTTAGCAATTCCTGAAATAGTAAAATGATAATAACCCTAATTTTTTTCCCACTCAAATTTATGTCTCGTGCTACGGAGCTTATAATTTTTTTAATGATTGTGGATGACATTGATTTTAATTAAGCTATTCTTCTTGACATTGCAAAAAGTTAATTTTTTTTTTTATATACAAAAAGTTAATTGTTAGACAAAGTAAAACAAGTGTGTTCACACATTATGTATGGTTATTATGGTCATTTAGAAAGTGTCACAGCATTTAACGAGGAGTTTACCAAACAAATACACTATTTTCTATATGGATCCCCCGAAGTTACATGCATATACTTCACAACGCTCTCACACGAATAGTAAATAATTACTATTCATGTGAGAGGGTTGTAAGGTACATGCATGTAACTTAGCACTAGCCTTTCTATATTTACGGATTGAGAAAGGGAGTCGTCTTTTAGATTTTATTTTAGTCTCGTCTACGGTCTCAGTATCCTTTAATTTAGTGTCTTCTTCATCGTGTCCTTAGAGGCAATGGCTCGATGGTTTTTAAGTAGTTCATGTGTTTAAATCTTAAGAAAGTAGAGGGTTAATAAAAAATCAATTTGACTTTGGGCATCCTAATTTTTTTTTTAAATCGAACACAAAAACTAAAAAAGAAAAAAGTCTTCTTTATCCATTTATATATAGAAGTCAAATGGGCATAAGTTAACAAATTCACCACGCATAATATCTATGGGCATAATTCAAACCTAAAAAACATAGTGACTAAAATTTGAGGATTGCCTCAAATTTTATGTACTTAATCCATGATTTTTTCTACTAATATGGGATGATTTTCTTAATTTTTACATCATTAAAGCACCTATTAGCAAAAATACAGAGAATATATATGATATAAAAAAAGTAACAATGTTTTAGTATCAAATCTCGTTGTATCATTGTAAAATTTTTTATTTATAAGTAAAAGATATATATGATAAAAAAAAAGTAACAACGCTTTAAACATATATGTTCAGTTTGTAACATTGTAAAATTTTGTACTTATAAGTATTAAAGATAGTTGACAACTCCTTATTTGAATTGGTCAAGCATTTGTTCATTTTAGGTCAAGTAGAAGCAAGTGTGGACAAAGTTCAGTTCGGTTCCGAATATAATTGAACTATCTGACTAATTTTAGAAATAATAATTCAAATTGAACCAAATCGAGTTGGTTCCTTTTTTTTTTTTTAGTTTAAATTGTAATTTACTTTGTATTTTCTTTTTTTTTTTTTGGTTTTTGATTTTTTTTTTAAACAAACCAATCGATTTTTATAAATTTTAAAAATATTGGTTCAATATTTTCGAGGCAACGGTTTTTTAACCATGCCTAAGTAGAAGATTTGAGTTTTCATGTGGTTCTTGAGCGTTTATTTATTTACTAAACACAAAATTTACTGTTGTAAACTAATCATGTGATAAAATAGTAACGCTATATATATTATCCCAAACCATCAAGCACGATGAACAAATATTGTATGTAATAACTGCTAGGGGTCAGTCCGCGTAATAATAATGAAAGGTGTAGGATTTGTGGTTTTGAAGAAAGTTGGGGATATCTTTCTTATCATATCCTCTTCCCCCACACCCCCTCACCCACCAACTTAATAATAGAAATGGATCGTGAGCTCATATTTGCTTGCATGGGCGTGTTTGCATAAATAGCCTGTCATTGGATGCTTTTTCAAAAGCAAGGAAGAAAGCAGCAGAGCATTATTTTATTTATAAGTCCAAGAGTCTCTTTAACTTTTTGTATTCTGTTGTTGAGAAATGGGGCGAGGGAAGGTGGAGCTGAAGAGGATAGAGAAAAAAACAAACAGGCAAGTGACTTTCTCAAAGAGAAAAAATGGGATTTTAAAGAAGTCCTTTGAGCTTTCTGTTCTTTGTGATGCTGAAATTGCCCTAGTCGTCTTCTCTCCCTCTGGAAAGGCTTATCATTACGCTAGCGATCATCACGCGTCAGTTATCCCTTCGTCCTACTGAATTAATTGATCTTGCTATATATGTATTCTATTAATTTTTAATTACTTGGACATGTAAGTTAAAGTTTGTGTTTCGTGTTGAAGCATGGACAAAATCATTGCGAGATATCGCAGAGAAGTAGGGCAGCTTAATTCAGCCGACCAGTGCTCAAGATTGGTGCAGGTATATTATCATTTCGACTTGTTATTTGTATATTATGCCCCTTTTTTTTTCTTCTTAATATTATATAATAATGAAAAGCTTTGAATTAAACCAAAAAAAAAAGAGCTGTTGACAAAAGAAAATAAACAAATAACTGAACCCTTTTACAGAATAAAGTAGACCATGGAGCTGGCTACAGCTTGTGTTTTAATTTGTTTTCGAAAGCTTCTCAGTTTTATTCAACTGAAAATGAACTTGACTTCCTGATTTCAGAAACCAAAAATCTTTATTGTTGCTTTTTCATATATCTTTCATTGGTCTTTATCATCTCACTGCCGTCACTTATATATGTGTGTGTGTACATAAAGATATACGTGTATATATCCTAGGATAGGATTCAATTAGTAATTTTGTATTTTAATAGCTTATCCAAAACTTTTTTTGTTATACATCTGTTTCAACTAAAATATACTTAATTATTCTCCATTTTTATTTGTTATATGTCGGATTTGTTTAAATTTTAGCTATATAAAACAACAATACTATTTTATCTTTAAAAAGTTGGATCCTACACTTACAAAAATAAAGAGACATGAATAATTATGAGTACAAAAATTAGCTGGATTATTAGCCCAATCCTAGGATCTGCACATCTTAAAATTATATTCCAAAATTTCATCTACAATGGTTGTATCTTTCCAATTTCAACATAACTATTATGAACTAGGCAGGTTAGTCCTAACAAAGGAAAATATGCACTTTCATGACTATGAGTTTTTATACAGCTGATGTTGAGAGTGTTGATTTGCATAGATGACTTCGTGGCTGTTAACTGCTTAAATTGGTTAAGTTTGACTAACTACTGTATAAGATTTTTTTTTTCAAGTTAATTATCAAGCCTCCTTTCTAAAATATTGGAGTTAAAATTTATTTCGTTGCTCTTAACTATTCTCTACTTTCATCTCTTTATTATTATTGGACTACTCATTTTCCTGAGCTCGAGGTCTTTCACATGTTTCTATGTTTTGTTATTTGTAAATATCTGATCGGTTGCATCCCAAAAGCCTTTAGCTCCCTATATGTTGAAGGCAAAGCTCGAATTAATATAGAAAGTAACGATCGAGGTACAGATTATTAGCTGATGTTTCATTCAATAGTTAAATAAATTAATGGTTTAAAGACTGATGAAATCTTTGTTTCAGTGATAAGGCTAGCGTCTATTATATATGTGTTTGTGTTATTGTGTATCATAAAGGTTTACAAGAGGTGAAATCTCTTGAATTAAAATGAGAGGTGAGAGAGATTCGAATTTAGATCACATATACTTGGAGACTTGAGAGGGGCTTTTTTTTTCCTTTGAAAAGGAAAGTAACATTTTCATTGCTTCAACTTTGTGAATACATCTAAAACGGCCTGAGGAATTTCATTGGCCCATACAGCTGTCTCCTTAAAGTCTATGGCGAATTTCGCCATATAGTGAGCTTCTAGATTACAAGTTCTGGGAGCATGCTTAACCCTTACAAAATCAAGCTGCCTACACATGTTTTGTATCTCTGAAATTACCCAGAAAATTTCAGTACTACAACCTTTCTTGTTGTTGATAAAATTAGTCACTTCCAGACAGTCTGTTTCTACAATCACCGAATGCAATTCTGCTTCTGTTGCAATTTGAACACCCCATTCCACTGCTTTCTGCTTCTGAGTACCTTGCTTCTCCTCTAAATGGTACAGTTTTGACAGCTGCCATCACTCTTGTGCCATCTGACGACTTGAGAGGGGCTTTAAATCTCTAGTGGTTGATATATATATATTTTTTGAATGCTGTTGTGGTTGATATTTAGCCATGCTTATTTCGTACTCTGATAAATAAATATTTAATTGTTTGTACTTTTTATGTCGTTTGCAGTCATGGAAAAGCGAAATTGAAAAGTTCGAAAGGTCAGTGGAGACAATGGAGGCTAGGCTCAGGTATGCTTATTCCGTAGTCATTCCACTCATGTACATATGTGTGTAATCATTATACCTTGCAGACACTCCCATCTCTTTAAAAAGACACGGTGATTAAGACGTCTGGTATAATAAATTTATTTTTTAGTATATAGTATATTAAAAAATTATGCAGTTTAATAATATATTTGTACTAATTTTATTAAGTTGTACAATTTAATAATATGTGTAAAAAAATAAATGCATTTATATTAAAAACTCCTTCATAGTGTAAATACATACTTTATATTGGGAAAAAGACTCACACAAACAGTTAAAAATTAAGTGAAAATAAAATATTTTCTTTTTTTATGTGATTAAATAGAATATGTATCATAATAAATAAGTAAAGAATAAACTTATAAAATCTAAAATAATAAATCAACTACAAAAAATATAGATTTTTATGCGAAAAATAAAGTGAGAAAAACTATAGGATAGTAGTTCAATATATTATTCTACTATATTAATGAGATTGTAACACAAATTTTTCTCCAACTAATATTAGAGGTTAATAATATCAAGAATCTCAATATTTTTGACTTAAAATAATAACCTAGTGTCTGTCTTTTTAATAAGTGAGTATTTTAAATAATAACTAACTCAAGATAAAATAAAAATAAAAAACAATAAAATTATAGAGAATAACGTAAAAAACTTACCCTCTAAATTAAAAAAAAATTAAAGTTAAATTCTAGAATTAAAAATTGAAATCATTATTCACAAAACTCAAAAGTTGCCACTGCCTTTCCCTCCCTCAGTCGTCCTTTTATGAGTGTTTTAATGCCACTGCCGCCTCCACTCATTCCTCTTTATATAATCTTTTCAAAATTTAATTTGAATGAAAATTTCATCTACTTTTAAGTTTTTTTTTTAATTACTTAATTATCTAAACTTATAAAGCTTTAAACTTAGACCACTCAAATGAGATGGACTCAACACTTTATAAGTTGTAGAAGCTCATAACTAATAGAGCTGGTAAAATTTAATACAATCCGATTACCTGACACAAACACAAACAGGACACTAATAAATAGATATAAGTCGTCGAATTTAACACGATTATTAAATGAATTAGATATTTTTTTTTGTGTTGGGTTAGGATTGAAGTTTTTGACCCATTTATCCAATCAATGACCAGATTATATTTTCTATTTTAAAATAATTTGTAAGTTCTTGACATTAAAACTTAAGTATTAGAGATGATTTTCTCTTTTATTTTTATTTTTTTGAATGGATGAATATAAACACAATATTTTATTTATAAAATTTTAAATACATTTAGAGCTTCAATAGTATAAATGTGTAAAATATTGGTTGATATGTATTTTTTATAATATCGATATATAATATTATTTACATATATAAAATTAAAACTTCAATAGTGTAAATATGTAATATTTTGGTAGATATGTATATTTTATAATATCGATAAATTATGTATGTATGTATGTATGTATGTATGTACGTTTGTATGACAGTGTGTAAATATTTGATATAATTTTTTTTAATATATAGATATTAAGCAGGTTATTGGATAACCCGATTATTTTTCCGTATTGGGTTTGGGTCTCAATATTTTGACATGATTATTAAATGAGTCGAGTTTGGGTCGAACGAAATTTGACAAGACACGAACACGATCCGATAACCCGTTTTGCCATCTAACAACCAAGAATCTCTCTCTCTCTCTCTCTCTCTATATATATATTCATTTGTTGATTGCCTATATTATTATTAATTCTTTTGATTTATTACAGGCACTTAACTGGAGAAGATTTGTCCTCACTGAGTATAAAAGACTTAAAAAAACTAGAGGGACAACTAAAGATTGGAGTTGAACGCATTCGCTCTAAAAAGGTATGTATCGATTATACACGTATATATATCTTCTTCAAATATTATTATAAATTATGAACACAAAATTATATATTTAATTAATTTGTTAACATTATATATTAATGTTGGCTCCATCTTTTGTTAATGTTGAAAATACTTGCTTGTCTTTGAGCACCATGACTTGGTAGTTTATACTATGCAGAAGCGGTTGATTGCAGAGAGAATCAACGAGCTTAAAACAAGGGTAAGATATGATATACCTAATCGAAATTTAGCTAGCTAGCTTCATTTGATAAATGCATTACTTAATTAATTATAATTTGCTCAAAAATTTGAAAGCTAGATGAAATGAATTAAAAAAAACTATATATTTCTTCTTTATATGCAGCAAAAAGAGTTACAAGAGGAGAACTCCCGTCTTAAGAAGATAGTAAGACTTTAAATTCTATCACCATCCACCCACACACACGCACGCACGCATAGATGCATACTATCAGAGTGGGATTAAAATGCTAAAGGATTTTGGTGTGTAAATTAGTTTATAACATTGTAAAAACTGATTTTCAGCTTTGTAAACCCATTCTGAACTTTAATCACAGATTGAAAAGTTTTTCTCTCTATATATTGTGCTACTAACTTTATTTATTCTTTTTTTTTTTCACACGCATATATTTACCTTGAATATCATAGTTCGAATGCAGCTAATTAATTTTCTCTTTTAATTGTTATTTTATTTTATGTACTATGAGATTAAGATGTATGATGAAATGGCGCCAACAGAAGCTGAAGAACAATGCTTGTGGTGCATTCCAACAAACTAGTAAAGGTAAACTTGCTTTCGTTAAGCCTTGTTACAAGAGTTTCTAATTTTCTCATTATAAAACATTAAAATTATTACAAATTTACAAGGAGGATATGACATGATACATGAAATATATCGTAAGAGAGAAATGGATTAGCCCAAAAGCTTAAGATGGTTGGTAAGGACTCAATAATAGAGAAGCCTTTAACGGCGGAAATGTAGACTATGGCTTGACACAAAAGCCTGGAGATGGGCCGAAAGATAAGATCACCCGAAAGTGAGCAGAAATAATTGAAAGAGTTTAATTGTGTGTAGAGGGAATTGATATTTTGACTTTGATGTCATATTAATTAGAGAAATCGATTAACCCAGCAACTTAAACTAGTAGGGAAGAGGCCAATGATTCTATTTAAAATGAGTATCAAAGAAATCGATCTATTAGAGAAATCGATCAACCCTCTAAACTCTTACCTTCCTCCGATGATATGTTCTTATACCTTATACGTTCAGTGATGTTGAATATGCAGGCTGCTTTATGATTCAGAACTTGCTTAATCAGCAAATAATTGTCGTCCACCAGTTATATACAGTAGCTTTGATGATCAGTTACTTGAACTATGGTGGTGATGAACAATTTAATAATTTCTTAGCTTCGGCTCATTTACTTCAGCTTTGGGAACTTCATAAAATATCCAGCATAATGTTGTGTGATTATAGATCAGCTATCAATACCCTAGTTTGGGAGTAGTGAGTGATTCCTACTTTGAAAAGCATAGACAAGAACATTTATCTTGATTATTAAATAGTTAACCGTGTTGAGTTCTGAATCCTTGTAAGGAATGAATTTGGATATATTTTAATAATTTTATGTCACGCGTTCATTTATAGCAATGGGGATATGACTTAATTACATATATTAGCAGTGTGTGAATTTGAACTTGGATGTAGAGCCAAAGATATTAGTTGAGCACTCGAGGCAAGGTCGCAGGGGTGAACCACTCCTTTTGACTTAGAACACTGAAACTGGGAATAATAGTCTTCAAATGAATTATAACTGACATAATTAGTAACTTTTAAGTATAAGAGTGTCTTGTTATATTATATTTCAGTGAGTCCGAAGTCGATCTACAGAGAAAAGATTTAATTTGTTTATTTTACTTTATCTAAAAATGAAAATAAAACTTGAATATAAAAAAAACTTAATTTAAATGAAACTATGAAATTGCATTAGTTAGGGTTATCGATCCACTTTTAGTAGTAAATAAAATTTAATAAATTTTTTTTGCCCTTTTTTTTTAAGATTTATTGCTCAAAAGATTAATTATATACATTATTATTATTTTTCATTAATTTTATATTTAATTTGTCTACCATAAGTCAAAATACCATTTTACCATACCTTATATTATGATATTAAAAATTTATTGTACCAAACTCCCTTGTTTGTCTACGATTAATCAAAATTTTAAAATATAAAATATGTATAAAATTAAATAGAAAATAATTTAATTATATAAATAAAAATATATTTGATTAAATCATATTTATTTCCTAAGAGTTCACCTTATCCTAAATATTATTATTTAGTTAAGCATAATTGAAATAAAAATAATTATTAAAATTAAATTACTCATAATTAAAAGTAATAAAAACTATTATAATTGAAAATAAAACTACATGTATTTATAAAAATAATTATACAAAATATTAAAACACACCTGAAAAACAAGATTACAGGGAAATTGAGAGAAATTGAGAAGAAGAGAAATGATCAAAAATATAAAAATGAGGCTCTATCTATAAAAAAAATAAATTTATAATCCAGAGTTTTGTGGTTCATTATAAAGCTTTATACATGCGCTCTACACAACCATTAGATCAAGATCCAACGGCTGGTCAAACTTCAAAAGTCAACATTATATGTGGCATCATGTGAAGTGTCTAATTTGGTCAAAGAACAGTTGAGATTTGGCAGGTTAATTAGTAGATGGGGTCGACCTGAATACAAAAATTTGGATCCTACAACTTGCTTCACCAACCATTATCACGTGGCACGATTATGGCTATTGAATCATAAATAATTGAGATTTATCAAAATTGCCAGTTATCTAATGCACTCATGTCTATTGTAAGCTAATTTTATCATTCAATCAGTGCTTATTCAATAGAAAAAAGTTAACTTTTTGCACAAGCTCAATTTTAAACCGGTCTTGACTCATTTTAAGGTTTTTCGACCTCCGAAATCTAAATTTTGACATCCATTTATCTGTTTGGAGCCTTAAATTATGTGAATTTAATATTTTACTTAATAAACACACTAAAAATACATAAATAAAATATAGTTAAAACATAATTAATAATTTTTAATATATTGTATAAACACAAATATAAATTATAATATAAACATAAAATAACATTTTTATTGCTTGATAATCAAACAATTTTTAATATTAATCACACTTCCCAACCATCTTATTGCTAGTCCCTAGCAATTAACGCGTTATATTAAATCAAGATTTACAAAATTCACATGTAAGTTAATAGTTATTCATCTATCTTCTAAACTACCAAATAAATAAACTCTCCTAGATTTCTTTACCTCTTTGTTGTTTACTCATTATCCAGATTATCATCAAACCTTCTTTTTTACTCAAATAATTAACACAATACTTATGAGGATTCGTTAAAAGAAAAATAGTATTTTCATTCTAAAGTTCATTAGAAATTTTATCTTTAGGCAATAGATTATTCACATAATTTTTAAAACATTACATTTTTAACCCATGTAGTGAGCTTTAGGTCAGTGACTCCCAAACTAGTTGGTCTTAGGACATTAGGTATTGAAACACCCCTATGGACTTAATTACTCGGGTTTTAGATATAGCAAAATTAAACACATTCAAATATTTTTTTTAATTTTTTTTGCAATATACATTTTCTACTACATTAGATATTATCCCTAATAAATCAAAAGAACTAAATGCTGTAAAAATTTTAACTTACAACCCACTAGTATGTGTCATAGTGTGTGTGTGTGTGAATAATGATTCAATATTACCTATTAAACGAGTAAACAATTAAATGACTTAATAACCAATTGGAAATTTTATAAATTTAAGTAATTCAAAGAAAAGGAAACAAAAACAATTTACTATGAATTTCAAAATCAAAATATAATACAATAAGACTATTAGGATGTGTCTCAAAAGTCGTAACCCTTTACACAATCATCCTAGATAAAAAAAAATTATTATTTTTGCTTTTTAAAAAAAAAAGAAAAGAAAAAAGAAAAACACATATTTAAAAACACACGTCAACTATCCCAACCCCTCAATCTAATTTAAACATTCTCTCAACATTTTATAATTTACAGATATGCATACAAAAAAGAAAGAAAGAAAGAAATAATAAAAAAGAAAAAAATAATAATAAAAGAAGAAGAAGAGGAGATCTCACTTGAACTCGATGTAGAAGTTTAAAAGAAGATGACAAAGAACAAGAAAATGTTACATTTTTTTAATAAAACTTCTAAGACTAAGAAGATGTTTTTCTAGAGGTACTGCACTCATATATCCAAAGTTAGTTTTTACAGTAAAACTTTGTAAAAGCATCACCAAGATTAAGACATTCCACAATTATCAACTATTCTCTCCCCCCAACCTGAACGAGACATTGTCCTTAATGTTTTAAAATATTTACAAACGAAGAGTTAAATCTAATTTGCACTTCTTACTACTGCTATTGCTACCATCATCAGTTGACCAATCCAACGCATAAGTCTTGGGATATGGCTCTGGTGTATAAGCTTGTAAAAGATCAAGTAACTCATTAGTAGTATAAGCACAAATAAAGAGTTTCTTTTTTTTTACAAAGTGTGAAACAAAATTATTCTCAATTGTATGGTTAATAAAAGTTAGCAAGCCATTATAAAAATTATTAAAATTTAACAAACCGATGGGTTTTTGATGAATGTTCAAATGAGTTCAAGATACAAATGTAATCAGTGCCTTAAGAGTTGAAAGATCTCCTGGTAAGAAAATAAAATTATAAGCATGATTTAACATTTCAAATATTCTCTCTTGCCTACTTAATATCACTAATTCTTTTCCAATTGGTGGGCCAGACAAACATCCTAGAAGTTTAATGGCTTTTGGGATAATGCTTAGTACTTGGCTTTCTCTAGTAAAAATAACTTATGAGAGAAGTCTTGATAACCCTCGTTCACCTCCTCCATATAGAAGGTGTAGTTTCCTCTCTACTATGACACGACCAAGATCTACAGCTGCCTGGATGAACTCCTTGTACTTTCTATAGTGAAACCTAAAAAGCACAAATATATTTTTTTATTGTTTACTGGAAGATGCTACCATTGGAATAATCATCAAAAACAAGTTGTGAGTGTTTGAAAAAGGAACTCACATTACAAGAGTTTTTATTATTTACGACATCACATATACAACATTCTTTAAAGAAATGTTAGAACAAGTAATATAGACAGATTTTATTTAAAAAAGGCTGTGAGAAATCTTTAAGTTTTGATTGACTATGGCGTTAAAGTTAGAAACGCGTTAAAAAATTAAACAAAGCTAAGACAAAAAAGTTATTTATTACTAGCCGGCCCACACTCAACTCCATGCACCCTCCATTACTCCATTCTATATATTTTGCTTATTACAAAACCCACGCCAAAAGCATATTATTATCATTTTTTTAACTCAAACAAAAACCCTACGTGAATTGTTCTTTCTTTATGATATTTTCAGGATCACAATAAGACAAGCCACAAGAGGCAATATTCTAAAGACACTTCACATGCGAAAGTAAGTGGTGATTTTTATGAGTTTTATAAATGTTATCCATCATTTATTGTTGATCCTTAAAACTCTGTTTAAAACTAAAATGAATAGATTTTTGAGTTGTTTCTAATAAAGAACCATTTTCTTTATGAAAAATATGATTAGCATTTTGAGCTTGGGAAAAACTGTTTGAATTTCTTCTTATTATTTGTTTGTCTCTAATTAGATTTTTTATTTGTTATTATAGAAAGCTAAAACATGTAGAAGCACTTTCACAAATATTGAAAATGCTCGTTTTAGATTACTAGATTGGATGGAAATAGGAAAAGTTATAGGAGAATGAACAATTACATCAAGAGATCCACTTGAAAAAGTACATCATATATGTCTTGGACCAGATTGTTGGAAAGTTTGGGTGACAATTGCACTGGTTGAGGATACTCCCTTATATTGTGCTACATTTGAGTTTCATGTTCTTAGTGATGCAATTGGAAGCACAATTACTTGGCCAAAAAACTACATCTTGTTGGAGTAGGCTTATAGTTTCTAATTTTCTCCATACATATACTTGAATCTTATAAGTCCGGGGAAAAAAACATTAACCTGGGCAAGAGTTTCAGTTTATACTTTAAGTATTATATTTAGTGTAGAGATTTAACAATCTTCAACTAAATTTTTGTTATTTACTAATTGTTATAACAACTTACTCATATAGCAAATGGCCTAAAAAACAGCATTTTAATAATGTCGTTATTATTATTTTATGCAGCGTTTCTTACTGCAGTTGAAAAAGGCTACAAAAGTTTGATGTTATTTACTGCATCCTTCGTTAGGACATTTTTATAAATGTTATAATTGTGTTTTCGCAGCATTTTTGAATGGTTGTAAAAGATAATATTTCTTGTAGTGTCATATTTAAAGATCTTGGTGATCGAAATAATGAGAAACAATTATAAATAGGTTGGTATATCTGTTAAATGACGTGTAAAGCTCGTGACTCAATAATTCAAAAGCAAACAGTAAAATGAAAAAGAAAACAATGATTAGAAAAAGAAAATTGTAAAGAAAAAAAAAATAATTAAATACAAAATCACACCACTAAATGCAGTAATGCAAATGATAAAAAAAATAGCAAAATAAAAGGATATTTACTGCTAGTTGTAATTGTAGCTCACATTTTCCTCTGGTTTTACGTCCAGTAACGGCTTGAACGCCCTCTATGGGTTAAGGATAAATTTCCCATCTAGTTTTCATATAAACTAGTAAATTGAGTCTTTTTGAGTCAGATTCCCAAGACTAAACTGTGTACTTTCTTTTTAGTATAGTATCCACAAATTATAAATCTCACGTTGCATATATCTGCTTCGATGCGTCTCAAAAGATCGAAGATATCATCCAATGATTCTTTACTCAGGCCATCTTTGACGAATTTAATTTTATCTTCACGATTATTATAAACCATTCCTAAAGATTTACAATTCAGCTGTTTGCAACTAAGTCTTACACAGTTATGACATTTTGAGCTAAGTCGTTTAGGTCTCTTTTTTTTTTTAGCAAATGTACTTTTAATAAAAACAGGCATGAAAGAAACAAATGGATCAAAAAACTTACCTGGTAATTGGACCTTTACTTCAATTAACCAATGAAAGTCAAAAGGAATGCCATTGATCATTAACAAACACAGTTGTTCACAACGAGCTTTGTAAATTTTCCTGAGGGCACTCTAAGGGAAAGAGGAAAAATGCTTATGCATTTTATGTTATATTTTTTCAATGTTTGATTTTGGGGTTTAAGTTATTGTGGGAAACTGAAGATACCGACTTAAGTAGTCACTGAGTACCGTTATCCGTCATTTATACGAGAAAATAAATCAAAACACACCAAAATAAAGAGAATCAAATCTGCAAAATCAAATCAAACGTGAAAGTGAACAAAATCATACAAAGTAAAAAGAAAAATGGACTTATATTCGTCCTTTTATTGAGTTAACCTCAAGCGCCAATTGAAATTCATATGTACCACTCTTTATTCCTTTGAGTTGTCTTTCTAGATCCTTAACGTAGGACACTAATGATGGTGCTTGCATATCCCAAATTGGATGTGATTTACAGCTTTGTATCAGACCTCTTAAGTGAAATTTCACATGCAAAGGGCTTTTAAGATGTGTGAACAAGATTTTTTTTATTGAGGTACTCATGACATATAATGAAAATTGATGAGAGAAAATACAATTGTCAAACAAACAAGTGTAGGCAAGAAATATACTGTAAAAAAAATGTATGTTGGACATCAATCGAGAAAAAAAATCAAACAATGAAACGACAAAATAATAGTGAAACAAAAAAAAATGAATCACTCATTAAAGACTTAATCAAGATTTGGTGGGTCACCCAAATTGATTTTGGCGTCTTCTTCATGTGGTTAATGTTCTAGATATGATTTTAATCTTTGACTATTAACTTCAAATATGATACCATTTTTTGGATTCTTAATTTCTATGGCCCCATATGAATATATATTTTTTATAACAAATGGGCCACTCTACTTTGAGTTTAACTTTCCTAGAAACAAATGAAGATGAGAATTATAAAACAACACTTTTTGATCAATCTCAAATATTTTTCGAAATATTCTTTTATCATAAAAAGCTTTTGTTCTTGCCTTAATAATTCTTGAATTTTCATATGCATCATTCCTTAATTCCTCAAATTTATTCAATTGCAATTTTCGCAGATTACTAGTATCATCCAAATTTAAATTTGAAACTTTAATAGCCCAAAATGATTTATGTTTAAGTTCAACAGGTAAATGACAAGATTTACCATAAATTAGCCGATAAGGTGACATTCCTAATGACATCTTAAATGCAGTACGATAGGCCCAAAGTGCATCATTAAGTTTGAGAGACCAATCTTTTCAATTTGGGTTAACTGTTTTTTTCAAAATTTGTTTTATTTCCCTATTTGCTAATTTAACTTGACCATTTATTTGAGGATGATAAGGGATAGCAACTTTATGTGTAATTTCATATTTTTTTTTATTAAAGCTCAAATGACTTATTACAAAAATGATTACCTCCATTATTGATAATAGATCGAGGGATTCCAATTCATTTTAAAATGTTTTCTCTTAAAAATTTAACCACAGTTTTACTATCATTATTTCAACAAGAAATTGCTTCAATTCATTTTGAAGCATAATCAATTGCAACTAATATATACACAAATCCAAAAGATGATGGAAATGGACCCATGAAATCAATTCCCCAACAGTCAAATATTTCAATCTCAAGTATGAGATTTAAGGGCATCATATTTTTTTTTACTAATTGATACCAATTTTTGATATTTTTGCAAGTTTTACAAAATTCATGTGTCTTTGAATATGGTAGACCAATAAAATCCACATTGTAGAATTTTAGTAGTAGTTTTTCATTACAAGCTTCAGAATGACAAAAATTAATGACATTACTTACTTCACTATCAGGAATACATCGCTGAAAATTTTGATTTGGGCAATATTTGAACAAGTAAGGATCATCCCAATAAAATTTCTTTACTTCAACTAAAAATTTCTTCTTCTCTTGAATATTCTATTGCAAAGGCATTTTACATGTAACAAGGAAATTAATAATGTTAGCATATCATGGGATTGAAGTAACATAAAATACAAATTTATCAGGGAAAGAATCATTGATGGGTGTTATGTCAGTGTAGAATTCAGATGTGAGTCTTGATAAATGATCAGCAACGACCTTTTTAACACTTTTTTTTTTTTTATCTTTGATGGTAAGGTCAAATTCTTGAAGTAATAAAATTCAACGAATTAATCTCAGTTTGGCATTCTATTTACTCATCAAATATCTCACAGTAGTGTGGTCAGTAAAAACAATAGATTTAGAACCAAGCAAATATGAACGAAATTTGTTTAATACAAATATTATAATAAGTAATTCTTTTTTAGTTGTAGAATAATTATTTTGAGTACTATCCAAAGTCTTACTCGTATAATAAATCACAAAGGGCTTACTATCCATTATTTGTCTTGAAACAACACCAACAACAAAATCACTTGCATCACACATTAATTCATAAGGTAAAGACCAATCAGGAGACTTCATAATAGGTGCAGATGTTAAAAGACAAATTACTTTCTTAAAAGTTTTTTTGCAATCATCAATCCATTCAAACAGTGCATCTTTTAATAAGAGGTTATAAAGTGGTTTAGATATGACACTAAAGTTTTTTATAAACCTCCTATAAAATCCATATATCCTAAAAAGGATCGCACATCTCTTACTGTTTTTTGTGACAGTTAGATATGACTTCTCTTTTTACTTTGTCAACTTCAACCCTTTAACAGATACATCATGACTCAAAACAATTCCGGAAGTAACCATGTAGTGACATTTTTCCTAATTCAACACAAGTTCCTTTTGAACGCATCTTTTTAAAACTTTCTCCAAATTATCAAGGCAATCATCAAATGAATTCCGAAACACAGTCAAATCATCTATAAAGACCTTTAAACAATGTTTAACCATATCACAAAAAATACTTAGCATACATCTTTGAAATGTTGCAGGAGTATTACAAAGATCAAAATGACATTTTTTTTAATGCATATGTTCCAAAAGGACATGTAAGTGTGATATTTTCTTAGTTCTCAAGTGCTATAGGAATTTGATAATAACCTGAATATCTATCTAAAAAGCAGTAGTAGGGATGACCAACTACTTTTTCTAGGATTTGGTCAAGGAATGGTAATAGAACAAGATCTTTTCTAGTGGCTTCATTTAACTTTTTATAATCAATGCATATGCTCCAACTAGATATAATTCGTGTTGGAATTAATTTACCTTTTTTTTTCATTTTTAACATCAGTGATTTTAGTTTTTTTAGGTATTACTTGTATAGGACTTACCCACTTACTGTCGAAATAGGGTAAATAATTTCCAGATCAAGTGATTTAAGAATTTCTATTTTGACTATCTCTTTCATGTGTGGGTTTAATTTTCTTTGAGATTGTTGGCATGTTTTAGCATTTTCTTCCAAATTAATTCTATGTGTGCATATTGAGAGATTAATAATGTCTTTAATATCATTTAAAGTCCATATAATTGCATTTTTATGTTTTTAAGAACAGTTAGTAACTCACCTTCTTGGTCGCTTGTTAGAGTAAAAGAAATCACAGCATAATAAGTTTGTTTTTCTCCAAGAAAAGCATACTTCAATCCTTTAGGCAAATGTTTCAATTCTAGTTTAGGTGCTTTTTGTTGTTCTATCTTTTCAATAATTCCAAGCTCCTCAAATTTTGGTCTTCATCATAATTTTGTAAAGTTTGCACATAATAAAGCAACGAATTTATATTAAAAATATCAAGTTCAAGTTGCTTATTTGACTCAATTGAATTAACTAAACAAGCATCAGAGAGTTCAAAAAAATCCCTTTTTTTGAATATTTTCTTCTATACAAGATTCAAGCAATTCCTTTTGTTAATCAGTATCCTCTTCATTCTCATTTTCTTCATTAGGTTGCATGGACATATTGAAAACATTCAATTGTAGAGTCATATTTTCAAAGGATAAATTCATTAAACCATTCCTATAATTAATCAAAGCATCAACAATTGCTAAAAATGGTCGACTTAAAATTACAAGAATTGGTTTATAATTATTCAAAACAAGTTCAGTTTCTAAGACAATAAAATCCACAGGGTATATTAATTTATCAACTTGTACTAAAACATCTTCTACTATTCCTTTTGGTACTTTAACTAATCTATCGGTAAGCAAAAGTGTAATTGAAGTTGATTTTAACTCAATATGATTAAATTGAAGATAAACTGAATATGGAAGCAAATTAACACTAATGTCAAGATCTAATAAAGCATGCTCAATTCTGTGATCACCAATAATAAAAGCAATAGTAAGACAACTAGGATCTTTATATTTCAACTTATTATTAATAGACAAAATTGTACTTACCTATTCGGCCATGAAAGTACTTTTTCTTACCTTCAATTTCCTCTTAACAGTGCACAAGTCCTCTAAAAATTTGACATATGAAGGTACCTGCTTGATTGCATTTAATAGAGGAATGTTAACTTTCATTTGGTTAAAGATTTCATAAAATTCAGAAGAGTAGTTTGATTTCTTTGGTTTATTCAATGCATGCGGAAATGGTGGTTCAGGTGGAACACTAATTATTTCTTCCCTAGGTGTAAGTTCATTTAGTCGTTCCTTATCCTTTGAGTTTTCATCATCTTCACAAGGTTTAGGCATAAGTCTATCAACAACTTTACCACTACGACGAGTTATAATTGTCTTTACTTGATCCATAGGTGGATTTTGTTAAATCTTAGGATTTTGTTGTGGTTGGACTGAAAATTTTCATTTTTCTTGAATTGTGAGTGCAGAAGCAATTTTAGCAAGAATATCTTTTAAATCAGAAAAAGTTTTTGCATTTTGATTGTTAATAACATCTTATTTTTTGATGAATGAATGCATTGTGTCTTACAGAATTTTCTATGGTGGTGGAACATATGGTGCATAAGGCTAAACATTTTGAAAATTTGGTCAAGGTGGTACTTGTGAAGATTGTGCATTATTATTATTCCTCAAACTGAAATTTGGATGATTTCTCTAACCAAGATTATAAGTCTATGAATATGGCTTTGGCTTATTAAAAATGTTAATGACATTAGCTTAATCATATAGACATTCTTTAAGTGCAGGTAGAGGGGGACAATCTTAAGTGAAATGATCATTCAAACTACAAATATTACATGTAATTTCTTAAATAGATTTTACTTTATCACTCTTTTTATGCTCTAAAGCTTCAAATTTCCTAACTAGGGATGCAAATTTTGTTGTAAATCATGATCTTTCCTAAGGTTATGGATTCCTCCACTAGATTGAGATGATTGTGATTTATTTGTCAATTCAAAAGTTCTAATAGTATCCAAATGTTGTGTATTTTCAGCTAATTCGTCGAGATAATTTAGTGTATCTTTAGGATTTTTATCTCTAAATTCACCATTACACATCATTTCAACAACATGTCTACTTTGGGGTATTAAGTCTTCGTAGAAATAAGTGACCAATCGCCAAGTTTCAAAACTATAGTGTGGACATATGTTAAGCAATCCTTTAAACCTATCCCAACATTGGTATAATGTTTCTCTATTTTTTTGAGTTAAAAAAGCGATTTACCTTTTAAAAGAATTGGTTCTATGAGGTGGAAAGAATTTTTTTAAAACTATTCTTGCATGTTATTCCAAGTTTTTATTGATCCAGATCTAAAGTTTTGTAGCCAAGTTTTAACTTTATCTTTTTATGAAAAGGGAAAAAGCTTTAATCTAATTATGTTTATGCTACAATTTTGGTCTGTGTATATATTACAAACTTTCTCAAAATCTCTTAGATGTAAGTATGGATTCTCATATTCTAAACCATGAAATGTTGGTAAAAGTTGGATAATACCTAGTTTGAAGTTGAATCGAGATATTTCTGAAGGAAATATGATACATGACGGTGTTTCGGTTCTAGTTGGATTCATGTAGTCTCTCAGAGTTCTTGGTTGATTTTGATCACGTGCATTATGTTGAAAATGATTGTCTCTCTAATTAATCTGAGGATTAGGTTTGCCCAAAAAGTTGTCATCTTGGATCTCATCCATGATTGGTGATGGAGATTGAGATCTACGAATTAATCTGCCACTTGAAGTTCGAGACTAACGTCTCATGCAATAATTATGTCATAAAGGTAATTTTCAAAAAAATTAGTAACACAAGAACTAAATGAAAATTGCACAAAAAAATGAAAATTAAATATGCAAATAATATAAGTGTACAAAAAAAATAAATGTGAAAAAAAATTAAAATTAAAATTAAATAACAATTTAGGTGGTCAAACCAACCGTATAATAAAATAAAATAAATATGAAAATTAAATTTTTAAAAAAATTAAGAGTCGATATTCAGTTTGTTTAGTCCAAATTGAGTCCAAATTGGTATAAATTGAGTTCAAATCAGTCTAAGATATAAGTCCAAGTCTGATTATTATGAGAAATTTCATCCAAGGATCGTTTTGCAAATTCTTTATAATTTTATGATCACACAATAATTTTTAAAAGTTTAGAACAGAGCTATATCCATGTGGGATGAAAGTGAAGATTTTGAAAATTTTGCGAACAAAATAGAATTTAAGAAGAGGAAAAGGGGGTAAATGAAAATTTAAGGAAGAAAAAAATAAAAATAGAAAAATAAAACAAAATAAAAACATTTCCCTGGCAATGATGCCAAAAACTTGACACAACTTAAAAGTAATTTTTAACTCACAAGTATAAAAGTATCTTGTTATAAATCTTAAAAGTGATTTCTAACTCTCAAGTATAAGAATGTCTAATTATATTATATCTCGGTGAGTCCGAGGTCGATCCATAGAGAAAAGATTTAATTTATTTATTTTATTTTATATAAAAATGAAATAAAACTTGAATATAAAAAAATTAATTTAAATGAAACTATGAAATTGAATTAGTTAGGGTTATGGATCCATTCTTAACAATAAATAAAATTTAATAAATTCTTTTCGCTTTTTTTTAAGGTTTATTGCTCAAAAGATTAATTATATAAATTATTATTATTTTCTCATTAATTTTTATTATGGATTAAGTATTTATTGTGCCAAAATTTAATTTGTGTACAATAAGTCAAAATACCATTTTACCATACCTTATATTAAGATATTAAGAATTTATTGTGCCAAACTCCCTTATTTGTCTATGATAAATCAAAATTTCAAAATATAAAATATGTATAAAATTAAATAAAAATAATTTAATTTATATAAATAAAAATAGATTTGATTAAATCATATTTATTTTCTAAAAGTTTCACCTTACCCGAACTATTATTATTTAGTTAAGTATAATTGAAATAAAAATAATTATTAAAATTAAATTACTCATAATTAAAAGTAATAAAAACAACTATAATTGAAAATTAAATTAAATTTATTTATAAAAATAATTATATGAAATATTAAAACTAACCTGAAAAACAAGAATACAGAGAAATTGAGAGAAATTGAGAAGAAGAGAGATGATAAAAAATATAAAAAATGAGGAAAAATAAATTCATAATCTATTATTTTGTGGTCTATCATAAGTTTTATGCATACGCTCTACACAACCATTAGATCAAGATCCAAGGGCTGGTCAAACTTCAAAAGTCAATATTACATGTGGCATCATGTGAAACGTCTGATTTGGTCAAAGAATGACTGAGATTTGGCGGGTTAATGAGTTGGTGGGGTCGACTCGAATACGAAAATTCGGATCATACAACTTGCTTCACCAACCATTGCCACATGGCACGATCGTGGCCATTGAATCATAAATGGTTGAAATTTAGTCAAAATTGCCGGCTATCCAATGCACTCATGTTTATTGTAAGCTCATTTTATCATCCAATCAATGCTTGGTCAATAGAAAAAGTTATCTTTTCGAGCAAGCTCAATTTTAAACCGGTCTTGATTTATCTTAAGGTTTTCAGACTTTTGGAATCTAAATTTTGACATCCGTTTATCTGTTTGGAGTCTCGTATTACGTGAATTTTAATATTTTACCTAATAAATACACAAAAATACATAAATTAAATATAGTTAAGGCATAATTAATAATTTCTAAAATATTGTATAAACACAAATATAAATTATAATATAAGTACAAAATAACATTTGTATTCCTTGATAATCAAATAATTTTTAATACCAATCAATAACCAAACAAACTGAAGACAACTTGTATTGAAATTTAATTTCATTATTTCAATAGAACTTCATAGTTTTATAACAAGTGAATACATGCACAGTATGTTATGTGATTGAAGTTCTAATAGAACAATTCAATTCAATCACCTCTTTCAAGCCTAAAACGTTCTTGGACATATGAAATATAAATAGCAGCTCTTGAATCGACGCTTAGTTCATCATATGAAGCAGCTGAAGAGGATAGGATTTGGCCGGGCATAATAACTTTGCTAGAACTATATTTCACATGAGGTGGCGATGGATTGGCTGCTGCTTGATACAACGTCGCCTTGATCAATTTGCCGCTTCGTTTGTCGAGCTGTGATTCCATTTAACTCAATTGGCTTTCTATATGTCTTCAATTCAAAGTAAGTTCTCTTTATATAGCATTTTTCTCACTGATTCCTGGGGTCCAAAATTACTATGAGATGAGATAAAATATTTGCAGGACTTAGCGGTCGTGCAACTAAATATCGTGAAAGATATTTTCATGACGTATTTGAGCATGACGTACAACAGCATACGTAATATTAATATTCCATATGGTTAGTACGAGAGCTCCTAAACTGAGTTATGGGACCTCCTAAACTTTTTAGGTTTTCTTAGTTTTCTTAGTCTATTATTATTATTATTATTATTATTATTTTAACTCTAACTTCATCCTAAAATGCGTTTACCAAGTTAGAAGAACCTAATGGCTTATAATTCAATTAGATATATTATATGTTTTGGACACAACCCGTCATGGTTCTTAATTTTTCAACCCAAAAACGCATTTATTATATATTAGGAGAACCATGTCTTATAAACTAGCTAGTCCAAAAATTCACTCGCCTAGTAGTTAATGATTTGAGGGTAAGGGGATAGGTTGATTTTTGGTCTCCTCTCAGATATATTCCCGTTCAATTATTTAGATTGGCTTTTTAAAGGATGTGAAAGGTATAATGCTTCAATATCCACAGGAGAAACAGATAAAAAGTAATTGTGAACATTTGCAATGTAAAATGCTTATCAAGACAAGAGATATGCCTTAGTAATGGTTAATTATATTCTTTAACAGTTAAGTTATGGGTAGGTGATAAAACAATCACCAGAAACTGGGATGATCAAAGTCAGCAGAGGGATGCACGATCTTATCCAGCTGGTTGATAGTTTGTTATATAAAAGAAAATTAGGGTTAACAATTGATTCAGTCATTCGCTTTGGATTTAAATTTTAGACGCCTTCTCTTAAAATTAAAGCATTTGCTTTCCCTTATACCTCTCATCATAAATTAAGGAATTTATATGTATGTTTGCTTAATAGCCAAATAACTGATGAAATCAGTAAATGTAGATTCAATGCTGAATATAGCAGTTACGTTCATTTTATTAAGCTAAACTAAGAAGAATAAAAATTTTAAAAAATTGAAAAAGAAATTTAGTCAGCAGAAAAGTATACTACTTATTAATATTAAAAAAATCTATTAGAGCTACATTTGCCATATAACAAGTACTGTGTTAAAGCATATACTTTTATTCATATATAGACTTTTATTACAATCATGATATACAACAAATCGACATCGACTAATTGAAAACATGTATCACACACTGCATTCTCAGCAGTGGGGATAAAAGATAGAGCCCCTGTTGCACTTTATATATTCTTTACAATAGGAATTTATATGTCACGGGATGAGTTTTATTGCGCAACAACCCGTGCGGCACTTAAGCGACTTCTAGCACACAAGTCATTAAGAAAGCCTAGAATACTTTCGAAACTAGCGAAGTAAGAATGCTTGGGGAAAATGCTAGGGAGAAGTAGAACAATGTAGTCAAAATATATTTTATTACACCCTAAAAATAATATACAAGAGAGCTTTTACAAGAGTGTTCGAGGGCGTAAGCGAGAATGTGTGTGTGCTGGAGTGTTTGTGTGTGTGGTGTGGTTGGTCATTGCTCGTTGAGCTAGCTTGCGTGGGTGCAAACCTTAGCTCTGATACCACTTGTCACGGGATGAGTTTTATTGCGTAGTAATCTGTGCGGCACTTAGCCGACTTTTAGCACACAAGTCGCTAAGTAAGCCTAGAATACTTCTCAAACTAGCGAAGTAAGAACACTTGAGGAAAATGCAAGTGAGAAGTAGAGCAATGTGGCCAAATTTTAATATATGCATTGCATGATGCTCCTCTCTTCTTATACATGCGATCTAGCTATAATTTAGCTTGGTAAATGCTTGTTTAATCTCTATTTTTTTGTCTAAATATTTGTTAAGTTTTATATTTTAAAAAGTACCTTAAGAAATGCGTACTATTAAATATACTATACTCATACCTTTACTTTTTCTTTACTTTTACAGCAATACACTTGTAACAAAAATCTTGGGGATATTAATTAATTTATCTATAAAAAAAGTTAGTTAACAAATTAACCTTAAAAGTATTGTAAACCTAAATGTAATTTTTGAATTATTTTATTTTTAAGATTAATTTGGTAAATCATTTTTTTTTATAAAATAATTATTAGCAAGATTGTAAATGCAGGGGGTATCAAACATGGCTTTAAGTTAGCTAGTATTAATTTATTTTAAATAATTAGAATGTTACTATGAGGAATGAAAAATACCCATTCATTTATTCCAATAATGATTGGTTAGTTTGTTAATAAATAATTATATGTTTCTTTTGTTAATGAACTTTTTCTATAAATTAATTAATTAATATATTCAAAATAGTACTAATGACATTAGTGTAAAAGAGAAAAAGAAATAATGATAAAAGTGTCATAAGAGTGTCACATATTCAATAATAGAATGTGTTAAAATATTTTTCAAAATATAGAAAAATAAATAAATACTTAACCTCAAATATAACAACTAGTCCAGCATGTACTCTAATTCAACTATAATATTTAAGGATACGAGAATGTTTTTGCCTGGTTGGAGTCTTACAACTTGGACAATGTTGATTTAATTTACTCTAGCTACATATATCATCTACAACAAAGTGGAGAATATCCATTATATATTTTTCGCTTGTCAACTTGAAATAATGATTCTATACTTGCGGTCTATAATCAAGTGTGGCAGTACTAAGGTGGGGCTTCAGCTGAATAATTTGTATTGCCACTTTACTGTTTATTCCGCGACATGGTACAAAATAAAATTTTATGCAGGGTAATGCTCGTAAAATTGTTGAAGAGGGTCTAAAAAGGAAGATTTAATAGAGCCCCAAGGATATTTTGGGCCCGACCAGCTTAAAATTGAAGCCCAAAGGGCCCATTATCCTTTTTTTTTTCACCTCTTTCTCAATTCCACTCTGGCGACCTGAACTCTCTGAACTGCCCTTCTCTCTCGATCGAACTTCCAATCTTTCCCTGGAAAAACAAGAAGAGGGGAAAAAAAAAAAAATGGCGGCTCTAGCCCGGATCACGAGGCGAGCATTAACCACGAAGCTATCCCATGGACACGTCATCCACCGAGCATTGTCCACCTCAGCTGCAGCAACAGCGACAACAACGGAGGCAGACGCCAAAAGCATAACGCCGTCAGCGGATCGAGTGAAGTGGGACTACAGAGGACAGAGGCAAATAATACCGTTGGGCCAGTGGGTTCCGAAGGTGGCGGTCGATGCCTACGTGGCTCCCAACGTTGTCCTGGCCGGCCAGGTCACTGTCTGCGACGGAGCCTCCGTCTGGCCCGGCTCTGTCCTACGTGGCGATCTTAATAAGATTACCGTCGGTTTCTGCTCCAATGTGCAAGAGCGATGCGTACTTCACGCGGCTTGGAATTCTCCTACCGGTTAGGGTTTTTAATTTTATTTTTAATTAACTTTTTGCCCTTTTTATGTTTAATTTTTCTTTTTCCAATTATTAGAATGTCATAGTCTGAGAGACGCTTGCCTAGTTGCTTATTATTACTAGTGAAAATGGACTGGTCAATAAACTGTGGTCAGAGATTAAGTGGTGATGGAGTTAAAAGAAACTTCTTCATATGAATTTGACAGCTCAAATTGGTAGTCGCCGAGTCATATGTTGGCTTTAGGATGTTATTTCTCGAGCTTTCTGGGTCATAATGCCAGGGCTGGTGAGATTACCAGCATGGATTTTCAATGCAATGTCATATGCGTAAACTGCAATATCATAATTGTAACATTGAATGTTAATTTTGCTAGTGCTGCATTCACATTTTAACTTCTAAGTGTGGAGTTTAATGTTACAGGAATGGTATTTTGCATCCAAGGATTGTGGTAATTCATTCTTTATCTTTCTTGAATACTCTTTTTGTATAAGTTCAAGTGCATTGCGAAGCTGCTAGTTTTTGAAGAAGAGGGTTAAATTTTGGATCATCTGAGACCCTGTTCTAGCTGGAAAGGGAGTTGGTAATGGCATTTGTTTAAGTAAACAAGTCTGTTGTTTGAGATAACGTTTCATATTGATTGCCTTAGCTTTTATTGAATAGATTTTTAATACCAAGAACAAAGCCCTTCTTAGAATAATCGTGCATTGAAATTCATGTCACTAGTTAACATAATAAGACTACAATAAAGTTGCCCTCACGGCCGCCCAATATAATTTTTAGAGCATTTGAATCATAGAGTAGCTGGATGGTTAGAGCATTTGAACAGCAGTATGTATTAGAATATAATGCAATTAGTGTTTAAATGACTTAGAGAAAGATTTCTGCTTAGTTGTAGTTATTACCCTGCACTCCCCAAAATTATGTTGGATAAGAGAGGAGGACGTTGAGACTGCAAGTATTGTTTATTTACTCATCTGAATTATATATGTCTGGTAAAAATTACCTCCTACCTGTAGGAAAGTTAAATGAATATGCTTCTTCTGTCTTTGTCCGTTAATAATTGTTCCTGATCTTTGTTCTACTTTCTGTTATGCTCGTCTATCTCTCTCACTGCACTATGTTTCCACTCCTCTCCACACCTTCCTTGGACTCGGATCTTTATGTCAATGATTGAAACTGCCTAGAGTTAGTTAATGATGCATTTTTAAGCACTGATTTAGTTGTGGCCTTTATCCAATTTGAATAATTGAACTGTATTGCAAAATTTAGATGACACAAGCTCTGATTTAAGATTTTTAAATGTAATTTCTTAAATATTCATATTTCGCATTCTTTTTGGTTTTCTTTGTGTATGATATGTCTTGAGCTTTTTCATTTATTTGATTTTGTGTTGTTTTTTTACTGGACTTGGTTGGAAAGTATGTGATTATATACTTACCATTTTAGTATATCAGCTGGGCTGATAGGACATTTACCATTTTAGTAGATCAGCTGGATTGATAGGATGTATACTACTGAACTTGGTGTAAATGATTCCATACGTAGTTTTGATATATGATGATGCTCCATCTTGAAGATTATCTCTGATTTAAGTTTAGCACTGTTTGGAGAGTTTATTAATAAAGTAGAGAGACTTTCAAACTTTGGGACCTGCATTGACATGATTATTTGCCAATCTTTGCCTGACTTCAGCACATTTTTACAACGTCAGAATCTTGTGGAGGGCCTTTTTTTTTTTAATTTATTTAAATGTAATGTGTATTTATCAAAAAAAAAAAATAATGTAATGTGTAACATCACTCATGTTTTCAGTTTCGTGGGTTTTGTCTCTCTGCTGCTTGATCTGCAGTTGTCTTGTCCGAGAAGCAATAGCTTTTATGTAAACTTCCATAAAATTGATAAAAGTTGGGTACATCATCCAGACTGCCGTTCCCAAGGGCGATGCTCACCTTTTACTTTCATTGTTGTTCCTCTTATTTCTCACTTTAAAATTGTGGGCTTGTGTGGTATATGTGAAAAGAATAACATATTCAATAATGAGTGATGATATGAATCTGTTAGAACAACCTAGTAAGTGAATTGTATGTGCTGGATTTTTCATGCTATCAATTTAGGTGAAATTTTTTATGCATTTAATTTGTCATATTAAAAATTCTCTGGGAATGAAAATGTATTTTCTTGTTGGAGATCTACTAACAAATCAAGTTCATCCCTTCCACAACTTCTTTCCATTTTTCAGGGCTGCCGGCGGAAACATCCATTGAGAGATTTGTCACAATTGGTGCGTACTGTTCGTTGCGCTCATGCACAATTGAGCCAGAGTGCATTATCGGGCAGCATTCCATCCTTATGGAAGGTTCTATGGTTGAGACACACGCTATCCTTGAAGCTGGGTCTGTTCTTCCCCCAGGGAGGAGAATTCCAACTGGTGAACTTTGGGCAGGCAATCCAGCAAGGTTTGTCAGGACTTTGACCCATGAAGAAACCTTGGAAATCCCAAAACTTGCTGTTGCAATTAACGATCTGAGCAAAAGCCATTTCTCAGAGTTCCTTCCTTACTCGACGGTATATTTGGAAGTTGAAAAGTTCAAAAAGTCCTTGGGGATTACTATCTAATGATTTTCAGTGTCCAGTTATTCTTGTCTCAATTGCAGCCTTCCGTGCATGAAAATAAGCAGCTTCAGAACACACAAAGCAAGTTTTTGATTCCTTGTCACTGAATATGATTTTGCTGGCTGTTGAATGAATTGGATGAGAGTTTTAAATCTCATGGGATATAAATGTAGGTTGATTGAAGAAACTTATAAACAAATTTCTGTTGGTATGGTATGCGCAGTATCTGTAGCTGTGCTTGCCTTTGCTTGTGGTTCAAACCATATTGAGCTTAGGAACGCTGATTATACTGCCCAAGTGCAATTTTTTATATCTATGCACCGCTATGGTCAAAGTCTCGCATACTTACTGTGGTTCTCCTAGCTAGTCATACGTGTTTGTTGACATATTTATTTACAACTTAAAATTTCTACGTTGAAACATGCATGTAGTAAGGAGGAAATGAAAATGGAGCAGTGTACAAGGAGCATCAAAGATTTTTTTTTTTCTAATTTAGAATAATTTCATTGTAACATTTAAGATTTCCATTCCTCCTACCGTTTCCTCCTATAGTCTGATCCGTATACCCCATTAATATTTGGGTGATATAGATGTGAGATTATCTGTTCCTACACCATTTGGAAGGGGAATAAAAATTCTTGACATCAAATAGTTACTCAAATTTGTGCTCTTACGTCTCAATAACCTAAAGCATATTCTCACTTTAAAATATTATGGTTATGCACCAGGTAAAATCTTGTTTAATCTTTTGTATTTTGATTTTAGTGTCTATTTAATTCTTTTATTTTTAAAAACATCTCAGAACATTTCTACTGTTAAATTATTGAGACCCTTATCATTTTTTTTGTTCCTCTTAGTATGCTTTTATAATATTACTCTATTATAATAATGTTTATTTTTGTTTGAACATTTTTTACAATAATGTGTTTTTTTGGACATTAATATAAAGAAAAAAATTAGATTACCATTTAGTCCCAAAAAATAAAATAGAAAAAAAAAGAATATATAGTGGAACACTCAGCTGAAGAGTTAATATATTAATTTTTCTATTAATGTCTAAAAAAATTAGTAATTTAATTTTTTTCTTTATATTAATATACTAAAAAAAACATTATTGTAAGAGAGTAATATTGTAAAAGTAAGCTAAAATGAACAAAAAATAATGACAGGGGTGTTAAGAGTATAACAATAGGGATGTTTTGAGTTATTTTTAAAAATATATGAATTAAATAGACACTAACCTCAAAATATAAGACCAAACGATCCTTTACCCTTATGCACTAAGTTTTCGACTCGAACCAATGGTCTTAACAATAAAAACATATTTCTTTTCATTTTGTAAATTGGCTCGTATATGGAACACTAACTCCATAAGGTACAAACTTTTGTATAAAATTATTTTGAACAAATTGATAGTATCAATTAACTTTAGTATAATTTAGTATCAACTAAGTCCACATGATTATTTTTATTATTTTATATTTTTATTTGACTAGCAATTTTACGCCATATTACTTTTTACAAAATAAATTTATACAAGAGTTTGTAACTCTATCATCAATCTTAACTGCAATTAACAAATCAAACCACGCCTAACATGTCTTAATGTCATAGGTGGACTCATTTTATTACCACACACATGCACGCACAACAAGAAGTCAATCACATGGGGTAATTCTTAGGGATGGCAATACCAAGGTAGGGGTGGGGAAGGCCTACCCCATTCCTCACCCTATTAAAAATTTCGCCTCCATTTCCGAGCCATCCCCCAATAAATTTTGTATGGGTGGAGATGAGAAATCTTCGTGTGGGGAATGATTTCCCTATCCCTATCTCTATCCCTATCCCATCCCTCATTTATGTATTTTATAGTATGCATGAATAAATGAAAATTGTTTAAATAGAAACTTATGAAATAATATCAAAACTAAAAATTGTTTAAATAGAACAGCACCTTGAGAGAGAAAAAAAAATATAACAATGTTTTAGAGGTAAATAAGAATTATAATGTATGGTTTTCTTTGAGTTGTAACATATTTATTTTAGATTAAAATAAAAAGAAAATTTATTAACCAACATTGTAATTGATATAACAAAAATTATTGAACAAAAGTTAAAAAAAATCATATATAATGGAGATTGGAATGGGGTGGAGGAGGAGAGTGCAAAACTAAACCTCACCCCATTATAAATTTGGAGGTCAGTTTTTTCCTATTCCCTACTCCCTTCCCAAAAAATTATTTGAAATTCACCCTTTTATTTTAATGGCATTTTTTTGTGCTTTATTGATGGTTGTCATGGCTATCATGGTTTTAATTAAACCCTCTAAATTAAAACAATATAAAATGAATTATATACAAAGAAATAATATTTTTATTAATTGATTATTTTATATATTTACAATAATTAATTGAAAAAATTATAAATATTATACTTTATAAAATTCTTAAAATGTTGAATATATTGAACTTTCTAAATTACTCTTGTGACATCAACAATTTATTAATAAATTAATGATTTAGTAATAAAATGATAAAAAACTGAAATATTAGGCGGCAAAAATGTTGAAGATTTGGATAAATCAATATTTCATAAGAATTGAATTCAATAAGACCATGCATTTCAATTATTATTATTATTACTTTTTTCAAATTTAACAACAATGAAATTATTTCCCAATCGAAAGTGCAAGTAACTTTCATGAGTTTTCGATAATATCAAGAACTATCTCAAGTTTTAATTTTTATATCAATAAATTATTTTTCTGTCAATTTAAATAATTTAAGGTAAAACATTGTTTTCCTTTTTTTTTTTTTCCTTTAGATAACTTAATCTTAGATTTTAACATTACTTTAGTCATAAATTCTGTCGGTGATCTAAATTGTGGCTCTAAACCGATATGAATTAGTGAGAAATTTGCCGTAAGTGATACAAAATTTGATCATCAACATGGCGGACAAACAGACAATAATACAAGCCGCCGGACAAGTGGTTTGAGAGGAGAGGAGTTGGACAAGGCGAGGTGAGAAACCGAGAAAACAAGTATTGGAGAGCAGGACATAATAAATTAAAATCCTTAAATTCTGTACAAAAGTATAAAGATTTTGATTTATGTCAATGAAAATTGGAAATCAAATTTCTGTTCTATGCCCGAAATTGTCATCTTGTACATGTAACAAAACATTAAAAAAAAAATGATTTACTATGTTGTGTATTAAAAACTTATGCCATATTCAATTTTAAGAATGGATTTCATTAGTAAATGGCTGAAGAATTATTAAGGTTCTCACTGATTTTTTTCTTTTTCTTTTTACTTGCTAAAATAATAACTCAGCCTTCTTGATAAAATTAAAAAAGATATACGGATGTTCAGCAATGCAATGAATTAATTATAGATGTCTTCTTCACATGAGTCTATAACAGTATATTCAATAATTGAGTCCCAATAATGCATTTTATCAATTATTTCTTATTTCTATTTCTACTGTAAAAAATATTTAAAATTATTCTCTTAAATATTATATTCATCATATCCCTAATTCGTCCCGGTAAATAGAGGAGGCCTCTTGTAACTCATTTCAACTAATTTATAAGGCCTGAAGCGCTTTCTGGAGTACTTTGTACACTGTCAAATATTTCTTTTGTGTTCTTTTCTACTTTATTTCCAGGTTATTTTTTCCACAAAATTATATTATGCAACCGTGGTGAATATTAGTCTGAAAACTAAATTTAAAATCTTAATTGTAGATATTCAAAATTAAAAAGGTACTAACAACCAATTTATAATGCGCAACTGTGTTATGATTGGAGACAGGTAAATAATTTAGCTATTCGAAGGGATAAAGAGACAAAGAGCCGAGTTTCTTCTTCTCATGCCGTGGGGTCAAATCGGACTTGAATTTTTTAATAGATTATGTTGTACATGGTGAGTGGTGGGCAAATTGGGACCATAAATTAGGTATCAGTGAATCTATGGTTTCTTTGTGTCTTTAGTGCGAAGAATAGTTGACGAATCATTAGGGCATAATCTCGCACTAGTAAAATTTTATAATTATATCATTTTAAATGCTACATGTTGATAAATTAATTTCTTGTCGACCAAAATTTTTATTTATTTAGATAATTATAATCCTTTTAATCACTTTTCAACAAACCCTCTTTGATACGGTACCACCACTATCATGTATCACCTAAGATTTTATTAATGGAATTTGGGACAAGCGGCAGCCAATAATTGATCATTAACAACATTGCTCATATTGATATTATTATCATCTAAATTTTTTATTGTTTTTGTTATCATTAAACAAATAACACACAGTTCATGCGTTGCCAGTTCAGATTCGAGGCCCTAATTCCAGCTGGTAATATATAATATACTCCATAGTGCAAATAAAAATTCAAGAAAATGTGTAAAAAAAATTAATAATGACATTTTAAACAAGAAGTTTAAAAATATGCAAATTATTCTTTAATCTGGAGATTGAATGTTCAATTATTTCTATTTGTTGTGAGAATAAATAAGATAGACTTCAATTACGATATATTGAGATAGGTCATGACAAAAGTTTGATGCTAGAACTAGCAAAACAGGTCATTAGGTCGTGTTCGTATCGTGTCAAATTTAGATAAATCCAACCACGATCCATTTAATAATCGTGTTAAAATATTAAGACCAAACCCGATACGCAAAATAAACAGTTTACCCAATAACTTATTTAATATTTATATATTTAATAAATATTACACACACACACATCAACATATTACACATTTATATTATTTAAAGTTCAAATTATATATATGTAAATACTATTATATATCGATATTATAAAATATAATTGTGTATAAACATTTTATATACTTACACAATTAAAGTTCTAAATTTATATACAATTTTATAAATAAAACATTGTGTATATATCCATCTTCCCAAAAAAAAAAAAGAGAGAATCATTTATAATATTTCAGTTTTAATGATAAAAACCTAAAAATTAATTTAAAATAAAAATATAATCGTGTAATTGTTCGGGTAAATGAGTCAAAAACTTTAACTCTAACCCGACACAAAAAAAATTCGTGTCAATTTAGACCTAATCCATTTAATAATCGTGTCAAATTTGACGACTCATACCTATTTATTCTAAACAAAATAAAAAATAAAAAAGACTTTTAGTGCTTTGTTTTGCCTTTCACATTGTTGTTGGCTTGTTGCCAAATCATTAATAAATATCTGACTATGACAAGACTATGACAACGAAAATAGACATTGGTATAATCTCATAAATTGGAGACTTACTAGGAAGCATAAATACAAACGAAAATGGGAAATCAAGAAATGGAAGGAACCTTCCCTCTTTTTTTTTATCCCCCTTGTGTTGTTGTGATAATGTCATCAACCACTAAGAGGTTTGTGGAAAATATCTAATGGAAAATTTTATACAACTCTTCTCTCTTCTGAACAAAGCAAGATTTTGCCATCTCAACTGTTTATAGTTTCTTTCTAATGCATCTTTATTCGTTCAACTCTCTCTTCTTTCTCTTAAATACTAACCAATCGAAACCCTAGTGTTGTTGGAGAGCAGATACAATATTTTTCAGCTTGTAGTCGGCCCACCAATCTCTGAGTATCATATATATATATGATCATGCACGACAGAAACGAATTGAATATCTTGTTGTTAAGCGGTAAGTGTTGAAATTTAAAACGGAGATGTTGGAACTGCTCAATCAAATCAAATCTCCTATGAAATCAATTGGGTCCTTTAATTTGATTGAGCCGTGCCAATATCTCCTCTCGTCTTCTTTCGCTTCATCACCTTTTCTCCAGTTTGGTTTTGATAGAACAAAGCATTGTTCATGTGAGTTTCTTTTTATCTTTACAATTTCTTCTTCTTCTTATAGAGTCAACTGTTATATGTATGAATTCATTTTAGCTAGCTTTTTCGTTTATTCTATATATATAGAGAGATTGCCCTTTTATGTGGAATGGTTTAATACGTACAAAGTTGCATATTCTTTTCTCAAAGCAAAGATAGAAGGTTTCACTATTTACAGATTTGAGGAAACTTTTTCTTGATGGAGAAGATTCTTGAAAATCCTCCAATGATCCCAATTCATTCCCATGCAGATAGTTACGTACTCTTTTCCTAGACCTAGGCCTTAGTCATTGAATTATAATTTGAAAAATATAGGATTAGATATTGTCAATATCAAATGGAAAATTGAGCTAATCTGATCAATTTCCAAAGGACACTGGTTGTGCCTTCTTAATTTTAGAAAAGAAAACATGATTGTAAATGTGTTCATGCTCTGCCGAGCGCCAATAAAATTATGCATGTTCAATTGGAAGATGTGAGAAGTAAAGTTGACATATTGTAATGTGATATGTCAAGGCCATAGAAGAGATAGGAGTAATGCCAGAGATTTCAATAATTTTATTTTAAATTAATATGACATTTATTTATTGGATGGTAAATTCTTAATTTTACCAGTTATGAAATTCACTTTTTTAATATATGAATAATACAATAGTTAGTGTTTTTACTGAGCTTTTGTTTAGAACCTATTTACACTTAGTTTGGGTACTTCAATGATTGTCACTAGATCTAACTCAAATTGGAATAAACAAATAAATTTGTATTTTAGGGGAGATTGGATGAATAAAGGTTAGTAATGATTTTGCTAGCAATATGGTGAGTTTTTTATGATTTAGTAGTGAGTTAAAGTATGCAAGTGAGGCATTCACATCAAAGAATGAATGAAATAGTTTTACATTCAAAATCATGAAGTAATCTACAAAACAAAGAAGTCAGAGGTGGAGTCAGCGGTGACCGACGAACACACTCTAATGCTTAAATCAAATTCCTTGGTGATTTAATGGAGTTTTAGAGTTCAAAAACCTTATATTTTCAACAAAAGTGAATATTAAAAGGTTGAAGATGAACGTAAAGAAAGAGAGAAAGCACAGTCAAGAGGGAGATCAGATTCCTTTAAAATTAAACTTGTTGAGCTTAAATAAGAGTGTGCTTGAGGGTCATTTCATCAATCCAGCCACCTTAGAGAATTTTTATTAGTTCTTTTCACCTCAGGGTAATGATTTCTCTTGAATGATGGTTGCTAGCAATTCTCAACAAGCTAAGAGGCCAACCTGCAAGTGGTGCTTGTTTTTTGGACCCTTGTCCATGTTTACTTGTTCGTTGGATTGCTTGGTTAGCTCAGTGAGATGGTTTTAGGAGAGCTAACTTGACTCTATTTGATTGCTTAAACTTTTTAGATTTATTCTGTAATCGGCTCCTAATTTTTAGCCTAGAGAAAAAATAACATTTTTCTTAAATTTTGGAAACTCACATTAACACTCAAACATCTTAACGGTCTGTCCATCTTTATCCCATTAGGTGAGCCAATTCTACCAAGTCTATAGCCATCTCTAATAGTAATTGGTACATGTGAGGTAATCAAGATAGATTAGCTCCCCTTTAACGTTCATCTTTCTTCCTAGGCCATATGTAATTTTGCTATTTGCCTCATATTTTCCTCCAGATAATATCCCTCTGGTTTCTTTGTGGTAAAAGTATTGAGGCAGAAGAAACCCTAGAAGTAGTGCGATGATAACATATGGCAATATTTAAGTACCTTTTTTTACACTATGATTGAGCTCTTGTGGTGATACAACTACACCTTTTAAAGCTCAGGGTAGTACGTTGCATCTTTCATTGGCTGCTGGCACTTATTTTTTGTTATTAAAGATTGAAGGGGACCTAGCTCAGGCTTTCTCGTTCTTTATAGTTAGAGGAGCTTCAGCAGCCTTCCAGTAAAAAGATCGAGAGCATTCTTAGGATTCTTGCAGCTAATGTACTTGATCTACATTTAATTAGCTAGGTTAAGCATCTAACTGGCCTTTTTTTTATGCTTGTGCCAGTGTTACTTCAAAAGATGGATAAATAACCAGCAATTAAATAGAGATAGTCATTGTAGAGAGGAGATCTCAATCCAACACTAATTAGAGAAATAATCCATACTCCAACTAATAAGAATGGAAGCTCAGAAATGACATGCGGTGACGAATAATACTCTTAGGTGATGTTTGGTTGGGAGAAGAGATGGAAGAGAGGAAAGTAGTTTAAATTCTATTTTTATTTCCATTGTTTGATTTGACAAAATATATAGGAATTTAATTTTTATTAGAATTTAATATCCATTATAATGTAGAATTTAAATTCTACACCAAATAGGGAAGAATTCAAATTCCTCTTATATTGGAAACTAAAGTTTTCAAAATTACCCTTCAACTTTTTAACTTGTTTAATGCCATTAATAATAATTATTTATAATTTAATTTTATTGATTTAATATTATAATAATTATATATTAATTAAATTTAATAAATGATTTAAGAAACTTAACAAAATAAATAAACTTATTTATTTATTTATTTATTTAATATGAAAATATAAAAATACAAATTAACTGTCATCGGACCTTCATTGGACATCACCGGAAAGTCGTTGACCTTCCGCCGGACGCTGCCGGAGAGTCGCCGGACCACCGCCAAACAACACTAGAAAGTCGTTGGACCGCCGCAGGACCGTCATTTTATTATATATATATATATATATATATATATATATATATATATATATATATATTCATTACTAATATAAATAGTTTAATATTTAAGGTAAAAGATAAATTTGTCTAAAGAAAAGTTTAGTAATTCCTTTCTTTATCAAATTTTATATCAAACCAAACAATGAAATCTAATTTCACTACTCTTCTTCACTCCTTTCTTCTCCCTTCCTCTCCATTTCACTCTTTTCCTCTCCTTCATTTTCTTGAAACCAAACATGGCCTTATGGGAAAGGAATTCTGTTGAGTGCCAGAAAGTATATGCTTATAAAGGGTAAAATCATCATTTTACACTCTAAGACTCACTAATATCTATACTTTTATATAATTAAGTCCATTAAGCTTTGATTTTGTGTGTTTTATTATAATTTGAGTATTTAATGCATTTTAGGGGTATTTTGGTTATTTCATAATTAACGAGAAGTCAGACAACAAAATAGATAGCATTTTTGAGCTTAAAATAGCTAAAAATCTTAGAAAAGGTATAAATGGTAAAATCATAATTTTCAAAATTTTGTGGGACACAGCTAACATGACATTGAGCGATGATGTAGTAGCATCCTATTGCGTTGACTAATAATGTGGCAGCATCCTATTGGACTAAAAAATGAGCTCACGATATATGCAATACACTGAATCAATGCTAGTTGACTTTTGCGTTGACAAATGATGTGACAGTGTATTATTAAGTTGGAAAATATACATACATTATATGCAATTCACTAAATCACAACCTTGGTGACATGTTCCATCCAGTCAGGAACTTGCCACATGGCACAATCCTAAGCATCCGAGTTGTTTTCATCTGATGATCATGACTTACTTATTGTATCTATAAATAGGGGACTCCCCCCTAATTTGATAACTTTGAATCCAAATTTGAGTTTCATTTTGTGTAATCCTCACTCTATATTATAATTTTTTACTTATTTTAATAAAATTATTATTTTACTCCTAGTTCAATTATGAGTGACTAATTTACTTTCAAGCTTGAGTTGAAGATAAAGTCTCAACATGATCTATGGGCTTAAGTTGTTAAGTTTATTAACTCTCTCTAATTTATGTGGATTGTTTTGATTTATCATTGATAGACAGTCATAATCTTTTTTAGATTTTACACGGTATACTAGCTCCCCGATGCAAAATCACTATTGTTTGCAACGATAAGTACTTTACGCTATATGTATTAATGAGAAACTCCCCTCTAGTATTAGTGGTTCATCTTGACTCAGTATTGACAGAGAATGTATCTAAATTATTTAGTGGACAGTCTTGCCATATTGTCTGCAGTAGGATTATTATCACTTGGGAGAATTTGTACTTGACACCACATTTAGTAGAAAATTGTTTCCATAGCACAATTAGTACTTGATATCATATTTACCAGAATGAGGACTATGAGGAGTAGAATACCCCTCTCATAAATTATTGAAGCTAAAAAGGATTATTAAGCCCATGGTAAAGTATTGTGTGTTAATTCAGAGACTCAAATGTTTTATTTGAATTGTTTTGTTCTTAATTTATTTCCATTATCTTTTTAATTTAAATCTCTGTGTTGCTCAGAAATCACATCCAACCAATTTTCATATAAACTTGGAAAATTAACCTTACACATAATTAAATCTACCTCCTCGTGGGATTGACGCTGATCATTATTAATCGATACTATAATAGATGGGTCCCTCTATCTTACATGCATGTAAGATACATTCCCCTCACATGAACAGTGTGTGGGTACTGTTTATATGAGGGAAATGTATCTTACATGCATGTAAGATAGATATTGCCATAATAGATTTGTACACTTATAGGTACAATAAAATTTACACAACAAGTTTTTAGTGCTGTTGTTGGGGAGGTAAATCATTTTAATTTGTAAAGTTAATTTTCTTTGTAAATATTGTGTAACTAACTTTGTGTACAAGTTTAGAATATGTTCCCGTGGTAAGTGTATAACAGCATGATAAGGTTAGTATCGTAACTTCTCCTCTCTCTTTATTTTCATTAGTCTTATTTTTCTTAATTTTCTTTACATGCACAGTCGAAGGTCACAATCACATGATCTAGAACTTATAGACCTTGAACTAAAAAAGACATTTAGCACACATAGACACATAGCATCAAAAGTTAAAATTGAGGATAAAATTAAAATGGATTTGGAACAACCACAAGCACCGCAAGAGAGGCCATTTAAGGACTACTCAATCCATGAGCTAATTTCAGCACCTCATGCATAAGATACATAGATGTAGCTGCTACGAGTTTTGAGTTATAACCTAATGTGCTAAATTGTCTCTCATCATTATATGGCTTGGAAAACAAAGACCCATACAATCTTTTAAATGTTTTCCATGTTATTTGCTAACCTTTTAAATATGAAAAATTTTTAGATGAAGATATTAATCTTAGATTATTTCCATTATCTTTAAATGATGAAATCTTAGATTATTTCCATTTTCTTTAAATGATGAAACTTATTCTTAGTTCAACATATTGCTTACTAATAGTATCACATCATGGGAATAAATGGTAACTAAATTTTTAAACAAATAATTCCCAATATATAAAACCAATGTTATTCATAAGGAAATCTTAGAGTTTACTCAAAGAGAGGACGAGCAATTTTTTGAAATATGAGAGTGATTCAATGGGCTACTCTCTAAGTGTCTACATTATTAGTATGAGAAATGGAACCAGTATCAATACTTCTTGGAGAAACTATTACCACATATGCAAGAATGACTAATAGCAAAAAGTAGAGGTGAGCTAATGTTTAAAAGCACATAAAAAGTTTAAGATTTCATTCAGTGACAAGCAGATAATTCCCAACAGTGAAGTCGATCATTCAGGAATGCGAAAAAAATTAAGGAAGTAAATGAGATCCATGTTGGGTAATCAAGATTGGACATCAAGGAAGTTAAAAAAATAATTGGAGGACTTGCTCAACAAATACCATCATTAACGGCTGCCAGATCAACAAAGCAACATGCCTACAATTTGACCATGATTCATATCCAAACTAGCCAATACTGTAAATATGATGAGAAAGTAGTTGAATTATAACTCTTACTCTAATACTTACAATCTAAGATGAAGAGACTAACCTAACTTTTCATAGTTTCAAGGATTTTAACAGAATGGAATAATAACTTTAACTCCACCAATAAAACAAATTCATCAAGCTCCTCAATCGTGATTTAAATAGTAAAATTAGAATTAGAACTACTCATAACTCAGACTACCAGAAAAAGTGCTCCCGAATTTCAAAACTTTGACTCATTTTGCAATGGAACAACAAAATTACATCGTTGATAAGCTGGTAAATGAGATGAAGGCTACATTAATTCACAAGTCTAATCGATCTCAAATCTTGAAAAGATAGTGGGTTAACTAGCTTCTTTAAATTCAAATCTTAGCAATGACTGTTAAGAAAGATAAATTTCCAAGCTAGCTGGTGCCTAATTCTAAAGAGAGTACATGAAGTTGATACTAGTTCATTCTAGTAGTATGAAAATGTTAAAGTTATCATGGCCTTACGAAAAGGCATAGAAGTCGATAACAAAGTGGATACATCGATGAAAAAGACAACTCAAGTTATATCTTTAGACTCTAAGGAATAATCTTTAAAGAAGAAAAAAGAAAGTTGTGGAGAACAACGAGTCGGGTTCCACTGCAATGAAAGGAAATAATTTGAATCAAGTGGTTCATTATACAGATGAGTCTCCTAAGCAACTTATTGATGAAGCTCAACAACCTGATCAATTGCACCATGAACTTGCTCTAATTATCGAATATCAAGCATCTCATCGTGATGCTTCAGTTAATTCTAGGGAAGGATTTTCAAATGACGGTTCTGGCAATGAACTGGATTTTCGTCCTATGCTTACCAAGTCTCAACAAAGGAGACTTAGAAAGAGTGCTAAGAAAATGATTTTATGCAAGGACCCTATCCTCACTCAAGGTCGTGGCAACCTTACAATCCATGATTAAGACTTTATTTTGGAACATTCGAGCTGTATCTAACCCCATATCTCAGAGTGAGTTAGTTATGTTATGTAGAACTAATAGTCCTGATTTGGTTTCCATTTTTGAGCCGATGATGGATTTTGGAAATATTCGTGTAGTCTCTAGCGTAGATTGCATTTGAATCATGTTTGCAGTTAGATTCCATGGTCTTCTATTTAAAAATTGTGGTTTTTTATTGGGGGTTTTGTGGAGGATTTATCTATTATTTCTTGTTCTATCCAACAAGTGTCTATTCGATGTTGTGTTAATGGCATCTTTTGTTGTTTTACTTTTGTTTATGGTGCTTCTTCTTATATTCATAGACAGAATTTGTGGAATGATATTAGAGATATTGGTTCTAGTATTAATATCCCATGGTTTCTTATGGGTGATTTTAATGCGATCTTGGGTGCTCATGAACAAAACGGAGGGTGCGTTCCTCTTCGTGGGTCGTGCATGGATTTTCAAAATATTATTAATGCCTACTAGTTATTTCATTTGCCTTCGTAAGGGTTGAGTTACACATGGTCCAGTGGCTAGCATAGTCGGGGTTTGGTGGAGTATAGGTTGGATAGGGTGTTGTGTGATTCAAATGTGCTGGATGTTTGGGATAATGCAAGTTATAGAGTTCTTCCTAGACTGAGTTCTGATCATTCTCCTTTATTGGTTAATTGTAACTTTTTCGTTGCTTCGAATCTTAAGCCTTTCTTTTTTCAGCCAATGTGGTTTTTGCATGATGATATTTTTTTTTAAATTTTATGTTGACTTGCTGGAAAGGGTTTAATTTTATGGGTTGTTCAATGTTTGTTATGACAAGAAAACTTAAAGCTTTGGAGATTCATCTTCGAGAGTGGAATAAAGAAGTTTTTGGAAATGTGAATGATAAGGTGGAGCAGGCTCAGAATTCTCTAAAGGTTGTGCAAGTTGATATTTGTACTGCTCAAAAATCACATCCAATTAATTGACATATAAACTTGGAAAATTAGCCTTACACATAACTAAATCTACTTTCTCGTTGGATAGACACTCGTCACCATTAATCTATACTACAATCGATTCTTACGTTTGTGAGTACAATAAAATTTGCGAAACAAATTCTCAATCCAATTAATAGTAAGGTATAATGAATTATTATGACAAGAAAGACTAGGACTTCAGCTTCCCTTATTAATATATTGTATGGTGATAAAATTATTTCTGTGTGGAGAGGAGTTCCCAATCCACTCCAATAAACAAAAATCGCATTAAGGTAACTAAGAAATATCAACCTCCCTTGGCGTAATAACAAATGAGGCTAATGATCAGTTGCACAAAAATCTTTTATGATAATTTTGGCCTATTTTTAATAGCGATTAACTTAAGTATGCAAATCCAACAAATATGGCGAATAGATTCATCACAAGTAGTGCTTTACAAAGCATATTGGAGAACTCCTTAGGGATACTCTTAACTCAAATGATCATACATGAGCACTTGGTTATACTTTAGCCTTAATTTTAGTATCAATTTCCCTTTATTGGGTTTAAAATTAAAAGAGCTTTTAGTCATCCTATTCTTTTTGGTTGTTCTAACTTAGGTAGCTAACTTATTTGTGTTCTTATCTAGCCAACTCTTGTAGCCAACTCATGTATGTTCTTAGCTGACCAACTCTTGTGGCTAACTTGGGTGGAATGTATGGGCAATTCTAGTTTGAAGTTTGGCAAGCATACCTCATTGGAGTTAACTTGGGTGGAATGCAAGGGCAATTCTAGTTTGAAGTTTGGCAAGCATACCTCACTGGAGTTATCCTGTAATGGAGTTTTGTCAATGGTATACAAGTTTTCTATGATCCTTGGTCAGTCTTTAAAATGTTACATTCTTAGGATCATTTTAAAATGCCATATGTATTATAGTGTTTAGTCTGATTTTAACCTTCAAGTCAACTTGATTAGGACAGGTCAGGCATTCCAGTTTTTTTTTCTATTTGACATATGTTAAGCTTAGGTGGAAAGTGCTAAAAGAGTTATTGTTGAAATTGGTGAGAATTTTCTTCTATTTGGGACTACAAATGACATATGGGATGCTGCAAATGAAACCTATTCTAGCTCTGAGAACACATCAGAGTTATTTCAGATTGAAACCATCCTTCATGACTTCCGCCAAGGAGAACAATTTGTCACTCAATACTTTAATACTCTGACCAGGCATTGGCAGTACCTTGATCTATTTGAAACATATCCTTATAAGTGCATCGATGATACAACTCTGTACAAGAAGATTGTGGAATAGAAGAGAACATTTAAATTTCTCCTCGGACTCAATAAAGATCTTGATTAGGTTAGGAGCCGTGTATTTGGGACAAAGTCTTTACCGCGCCCTCATGAAGCCTTTTCTGAAGTTAGGCGTGAGGAAAGAAAGAAAAAAATGATAATAAGGTCATCAGAACCAATACTAGATGTCTCTGCACTTGCTGCCCGTGCAACCAACTCTGTAAAAGTTAGTGAAAATTGTACAAAGAAAGAAAGACCATGGTGTGATTACTGTCGTAAGGCAGGCCACTATAAGGAGACCTACTGGAAAATTTATGGCAAACCTGCTGATTGGAAACCTCATTCTATAGATGACCGTAAATCTTGCGCTCATGCAGCATCCACCACGAACAATTAGGCCCTACCCGAGCTAAATCCATTTAGCAAGGAGAAAATGGAGATTATTCATAAGCTTTCAAATAAGCCACTTTGAACTCCAATGCATGGACAGATCTAGTGGCACAGAAAAAGACTTATTCAGCATTTACAGCCACTAGTAGAGCAAGTAAACCCTAGATAGTTGACACTGGTGCTTCTGATCATATGACCGGAGATGCCTCAATGTTTCAGGATTATAAAGCTAGCATCAATAGCACTTTTGTGCTTTATGTGCCTAATTTGGCTTGCAATTTACTTTCAATCAGTAAATTTACTCGTGATCAGAATTGTGTAACAAAATTCTATCCAAATATGTGTGTTTTTCAGGACTTGGATTCAGGGAAGACGATTGGCAGTGCTGAGCTATGTTCTGGACTCTATCTACTCAAAAGTGATCAATCCTCCTTCATATAAGATTCGAGAGCAAACTGTGCCAAGTCTAAGAGTCTGTCAACTACTTCTCCTCATTCTATTGTTAGTCCAAGTGTCAATAACGATAGTGAAATTGTTCTGTTGCACTATTGATTAGGTCATCCATGTTTCATGTATCTCACAAAATTTTTTCCCAATCTATTCATTAATAAAAACCCTTTATCTTTTATTGTGAAATTTGTCAATTTGCAAAACATACTCAGAATGTTTATTCAAGTGTTAAGTATAAGTCTTCTCGTCTATTTGCTTTAATTCATAGTGATGTATGGGGTCTCTCAAGAATTAAAAATATTTCTGAGGCTCGCTAGTTTTTGTCCTTTGTTGATGATCATACTCGTCTCACTTGGGTGTTTCTCATGAAAAATAAATCCAAAGTTAGTCAAATCTTCCAAAACTTTAACGCCATGATTCAAACCCAATTCAATACTAAAATCCAAGTTCTTAAAACCGACAATGTCAAAGAATATTTCAAAGACTCCCTCAGCTCATATCTTCTTCATCAAGGCATTCTTCACATCAGCTTTTGTTTTGACACCCCGCAGCAAAATGGGGTCGCTGAACGCGAAAACAGACACCTTCTTGAAATGGCTCGCTCTCTTTTGTTCTCATCTAATGTTTCTAATTTTTTCTCGGGTGAAGCTGTTCTCACTACAACATATTTAATCAACCGAATGCCTTCCAAAGTCTTGATATTTCATTGCCCAAGTAAAGTTCTTCTCAATTTATTTCCACACACCAGGATTGTTTCAGCAGATTTACCACAAAAAATATTCAGTTGCATAGTATATATCCATGTTCACTCTCAACACAGGACCAAACTTGATCCTCGATCTCTCAAGTGTATGTTTTCAGGCTATTCTCCACATTAAAAATGATAAAAATGCTATTCTCCTCACACCAGAAAAATATACATTTCCAAAGATGTAACATTCATTGAAAACCTACCTTTTTATTCTAAAACTGTTGTTCAGAGAGAGAGTACGAGTGAACATCTACCTTGGGAGTCTTGGTTGGAAACCTCTCATGAAAACCCTCATAACTCAACCACCACACATGATCAATCTGTCCAACAGCCACAATCAGTAATCCTCTCAACATCTTCACAACCTTTTGAGTCATCTGAGTCCTCCCAACCATAATCAGCCGAGTTACCTTGTCATCTATCATCTCATCAACTATAGCCTCTAATCTCACCTCTTCCTCAGCTTGCTGTTGATAATCTCAATGTTTATAGGAGGAGAAGAACTGGAGAGCAGATAGAGTACGGAACTCAGCCACCTCTCTACGTAAACCAAATCCAAGCTCTTGTGAAGACAACACAGGTATGGATAGTCATGTCTCGGTTGATTTCATGGTTCCAAGCTTTGATGATTCTAATAAATCAATTACAAAAAGATAAGGGGTTCGAAGTTACATCATTCATCCAATTGGCAAATATGTCTTATATGATAGTTTGTCCTCATCATACCCAGCCTTTGTTTCTTCTTTAGATAATATATATGTTCCCAACAAAATACATGAGGCTCTCGGTCATCTTGGGTGGAAGAGAGCTATTCAGGAAGAAATAAATGTTCTTGAGAAGAATGGTACATGGATTATAACAGATCTTCCTGTAAGGAAACGACTAGTTGAATGAAAGTGGATTTTTGCTGTTAAATACAAGGTAGATGGAAGTGTTGAGAAGCTGAAAGCTCGTCTTACAGCTAAAGGGTTCACATAGTCATACAGGATTGACTATCTTAAAACCTTTGCTCTAGTTGAAAAACTCAACACCATCAGAATCTTGCTCTTCTTAGCAGTAAATCTAGATTGGTACTTATACCAACTAGATTTAAAAAATGTATTTCTCAATGGCGATCTTGAAGAAGAATTGTTTATAGAAGTTCCCCAAGGTCTTAATCTGAATCTTGTTGGAAATAAAGTGTGTAAGCTCAAGAAATCTTTGTATGGGCTTAAGTAATCCCTTCGAGCATGGTTTGATAGATTGGCAAAGGCAGTTGTGAGACTTGGTTACACTTAGTGTCAGGCATATCACACTCTATTCCTTCGAACATCACAAGTAGGGAAGATCTCTCTTCTAATCGTATATGTTGATGACATCATTCTCTCAGGAAATAATGGGGAAGAACTGTAGAAGTTGAAGAAATAACTAGCTCAGGAGTTCGAAGTTAAAGATCTGGGGAATCTCAAATATTTCCTTAGGATGGAGGTGACAAGATCTAAAAAAGGAATTGTTGTCTCCAAAAGGAAATACACACTAGACCTACTAAAGGAGACTGGTATGATTGGGTGCAAACCAGTTGATACTCATATGTATCCCTACAAGAAACTAGGCCCAGTTAAGAATAGTGCTCCAGTCAATAAGGGGAGATATCAGAGGCTAGTTGGTTGTTTAATCTATCTCTCACATACCCATCCGAGCATAGGCTTTGTTGTTAATGTTGTGAGCCAATTTATGGACAATCCTACAAAGGAACACATGGATGCAGTCTTTAGAATTCTGAAGTATCTGAAGATGACACCTGGAAAATGATTGTTTTTCAAGAAATCAGAAGATATGTATATTGAGATCTACTCCGATACAGACTGGACTGCAAACATCACATGTAGAAGATCAACATCTGCTTATTGTTCTTATGTCTGGGGAAATCTAGTAATCTGGAGGAGTAAGAAACAATCGGTTGTGGCTAGGAGCAGTGCAGAAGCAGAGTTCAGAGCTTTGGCAAATAAAAGAAGAAGTGAAAAAAAGATTCACGGTTTTCTTCCGTTCATAATAGCTTTGGCATTTCTTAGGAAAGTTCTAATGGAGATAGATATTTCTGGATGGTTGTTAATGATGCTACTATGCTCAAGATACCTGTTGATTTTCATGATAATGATTAAGAGGGAGATCCAAAGGCCACCACCTATGAAACTTCTCGAACCATCCATCAGTGCTAGTATTACTTTAATATTTTAAACTCATCTTAAGTTGTTACTATTGCCCTTTGAGGGATTTTAGGCTATCATGTTAGCATTTTTATGTTGTAAACAGTGTGTTTGATTTAATTGCCTTCAGCAACGTATATTGGGCAAGACTTTTACTTGGCAAAATTAGTTTATTTTAGGTGTTTACATGTTGAGCGAGTAAATGCTCGTTTGATCTCTATATTTTGAGTTAAGTATCAGTTGAGTCCATATATTTAAAAATAAGAAACCCTCAAGACACCCTACTATTCAATATATTACCCTCTTACCCTTACCTTTTTTTTTTTTTTGCAATAATACAGTTGCAACAATATTCTTGGGGGTATTAATGAAAAGAAAAAAATAATTTATCAAATTTATCTTAAAAGGAACATAAAAAATTTAAACATATTTTTTGTTATTGTTTTACTTTATGATTAATTTAGTAAATTAATTTTTTATAAGATTATTACTTGTAAGATTGTTGCAAAAATTAAAAAAAAATAGTAAACATTGCTTTAAGTTGGCTGATATTAATTTATTTGTAAATAATCATTAGCACGATTGTTACATAGGTACAAAAGTACTAGTTCTTTCACACTGATATTTATTAGTTAATTTGCTAAAAAATAATTATTGATTAATTTGCTAATTATTTTTTTGTCGATAAATTAATTAATGTCAAGAATATTATTGCAAAACATATTGTTGTAAAAGAAAAGAAAAGAATAAGAATAAGAATGTAACATATTTAACTGCAGTAGTGTTTTGAGGTATTTTTTTTATATATAAAGCCTAAGTATAGGTACTTAAATCAAAATATAGAGATTAAATAAGTAATTATGAATGCTGGGATATGGTGTTTGTTTTGGAAACATACTTATTTTCGTTCAGCTTTACTCAGGTGTAGATGATCTCCTGAGCTTTGTGACTTTTATTTCTTAGGCATTACCTTAACTACCATAAAATATCCCAGTTACACATCGTTAAAGCCAAATAGTGGATGTACTCGTGGTATCTCAAGTGAGATGTTTGTAATGGAGAGGAGTTCTTTCAATCTACTCACATACTTATAAATCAGTAATTAGGCTACCTCTGTAACCCGTGGAGAACTAATCAATGGCATTAGTTATCATTTGAATGAAATTTTCCATTGGGTGATAAAAAAACAATGTTGCAACATTTCCACACTGTTCTACTGGTGATAATCTCACATTCTTTACAAAATATAGTGCTTACACATAGAATTAGTTCATTTAACTAGAATCATAAGAGTGGAGACATAGTATCCTTTCACTTGATGAATATAATCCCATGCCAAAAAATCAACAATCGGAGAAGCTCAATTTCCTCAGATTAACTTAATTAGTGTTTTGCATCTCTTCTTTGACTTAAGTTGCCTTGCCCAGTATAAATTAGGTGCTCAATTTCTTCTTTTTGGCTTTCGAAATAGTGTACATCTTTGACATTATATTCAATTAAAACGTACCTCAAAATGTTACAAACAGCAAATTGATGAGACCCCTCTAGATCTACCTAAAAAAACCCACAACTAGATTGATAAGAACCCAAGAAAGTCAATACGATCAAAATTCGGATAAAAGATCCAAACCCTTGAAAAGCTTGAGAAGCTAAGTCTCAAGAACCTGGATTGCTAAATAAGATGCCACAAAGGTTAGCAACTCCTTTGATAAGTCAAAAGTTCTTTCAAGAACAAGTTGAGAAATCCTCTCCAATGATATCAAGCTTAAGATTGTCAAAGGTCTATTCAAAGAACATAAAAAAGTGTTTATGTAAGGTGGCTAACCCTAATTCAACTTAAAAACACATAAAAAAAAACCTTAAAATTAAATCCCTGACCCGCATGGGCCTTAGCCTGCAGATCCATTGATCTTAAACGGACCGTAACTTGGGCATATGAAGTTGGATTTGGGCCCCCAATATACCATTTCGAAGCTCTCGACGTAAGGAATGCAGCTACAACTTTAGAATTGATTTGTAGCCCTTTTTTTACTTCAAAACATGTTTTCTCTGATGCTCACCACCTCGTTAGCTCGAATCAAGTATACCAATGCTGGTTCCTCCACTTTCAAGCCCATCTTGAATATTAGTCTCTTGGAAATTGAATTTGAATTGAATTTGTCCAAAATATCTTGAGCAAATCCTTGCGTTTCTTCATTAATCTTTATAGTTCGTGCTTTCGTAATTGGCCCTTCCAGAACAAGCAGCGAATCTTTAATGCTCTAAGCACTTTGGATCACATCACAAATTAGTGGTGATAAAGCATAATCTGAAGGCAAATCATCCATAACATGGTAATAAATAATCATTCATTTATGCAAAATAGGTAATCATCCATTCACAATATAGTGAGGATTTCTAACAAATGAGTAATGGGCTCATAATTTCTAAGGATATAAAAAAATATGTTAAATGAACATCTAATCATAATGGGGTGCCCTTGAGAGCCCCACAAGGTCGTCGCAGAAAATATTACAAACATACATAACAATATCAAAATTAAACATGATAAGTTAATTGAGAGTTCTTGATAGTATAAAGATCCTTCTTCATGTGTCTCCTCACTCATTTCTCCTTAAATTCTATCCACCCTAAGTCATTGGCAAATTTTAAAATAAAGTTGGAGATTACTTGAATTTAAGATAGTCGAGTGTGGCTGGTTCTTAAAACAACTTCTTAGACTTCAGAGGCACTTCTATATTTTGTAGGACCTAAGCTAGCTATTAATTCTTAAGGTACCCCAAATGCTCTGAGACTTAGAGAAAATATTACTTGGCTAGTCTTCAAGGAAATGTGATTGATAAACAGTTGCCCCTTGACCATATTGGCATTCTCTTACTTCCAAAGTAAGTGCATTCAAGCTCTAAATAACATTTTTTTTATTGAATTTCTAAGATAGAAGGAATTTTTCTCGTCATCTATGGTTATTTATAGGTCTTTTGCTCTTGTGCCACTAAAAATCTAATAGAGGTAGTTGATTTGATATACTTAAGGTGCTTAAGTTGCACCTTAGATCTGTCATCGAATCTTAAGAGGAAATCTTAACAGGATCAGTATGTTAGTTTTGGTCATATCTTTTTTTCTGTTTCTTTGTCAACATGATAAATTACTGGTCCCACAATTCTCTTATAAAAAATGGTGTTCTCATTTGAGGATTCTTTGTTGTTATTCGTTCATATGTATCCTAAAGCTTGTTGGTCACTACTACATAAGCTTATTGTTGCCCATGCCAATTATTTCACTAAATTTTACTTAGAAATGATTCACATTTAGTTTGGATACTTCAGTGATTGTCAATAGATCTAGGTCAAACTCAATTAATCAAATAAATTTATATTTGAGGGGATATTAGACTAACAAAGATCGAGGAATGATTTGTAGGGAGATATGGTGTGGTTCTTATGATCTGATGGTGAGTTAAGGTGAGGTGAGCTATTCCATATTAAAGAATGAATCAAATAGTGTTTAGATATGGAAATCATAAAATAATCTATAAATCTGAGACAATAAAGGTTAGAAGTGAGGCCGGCGGTGGTGAACGAACATACTTCAATGCTCAAGTTTCCTTTCCGATTTAACAGAGGTCAAGAGTTTAAGATGACGTTAAAGAGAGGGGGAGAGAAAAAGAGAAACTAGAGTCGAGAGAGAGGACTCGGATCTCCTTAAAATTGAGGGAATTTATCTATGCATCACCTTTCTTTTGTCATATGTATGTCTAACTACCATAAAATTTTAACATGTATTTTGCACCATATTTTTTTTTTAAACTTGTATCAATCAACCACTTTGACACTAAAAATAACCATTTTACCCCTAAATGAATTAAAAGAATATTTTATTCACAAAATTTTGAAAAAAAATATAATTATAAGAATACCCTAAATTCAATAAAATAAAAAAATCTCAAATCTAAGATGATAATTTTTAAATGAAATTATAATTATAAAAAATAACATCTTGTAATTATAATTTTTTAATTTTTATAATTAAATTAATTATAAGGAAGTTTACAAACATTAAGATGAAGAGAAAAGCTCTCTATAATTATTTTAAACTTCCCTATAATTAATATCAAGAAACTTCCCCATACAAATTAAATGAAATTATGATTACAAAAAATTAATATGATTATTTTTAAATGAAATTATAATTATAAAAAAATTAACATATTAGATTTAAGATTTATTTCTTTTATTAAACTCAAGATATTCTTATATTATAGTTTTTAAAAAAATTTTGTAGAATAAAATAATCTTTTAATTCATTTAAGAATAAAATGATTATTTTTTTGGGTCAAAGTAGTTGATTAATACAAACTTAAAAATAAAAGTGATGCAAAATATATGTTAAGATTTTTTTATAATTACATGTACATATGATAAAAAAAAATAGTGTAAAAATAATTTTCCTAAAATTAAACGAGTTGAGCTTAAACTAGCAGCGTGGTTGAGGGCCTTTTGGTCATTTTGACCACCTTGGCGAATTTCTATGGGTTTTTCCTTCCTCAGGTGGGGACATGTTGGTCAGATCTCTTGAACGATAGTTGCTAGCGATTCTCACCAAGTGTGGAGGTGAAGCTGCAAGTGGTGTTTGTTACTTAGATGAACCTTTGTCCACGTGGCACCTATTGGTTGGATAGCTTTTAGTGAGGTCATTTTACGAGAGCTGAGGTGTCTTCTTCTAATTACTTAGCCTTTTTAGATCTATTCTGTAATTGACTCCTTATTTTTGGCCTAAAGAAAACAGAACACTCTCTTGCAGACGCCGACATTTTCTAAATTCACGTGAGCACTCGAACATCCCAGTGTCAGCACGTGTTTAGGATAACAGTAGATTTTGTCAAATAATCACCTATAATTTCTGTATTTAATTAGTGACTGTTAAATTATGTTTGGTAATAATTTATAATATTGAATGCAATAGAACGTCTCAAATTTTAGTAAATAATGTGATAATTTTAATAAAATAAGGGTGCTAAATTATCCGATGAGTCATTATTTAATAAAACAAATATTATTTCACAATCCACCATAATTTCAAACACGCACCTCAGATGCCCGCTTGGGCACGCCTATGCCATGCGGTTTAGGAGTTGCCCATGACCAAAATTCTCTTCCAAATTTCTTTTGAATAAAATACAAAAGTGATTTCTAGTTATTACATAAAAATATAAGAACTCTAAATGAATATTTTCAGAACATAACATATGACATATTGCCCAGCCTCCACCCCCAGCATGTTCATTTGTCCTCGTTAAAAGTTATGGGTTACAATTATCAAATCTATTAAAATTAAATATTTGTAACATTAAAGATAGAGAGCGGAACGAAAAAGTTGAGATATGCATCGAAAAACTTAGTGCGATGAATATGCTTTATAATCTGACTCCTTCCCGCTCATTCCTTAGATATACTTCTAGTCGGCTGGCTATATAGCAAGAAACAGATGCCGATTATTTTGTAGGTCAAAATATTACACTGAATTAGTCAGAAAAGCAGCTTATCCAAAACAAAATAAGTCACAATGTCTTGTCTTCTAAATGTTGTCATATATGAACAAACCAAACTAGCAGGTTATTCGGATTTCTTCATCAACGCCAATTCATACATTGCTTGCTTCACACTTCACATATATTGATCTTCTGGGATAATTTCCACTCCCACCCTGTCCAGAACAAGTTAGTTCATATTGTTACAGGGCACAAATCACTCCGAAGGTGCTGCCGAGTATGACATCACCAAATAAGCAGTGCTGTAGACATGCAGATAACGACGTTCAGCAGGACTTTCTTCTTGACTTTCTTGTCCGGTCATGCTTAATTTACCACGTCCAATTTCCCCGCCGCAAAATATTCCTGCTAATGGAGCACCAGGAAAGTTCTCCAAGAATGGGAAACTATCGACATTGAGACCTCCGAAGAATGAGTTTCCACGGCCACAACAGGAGAAAATAAAACCTCCTAGAACTTCCTTTCTATCAATACTTCTAGCCACATCCCTTCCGCCGAGGAAACCTTTGCCACTTGAGTTCAGCTTCAAATTTCTGATATTTTCAGACGCATTACGACTAGCAGCTAGTGCAGCATTGTGATCTGGCTGGTAAAATTGGAAATAGTCACCAGTTTTGATGCCGACACCATCAACATAAAGGTATTCCTGATCTCCTCTGTGAAAAACAAAACATTTCAGTTGTAAGTTATGAGGACAACTAAATTGTCATTTATGCCATTTCTGCATAAATGTAAGGTCCCTAGGGCAATAGTAAAATGAAGAGACTTGCATCAATATCAAAGCCATTAAATTTAATTCATGAACGAAGGAAGTCCCAATTCCATATAGATTCATATGAGCTTCTGTTGCACTCCCCAGAATATTTGCTCAATTACAAGACAGTAATTACAAAAATTACTATTGTTGAGTTTAACTCTAATTTGAAATTCAAAATTGGGATTAGGCACTGGAAAGGATGGGACAGGAGTATGGAGAAATAAGAGATATATCAAATACAAAAGGAACATCAGAAAATAACTGAAACCAAATAGGGATAAGAGAGTATAATATTTTACCCCCTAATTCCATGGAAAGCCAACGTTGTTATAAGCCTTGACTTTTCAGAACCAATAGAGCATTTTCTTCGTTTTGTGACACCAACGTACAGTTCTACTTGAGGAAAACGATTTTCCAGCTATAATTCAGATAGAGTATCAGCACAAGTTATGTAGGATACAAAATATAAGAAAATGCTCTTCATATATACATGTGCCTTCATTTGGCATACTATCACATTTTCATTTAAATTGTGAAGCAGCTCAATACTACAAAAAGAAATCAAGATAAAGGATTGAAGACAAAAGACATTAAAACTAACAGTATAGAAGGAATAACAAGCCGTCTTTCACATGTTAGTAGAAACCTTTTATCTGCTTCTCAATGACTCCATACCATGAAACTTGCAACCCTGAAAAAATGTAGTTGCGTAGCGTAAACCTACCTCAAACATCAAAGGGCATACTCGCTTTCAATTTGCAAGGATCCATTCTGACATCCCTCAATAAATTTAAGATGGGAAAAAATAGACATTTCCCAAGCTGATTTTGCTTGATCATTTTTGAATTCTTAAACTAGAAGCTTAAAATAAGAATTGATTATAGTTCTGAACATTCTATTTCGAGAGATGGCCCATTCTCAGTGAGGATTTTGAAAATAAAATCCTCCAAATTCAACAAGAAAGCTTTTTAAGCAAAATTTTGATTGTTCTTTGCTTTCAAGTCAAACTCTTTCTGAATGGATCATATTATTCAACTACGCAATAAACAAAATAAATTGCTTCTATGTGGTATGTTATGTGATCCAGCTGCACATAAATACAATACTCCAAAGGGCACCAGAAAACTGATTTCAACAATAATTTGTAGTTTTGGAAACAATACCAGATCCAGCCTTTTTATATTCATAAGCTAACTATCTAATAAACATAAAAATCATATAATCGACGATCCAACTGCGGACAGCTAGAATA